>JAWPEG010000008.1:223681-240574 GCA_035771395.1 Myotis vivesi
CAGTCTCTGTGGGGCTCATCGAGAACATGTGCGTCTGTGTGGGGCTCATGGAGAACGTGAGGTCTGTGTGGGGCTCATGGAGAATGTGTGAGTCTGTGTGGGGCTCATGGAGAACATGTGAGTCTGTGTGGGGCTCATGGAGAACGTGAGGTCTGTGTGGGGCTCATGGAGAATGTGTGAGTCTGTGTGGGGCTCATGGAGAACGTGTGTCTGTGTGGGGCTCATGGAGAATGTGTGTCTGTGTGAGGCTCATGGAGAACATGTGTGTCTGTGTGGGGCTCATGGAGAACGTGTGGTCTGTGTGGGGCTCATGGAGAATGTGTGTCTGTGTGGGGCTCATGGAGAACGTGTGGTCTGTGTGCGAGGCGGCCCGGCCATGTGTGCTGGGAGCCAATCACAGGTCTGCTTGGGGCTCTGCGGCCAGGACACATGACCAGCGGGGTGGACCGAGGGACCTCACCGGAGTCCAGACCTTGGACATGGTGTGGCCTCTGCGCCTTGCGGGTCCCAGCCCTCAGAGCTGGGTGCACAGGTCTGGGGAGCAGGAGAATGGCCCTGTGTGGGAGGGGGCTTCACACACACCCCACCCAGGCCCCCGCACACCCCCAAACAGCACGTATTGGCCAAAGCACCGCAACACAACCAGGCCCGTGGTAGCTTGGACACGGAGCCGGGGGGCAGAGTGGCTGCCTCACCCCTCCCAGGTGTCCTCCTGGGGTGCCCCGAGCCGTCTCAAGATAGCTCCCCAGCCAGGGTAGCCCTCCCACCACCATTTGGAGGGGCTGCTGGTTTGCACGGAGGGGAGGGACCCAGGACCCCAGGTCCCCAACAGCCCCAAGAGCACCCCAGGCTCTGCCTTCCACACAAAAGGGGCCTGCAGCCCCCTCCCAGGCCTGGAGCGGGGAACGGGGAGGGGGGTTGGAGGGCCAGGCGCCATGTGATGGGACCAGGTGTGGGGAATCAGGGGCTCCCTGGAGCCCTGGGGCGGGAGTGTGGGAGGCGGATGGATGGGGGTGCGGAGGCCAGAATCCCACGGCCGCAGGGGGGAGTGGGCCCCCGAGCTGAGGCTGTGGAGGGCCTGGCTTTTGTCTGAGAGGCTCCAAGGAGACTTAGGAGAGATTAGATCACGCTGGCGGCAGAGGCCCAGGGGCGGAGGCCCGAAGATAGTGAGCTGAGAGCTGCGGGGTCAGGCAGCGGACACAGGCAGGAGGGGCTGGGACCCTGGGTGTGGGGCAGAGTGGGGGGAGCAGTGCGCCCTGCAGAAGTAGTGACCCAGGGCTCCCCAGGCTGCAAGGGAACAAGGTGGGGGGGCAGGGCCATGCCAGCTGAACACTGAGGGTCTGGGTCTGCTGGGCTAGGGCAGAGGCGGTGGGTTTTGGACCCTCGTTCCAGGCCAGCCTGGTGTCGCCCTGAGTGTGCCTGGTGCTGCAGTGGATCTGTTTTCCATCTTTGAAACAACCCAGGTAGACTCAACTCCAAGGGGGGCTCAGAGCAGTGGGGAGGTGTTGGTGAGCAGACCCCGCGGAACACCCCCTCCTCTGTGCCTTGGGCCCTGGGTGGGCCACTTTCTCCCCAGTCAGCATGCTCCTGGGGAACAGGAAGGAGCCCCCTCAGGGTGGACAAGGGCGAGGCGGCTGACTAGTTGGTTCTGCCCTGCCCGGCCCGGCCCAGCCTGGCAGGGCCCAATTGGCGAGGCCTAAGCCCCGGACTCAGGTGGGGCAATGGCAGGGCTGTCTGGTGGCCACAGCCAGGTCTCCGAACCTCAGGACCCTTGTCCACATCCTCCCTGCCTGGGGTCAAAGCCACACTGGCCTGTCCCCGGCTCTGCTCAGGCCCGGGGTCCAGGCTGCTGGAAGGGGGCCCTGGGGTTCTGCAGGCTGCACCCCAGGGCCCCTCCACCACCAAGACCCACAGAGATGCCAGATGCCTGCAGAGCCCTGGCATCTCCCTCCAGCCGAGGGCAACTTCTCAACCTCCTCCCATGGCCTCTGCCTTGAAGATGGGGAAACTGAGGCCTGGAAAGGGCCGGGGCCGTCAGCCCCCCACAGGCAGCCCCGGGGGCCGCTTGGGTAGAAGATGTGAGCTGTGGGCCGAGGGGTGACCATGTCTCCGTGTCCCTAGGCTTGCCTCGCAGTGGAGCCTGGAAGACGAGGAGGAGGCTGTGCGGGAGCGACGTCGGCGGGAGCGAGACAGGCAACAGAAGGCGCAGGACCAGGATGGAGGCAGCCCGACCCCAGAGCCCCCGGAGCAGGAGAAGCTGTAAGCTGCCCAGCGGCTGGCCTGGTCCTGCACCCCAGGCAGAGGGGACACGGTGGTCAGGCTCTACCCCGGGGTTCCACAGCGATGCGATTGGGGGGCCAGGCCCAGAGCCGCAGCAGGACTGTGGCGTGTTCTGGGTGAGGGGCTCCCCAGCCTGGTGCCAGCAGAGTCACGCACAGCCCCCTCCCAGGGTGCAGGCGCTGGCCAGCGCGAGTGGTCCCAGCCCTGCGTGGACTGATCCTGACCCCAGCTGCACGGCCCGGGGCCCCCAGCCCCCCGCCCACACGCCCTGCTGCCGATGACTCACATACACCGAGTCCAAATTGGCCGGCCCGAGGCCCAGGAGGCCTCCCGGCTGGGCTGGGCTGGGCTGTTTTTCCAATATCGCCCCTTTCCCAGGCCTGTTTTGTTCCATTTTCTCCGAGTCAGCAGCTCTGGGCGGGGTGGGGTCCTGCAGCGGTCAGAGCCTCCGGGCCAGGTTCTAGGCAGAGCTGCCAGAGGCTGGGGGCAGGGGGAGCCGACCTGCACCAGGATCTCGGCCTGCAAAGGGGATCGGGGTGCAGAGGCTCCCCCTGCACCCAGGGAAGGAGCCAGGCAGGGCCCTGGGGCACAGCTAGGAGGGCAGACAGACACTGGTTACCCACACGCAGGGACTTGGGCTGAGGCGGGAGACAGAGCCCAGCGCGCAGGGACCTCCAGACCAAAGGGGGACACACAGCCCAGCGCCCAGGGAGCCCCAGACCAAAGGGGGAGACAGAGCCCAGCGCTCAGGGAGCCCCAGACCAAAGGGGGACACACAGTCCAGCTCTCAGGGACCCCCAGACCGAAGGGGGAGACAGAACCCAGCTTTTAGGGAATTGTAAACTGATGGGGTAGAGACAGCCTTGTCTTGGGGAACCCTGCCTTAATGGGGTGAGGTACAGCCTTGGCCTCAGGCAGCTGCAGACTGTGGGGGGACACAGTCCTGCCCTTAGGGACACTGATGCTGGGCAGATCTGGTCCGGCCCTGCGAGCGCCTCCGTGGCACATGGGCTGAGTGGGAGGAGGTGTGGGTAGAAGTTGCCTGCCCTGCACCCTGGCCTAGCTCAGCCTCTCTGCTCTCCCTCCCACCCCCCCACCCCCGTAGGCTGAAGGCCTCGGAGGCCCCAGAACTGGAGGAGGACGAGGGGTTCGGTGACTGGGCCCAGAAGCCTGAGCTGCGGCAGCCCCTGCAGGGAGAGAGCCCAGAGGGGGAGCAGGAGGCCAGGCAAGTAGGGGTTAAGGCCGAGAGAGAGGCCTCAGGCAGGGCTCTACAAGCCCCCCAACACATGCCTGAGCAATAGCCCTCTGCTCCCCTTCCCAGCCAGCCCCCCGAAAAGGCCCCACAACCGGGAGGGGGAATGGGGGAAAGGGAGGAAGAGAACGAGACGGCAAGGCGGCGGCGAGGGGCCGCGGGAGCGGTGAGGAAATCTCATTCCTGGGCTCCCCAGGGCCCTGGGCCCCGTCCAGACCAGCTGCGGCCGGCGGTGTTGCCACATCAGCACACATCTGCAGCCCACTTACGTAATGGAGGCTCTGGCCCCCGCGCCCGCCCCTTCCTCCCTCGGGGCTGGCTGGCCTCCATTCCCACGGAGGGGAGCAGGTATTTCCAGATGTGCGGGCCCGCGAGGCGGCCTGGGGGACAAGCTTTCCAGATGTGCAGACGTGTTTGCCGGTTTGAACCGGAGCGGATGGGGGTGGGGGCCGAGCTCCCTGGGGCCCAGGGATGGGGGCTGTTCCCCGAGCTTGCCCCCCTCCCCAGTTCAGGCTCTGAGCTCTTCTCTGAGCTGTGCAGGCTGTGCCCAAGGCCCCCCATGTGCTCAGGGTCCCAGCTCTGCTTAGGAGCTTCAGTGGGGGAACAGGATCTCCCTTCGCCCCGAGTATCACCAGACCCCCAGCTCTCCCTGGGCCTCCAAGCAGCCCGAGCTATGGCTCAGAACCCTTCCTGTCCCCACAAGCAGACTCCCTCCCCTCACCAGCCGCCTGCCTAGCTGGGGCTCTGGTCCTGCCTCAGCCTCCTGCCTACCACCCCCTCCGGGCCCCAGCGTTCCCCATCTGCCTCTGTGAGTTGGGGCACATTCTGCATTTCTGAAATGGGGCTGGGGTCTGCAGGGCGGCCAAGGCCTGGCTCCTTCCTCCCCAGCCAGCAACAGGCCGGCATTCTCAACAGCAGGGGGCGCTTTGGCTCTTCCGTAGAACCCCGGGCTCTGCTCCCGGCACCCCCACACCTGCGGCCAACACACTGCGACTGAATGGGCCCTCTGTGTGCCTGCCACTGGCTGGACCCCGGCCCACCCTGGGCGGTGGGTCTGGGTCTTGGTTGGCACCAACACCAAGGGGCCTGAAATCATGGAAAATTCGAGAATTTCCCACCTTCTTCTCCAGGTTCAGTCCCGCTCAAATGCAGAGCAACTGGCTGCCAGCAGGCTGGCCCCCCTCCCCTGTGGCCAGCTCAGTCAGCCCCCCTCCTCAGGGATGCGTCCTAGCTGGGGCCTGCCCTCGCCTGTCCACCAGCTGACCAACCCCTAGACCACCCCCAGACCCCACCTCACTCCATGCAACAGCCGCCTCCCCAAGGCCCACGGGCCACGCTCAGAGCAGGGCACCTTCGGCCACGGGGACCGGCCTTCTAGGCTCCAGGGTGGGCGAGGGGAAGCAGGACACGAGGCAGGGGCCCAACCAGAGAGAATGAGACCAGATGGAGCCTCGTCATGGGGTGGCCCTCAGTGGGGCTGTGGCAATCGGGGCTGTTTCCCAAGGGGCCCGGGGAGCGGGTCTGGCTCGTAGGTCCTTGCAGCCCCTTCACCCAGGGCCTGGGTCTCGGGAATCCTTAGCACTCTGCTGGTCTGACCAGCCCCATCTTACAGATGAGGAAACAGCCTGGGAAGCGGGAAGGGACTTGAACCAAGCCATCAGATGACCCCTGGTCAGCCTGCACCCTTCTCCCTCCCACAGGCCCTGTGGACACCAGGATGGTGACGAGCTGCGTCCAGCCAGAGTCAGCCTGGAGGAGCTGCATCTGTACCCCGACTCCGAGCCCCAGGACGAGCCAGGGCCAGAGCAGGCAGAGCCCGTGGGCCCAGAGGAGACGGGCCGGGGCAGCCCGGGCCCAGCAGAGGCTGAGGAGGCTGAGGAGGTGATGGTGGTGTCCCTCAGGGTCGGGTGGCGTCCGTCTCTGCTGCCTGCTCACTCCGCGGCCTTATGGGACCAGCCCCCAGAGAGCTGGCAGTGTGTAGCCCTCACATCCTCGGGGCCGGGGGGGGGGGGGGGTTGGTGACTCTGCATGGTCAGTCCTGCTGCAGAGAATTCCAGAACCAAAGCATGTCAGGGCTGGGAAGGACCTGAGTCCCAGGCAGGGGAGAGAGTGGGTTCCACGTGGAGCAGGAGGGGTGCAAAGGAGGTGCTCATCCAGGTCCATAAGCTCAGATGTTTCCTTTCCAGCACCAGCAACGGCAGCGGCCCAGGGCGCCCAGCCCCTTGCTCTTGGAGGAGACCACCAAGCCGAGCTCGCCTCCCCTGAGCCCCAGCACCAAAGTAGGTCAAGCCCCAAGGCTGCTGCCTCTCCCTCCTCCCAGCCCCAGAAGCAACCACATCAGCCCAAACAGGGAGCACTGCTGCTCTTTCTCTGCCGTCCCCCGGGCCCCTGCCCTCCCCGCCACCCAGCATCCCAGAGAACACCTTCAAGGCAGGGGTAGAGGGCAGGCCTTGCTCGGCTTCCAAGGCTCATGCTCTGTCGCCCTGCACAGCTCATCGACAGAACCGAGTCCCTGAGCCGCTCCATCAAGAAGAGGTGTGTACCCTGATGGCTTCCCAGGCTAGGATTCGAGGTTCTCCAAGAGAGGTCGAGAGAGGGGGTGGAGATGGGGGGCCTGAGAGAGCTCTCATGGGACTCAGGGTGGGGTTGCAAGCCCAGTGAGGGGACACAGGGTGTGACCCTTCTCCTACCCTCCAGCAACAGTGTGAAGAGGTCCCAGCCAGCCCTGCCCATCTCCAAGATTGATGACCGGCTGGAGCAGTACACCCAGGCCATTGAGGTATGCTTAGCGCTCCTGCTCTGCTGTGTCTCCACTCTGTTCATGCAGCTCTTCTCATTCACCCAACAGTCCTCCATCCAACCAACACCCATCCATTCAACCAACACCCCTCCATCTAACCAACACCCCTCCACCTAACCAACACCCTCCATCCAGCCAACACCCTCCATCCAGACAACATCTCTCCATCCAACCAACACCCTCCATCCAACCAACACCCTCCATCCAACCAACATCTCTCCATCCAACCAACACCCTCCATCCAACCAGCACCCTCCATCCAACCAACACCCTCCATCCAACCAGCACCCTCCATCCAGCCAACACCCTCCATCCAACCAGCACCCTCCATCCAGCCAACACCCTCCATCCAACCTACACCCTCCATCCAACCAACACCCTCCATCCAACCTACACCCTCCATCCAACCTACACCCTCCATCCAACCAGCACCCTCCATCCAACCTACACCCTCCATCCAACCAGCACCCTCCATCCAACCTACACCCTCCATCCAACCAACACCCTCCATCCAACCTACACCCTCCATCCAACCTACACCCTCCATCCAACCTACACCCTCCATTCATCCCATCCTCGTCCAGCCCTATGCCATGAGCAGCGTGAGGACAGCCCCAGGTCTGTCTCATGTCCCACCACATCACCTGTGCTCTACAGAACAAGGGGAGCTTCGCAAGTGCCCTGGATGGAGGAGCACACACCTTTTCAGAGCCTTGCTCCTGCCCTGGGTGGGGAATGCATCGCTGAGGAGATGCAGACACAGAGGATGTCCCCTGCGTGCTCCCTGGGCTCTCTGACGGGTCCCGCATGGCTCCCCACTAAAGTGGCATCGGGGTCTGTCTCCTCTGTAGACTGCTGGCCGGAGCTCCAAGTTGGTTTGCCAGCCCTCCATCGAGCTGCCCGGCATGGCCGTGGCCAGCACCAAGAGCCGGTGGGAGACGGGAGAGGTGCAGGCCCAGTCTGCTGCCAAGAGCCCCTCCTGCAAGGTAGGCCCCTCCCCAGGGAGGGCCATCCCGGCTGAGCCCTCCAGGCTGGCCCTGGGCGTGGACGGCCGCAGGGAGAAGGGTGTTTGGCAGAGTGAAGGCAGAAGGTGCAACCTGCCCTGCCCTGCCTCTCCTGGGCTCTCAGCCTCCTCAGGAAGCCGGGAGGCAGGAGAGAAGGGCCCAGGACTTTGGGCCCCGGTCGCTGTCTGCAGTGGTGGTGTGTCCTCCTTCTGTCCCCAGGACATTGTAGCGGGAGACATGAGCAAGAAAAGCCTCTGGGAGCAGAAAGGAGGCTCCAAGACTTCGTCGACCATTAAGGTAGAGTCTATCTGTAGTGGTGGCGGGGAGAGCGGGTCCGAGAGCAACAAGGGACCATTCTTAGTGCATCTAGGAGGGCTTCCCGGAGGCAGCAGCATCTCCCTTCTGCCATGCTCACCATTTGCCCTCGGGCTCCTTCCCCGACAGAGCACCCCATCTGGGAAGAGATACAAGTTTGTGGCCACCGGACATGGGAAGTACGAGAAGGTGCTGATGGACGAGGGCTCAGCGCCCTAAGCCTTCCCTCTCAGTGAGTCCAGGGCAGCGGCCTTCGAGGGTGAGTCCTGTGTGAAGTGGGCTGTTCTGGGAACGTGGTGGCGTCGACAGGGCCTGCGGGTTCATGTCACAGGGAGCAGAGGTGCCTGTGAGGTCAAAGGCCCAGCCTCAGAACCGGCCAGAACCCAGACGCTCTGAGTCTCCCACCTGACCCCGCCCCGCCTTACATCAGACCCCGTGGCCTTGGGCCTGCTCGGTCGTTCTCCAAGGGGGCTTCACACTCCCTCTTGGGAAGAGGCCGTGAGGTCCCAGCGAGGCTCCCTGGGCAGGTGAGGTGGCCCGGCCACTGCGAGGCTGGTGTTGCAGAAACCGATGGGATGATGAGACGGGGCCCAGCCACGACCTCCCTGGTGTCCACTGCCCTTCCCACCAGCGGTGCAGTCAGACAGGTGACCCACTGCCATGGAGTGACACACTTTTATTGGTGGCCTGGGTCCCAGGGTCCACGTACAGCACCCACGATGTCCTGGGGTGAGTGGGGCCTCCTCCCCCACCCACTCCCCTCCTGAATCCTCTCTGGAGGTCGTGGCTGGAGGCCTCCCAAATCCCTCTGTGTCCCTCTCCCATCCACCTCAGTGGGTCGCCCAACCTGTGGCCCTCCTCCCTTCCTCCCTCCCTGCCTCCCAGGAGACCGGGCAGGCACTAGGTGTGAGGTCAGCCTGCCCAACTCCTGCCTCACGTGGACTTGGGCCCTTTCCTTCCTACCCTAAACCCCCGGCCCCTCCACACATGGAAACACCTCCTCCCTGCCCCCTGCTCCCAGCCTCGTCACCTCCCCATCCTCATGCCCCTGTCCCCCCTGACAGCCCCGCCGCCCCCGGCCCCCGCAGCCCCTGCTGGCCCTTCCCAGGTCCATGCAGCCTCTTCACTGGCTGTGACCCCTCCTGTCCATCGTGGTCCCAGGCCTGGGGCCGCCCCAGTCGGCCGTTCACCGGAGCCTCCAGCCGGCCGCCGTGCGGTTGAAGTTCTTGGGCGGGGCGCTCAGCTCCAGGATGGAGTGGATTGTGGGAGGGGGCCGGATGGCCACCTCCTGCAGTTTCCGGGCGTTGAAGCGCGGTCGGCACAAGAAGGGCAGGCGGCCCAGGCGGGGCGGGGTGCACACCCCATCCTCAGGCCCTGCCTGGCTGTTGTGGGACTCGGCCACCGACATGCGGTACAGAACCGCATCCCACAGCCTGGAGGCCCGGGAGGCGGGGGGCCGGGGCGCCGGGTTCACGGAGGACCGAGGGGCCAAGTCCACGGGAGGTCGCAGGGCCGGGTCAGTGGGAGGCCGCGGGGCTGGGTCGGCGAGGGACTGGGGGGCTGGGTCGGCGGGGGCCGTCTTCTCCTGTTCCATCTGCTCGGGGCTCCGCTCCAGCCTCAGGAACGGGGCCTCTTCCACCTCCTCCATCAGCTGCTTCTTGAGGCGCATCCACCCACTGAGCCGGGACTTGGGCGCAACTTTGGGGACAGGGCAGGGGTGGGGGCCTGAGGTTGAGGCAGGCGACCAGACCCCTTGAGGGCTGGAGACCTGCTGGGGCTCTGCGGCGGGGCCAGCAGTGGGGGGCTCCTCCAGGTGCTCAGCCTCGGGGGCCACAGGGGCTGGCTTGGCAGGCGAGGGCCCCGGCGAGCGATAGGTAGGCGCTATGGGCACCACGACCCGGGTGTTGGCCTGTCTGGGCCCCGCAGCCAGGAAGCCAGGGGGTGGCCTGGGCACAGGGGCCGCCTCCGGCCAGGGCTTGGCCGCCTGGGCCCCAGTAGGAAGAGGGCGGATGTGGGCGACCGGGACCCCGGGCTGGGCTCCAGGAGGGCAAGGGGCTGTGTCTCGGTCCTGGCCGCCAGACCCCCCATCAGGGGCCATCGGGGGAGGCTCAGGGGCCCCGGCCCCCAGGGATGGCACCAGTTGGATGTGCACCTGGCTGATGTGGGTGTCCCCCACCGCGGGTGCTGAGACACGGGCAAAGCTGCTGGGTCCCCGGGCTGGGGCCGGGGTTGTGAGCAGGGGCCCCGGGGCCGTGAGGGGAGAGGTTTGGCTCCTGTGCGGGAGGAAGCTGAGGGCGAGCATGGACTTCTGCAGGGGTGAGGGCACACGGCGGGTGACGGGGGCATGGGGGGCGCGGGGCAGGGTGGCCGCCATGCTTGGGGCCTGGGTGGGGTGTGGGGCTGTGGGCTCTTGGTCGTGGCTGGCCTCGCTCACCGGGGACAGGGAGGTGCGGAACGCCCCTGTGGGGGCCGAGGGCCCTCCCCCGGCCCCCTTTTTCCGGGCCGCCTTTCTCAGAAGCTTCTGCAGAACTAGGTTGTCCTTCCCGGGCTTTGGTAGCAGGGGCGGTGGGGGCGCAGGGGGCCCCTCGAGGCACAGGCCCACCGCTTCAGGAGGTGTCGAGGCAGCAGAGATGAGCATGGTTGCACTCTAGGTGGGGAGGGACAGCCGTCAGTCAGCTCTCCTCACCCCCGGTGCCCCTCCCTCCTCCGTGTCCAGAAGGACCACCGGGGCCCTGCTTCCCAGCCCTGGGCCCCCGCCAGGTGCGCTCTAGGCACGTCCGTCTGCATAAGCAGCTCTGTGTGGGCGGCTGTGCCGTCACTCGGGTTAGGAAGGAGCTCACAGGGGCCCCGTCGCCAGTGGGTGATGGACGAGGTCTGGAGCGCAGCTGGGGCCGGGAGACCCACCGTCCAGCTCCAAGTGGGGGGCACGTGTTGGGCCGGGCGCCCGTGAGGGCAGGAAGAGCACCGCCCGCACACGCGTGAGGGGCGCCCTGCCGTCGCCGGCCCGACCACAGGCGCGTCCGCTGTGAGCCAGCGGTGAGGGTGGCGGCCAGGGGATCTGAGTGAGGGGCTGCATCAGAGGTCGAGGGGCCTAGAGGTGGGAGCAATTTTCGCTGAGCTGTGCTGAACGGACCTTCCCGCAGGCCTCCTGGCTGGGGTGGTCCCAGCCAAGCTGCCCGCCCTGGTTTCTGGGCGCCATGTGCGGCGAGCAAGGACGTTGACAAATGGTGTCTGGGCCGAGCCAGAGGCCGCTGTTGTGGGAGAGGAGGGAGGCCTGGGGGCCGCTGGCTCCACCAGGCAGGAGTGGATGGGCCCGGGGAGGGGTCTCCCGGGGGCTCAATCTGGGCTGCTGTCTGCCTCTGAGAGGCTGGGACCCCAGCAACCACAGAGACCCCAGATCTATGTCTGGGGGGCTGCCAGGCCAGCCGTGATGGGCAACATACTCTGGGCCTTGAGTCCCCAGCAAGGCCCAGGGCTCAAGTGCTCAGCCTCCGGGTAGCAGACCTCCAAGGGGGAGGCAGAGACTGGAGCAGGGGCTGCTCTTGGTGGGAGGGGGTGTGGGTAGGCCAGGATGGCCACCAGAGCGGGGCTGGAGGCTGGGTGGGGCAGGGTGCCCCTTGGGACTGCAGCCTAACACCCCCTCGCCTGTGTTTCAGCTGTCCTGAGCCGGGTGCAGGCTGGGGGCTCCCCCCACACTCCCCACCCATGCTCCCGGGGAGTCCAGCCAGATGCCCACCCAGCCCTGCCGAAGAAGCCGCTTCCCATTGCCTGCCTGGCTGCCCACACCCCTCCGACACCTGCCACTGCCACCACCTCTGTCCCTGGACCTCCGGCCTCTCTCCCCTCCGCTCCCTGACCCACCGGCTGTGCCTCTCACAGCCCGGGAGGAATGGGATTCTCACTGGTGCTTGGCTAAGGGGACCATCCCCAGAGGCCACACACCCACAAGGCAGGGGTGTCCTGTGCAGAGAGCACACCAGCCAGGGGACATCCCCGTCAGGAGCCACCGATGCCTGTGCAGGACACTCCGGCCCTGCGTCCCTCCCTGCCTCCTGCTTGCAGCCCCTTCATTTGTGCAATAAAGCTCTTTCTGTCCCCACACGCTGGCCCTTCGCTGCTCACTAACTGGGGGGAGGGACACGGGAGCAGGGCTGGCCGGGGGGCAAGGGCCACCCCCCACATGGTGGTGGGACGCAGGCCTCTAGCCTCTGGATTCAGACACCCAGTCCTGTCCCGTGGCTTCTGGGATTAGACCCTTGGATCTGAGGTGTGTGGTGGCCTAAATCCCAGCACACATGATGGGTGGGGGACAACCCCCCTCTTCCAGAGTGTCTGTGATGTCTCCCCCTTGACTGGCCTGAGAGAAACTTCATAGCACCCAAAACAGTGTGCCCCTCCGGTCTGTGCACCCCCTGAGGACAAGACCTGCCTTGGGGTCATGCCCCATCCTAGTACCCAGGAGTTGCTCAGTGAAGGTTTGATGGATGGACAGATGTCTGAATGATGGATGATGGATGGATGGACAGACAGACCTGTGGGTGGGTGGGTGGATGGTTGGATGGGTGGATGATGGATGGATGGATGGATGGATGGATGATGGGTGGGTGAATGGATGGGTGGGTGGATGATGGGTGGATGAATAGATGGATGGATGGATGGGTGGATATATGGATGGACAGATGGATGATGGATGGATGCACAGACAGATGGATGGATACGTGCATGAAGAGATGGATGAATGGGTGGGCGGATGATGGGTGGATGAATGGATGGATGGATGGATGGATGGGCTTGTAGAGGAATGAGAGGTAGATGGGCAGGAAATGGCTGTGTGAAGAGTAAATGGGAGAAGAATTGGTCAGATAAACACATGCTGCCCAGACAGTGGATGGATGGCTGGGTGGGTGGTAGATACATGGGTGGAAAGACGGGTATAGATGGATGGATGATGACAAAGAAGGGAGGGAGATAGACAGTGGTCATGAGAATGGATGTATAAAAGTCAGTGGGTGGGTGGGTGAGTGGACACGTGTGAAGTGAGAGGCGGGGGGGGGGGGTCCACCCTGCTCCCCCTCCTCTCACTGGGCCTGCACGCGGCCTGACTTTGGGCCCTGCGCCCTCCGTGTCCGGGGAGCCCCTTGCAGAGCTGGCAGGACCTTGACCTGGACCCTGGGTGTTCTGGGTTGGCTCTGCTCAGAGCCTCCGTTGCTAAAGCCTTCATGGTCAAAATCTGCCAGCCTCCCAAGACAGAGTACACATGTCGGTGCAGAAGTGTTAAACTCAAAAAAGTCCTGGCACCTCTCTCACTCTGGCCCACCTCTGAGGCCATGTCTGGGGACACGGTGTTCTCTCCCTTCCCGCAGCTGGATGGGGCCTGAGCTGAGGATAGCGGGGGCAGCACAGGGCAGTGTGCTGGGACCAGGTGGACCGCCTAAGGGGAGAGAGGCAGGTGGGGTGGACAGTGCCAGGGAGGCAACCAGCCACACTGCTCTGACCCTCTCAGCCCGTCGGGGTTGTCCACACCTGACCCAGTCTGAGTATTGCTGATGCCCACTGCTGGAGTGTCTCAGGACCAGGGGGTCAGAACCTGTCCACCATTGAGGCCGAGAGGTTCAGAGGGATCACTGCCCAAGGGGTAGCTGGCTGTCCATCCATCTATCCATCCAGCCAGCCAGCCATCCAGCCACCCACCCACTCATCCATCCATCTATTCATCTATCCATCTACTCATCCATCCATCCACCCCATCATCCATCCATCCATCCATCCATCCATCCATCCATCCACCTATCTGTCTGCATCCATCCATCATCCATCCAGAGTGAGGCCCCACCATCTGTTCTCTTACCTGAGAGGCCTCATCCCACCCCCCTGCTCCGGGCACCAGGGCCCACGCGTGGGAGGAAGAGGAGCCCGATCTGTAGATTGCCCAGGCACCCGGGCATGTGGGGCGGCAGCTGCATGGGGATGGGGAAGTGCCATGTCAGCAGCTGTCACCTGGGCCTGGTAAAGCCGGAGCCCAAGGCCTGGCAGATGCAGCCCAGCTGGCACCCAGGTCAGTTCAGGGCTCTCGGGCCCCAGTACCCCCAACCATGCACACTGGGGCCAGGCCAAGATCTAGGGACCCCTGCCCTCCCCAAGGTCACTCCAAGGACAGCTGGCACCAAGACACTTGGGAGCCGCCCCTCCCCGGCTCTGCTCAGCCCCCCCCACACACCATCCCCAGGCGGAGGCCCTGCAGTCCGCCCTCACACGCTTCCTGGACTGAAGACCAGTCGCCACCACAACCCGGGCCGGGCCACCCCTCCCCTTGCCTCAGTGCCCTTCCAGCTCCCCTGAGGCCCTGCCCTGCCTTGCCCCCTCTTCGCCCACCCCGGCCCAGCCAGGCCCGGGGACGAGTGTGGATTACCTGTTGGAGGCCCTCTGTGTCCCGCCGTCCGGCCAGCAGTGCCTGCTGGTGTGTCCGGCCGTACCATGGGCCTGGCGCCTGAGGGGAGGTCGCTGATGCCCAAAATAAAACCTGTCCCGTCCCTCTGACCTCAGCGCCCGCGCTCTGGCTCAGCCTGCTCACGGAGAGCACCTGCCAGGGGCCACGCTGCTGTGTGGGCAGCCACCCTCCTCTGCTGGCCGAGCGGGGCCACTGCAGGTGCAGCCCTTGGGAGCCCCCTGGGCCCAGCGTGGGGCAGGGGCAGCGGGCAGCTCCCTGGGTGCACGGGGCTTCCCAGGCCACGCTCCAGCCAGCTGCCCCCGATGCTATCCCGTGCGTGTCCCTGCCTCGGTGCTTGGGGAGGTCCGAGGGCTGTTGGCAGAGCGAGAGGAGCCCATCTGAGGAGGGAAGCACCCCCACCTCGGGGGTGACAGCAGGGGGCGGCTCAGGGATCACAGAGCTTACTGGGCAGAGAGTGGGTGCAAAGTGGCCGAGGGTCAGGGCTGCATGGGGCCCAACAAACCCTTGCCCACCAAGGACCTGGACCGGTGCAGGGGAGAATGCCAGGCCAGAAGGGCCCAGAGTTCCGCCCAGGAGGGTAGGGACATCCCCCCAGCTCCGGCCTCTGGGGCTCCTCACTGCCGACCCTCGGGGAGGTGGGCAGGGAGGGCCTCCACTGCCTCCTCTGGCCGGGGACCACGGGTACTCCCTGCCTCCCTAGGGCCCCTGGCCTTATCTCCAACTTGCAGGGGTGGGTGGGTACAGCAAAAGCCTTCCAAGGGCCTGAGGCCCAGGGTGGGCACAGACGGGGCAGGGCCAGGCAGGCCAGCTCCCAGGCAGGCCCCCTGCCGCCAAGGTCTAGAGGCAGCCGCCTCCTCTGTCTCCCTGAGCCGGGGTCTGGACGGAGGTGCCAGGCTGCTCTCACCCCCTCCGTGCCTTGGTCTCCCTAATTCGAGGGGCAGGGCCATGGGGACCTGTGGCCTCACTGTGCCCTGAGAATGTGCCCGCTGTCGGAGCGAGATGTGTGCTGGCTGGATGGTGCCACCTGGAATCCTGAAAAGAAAGGGGGGACCCACGGGCACGAGGCCAAGCCCATTGTGAGGGGCATACCGAGCCCGGCCGGGAGCTCTGGGCTGACGGCAGAGGGATGGCCCCTGGCCTGGGGACGGGGGGGGTGCCAGGCCCAGCAGTCGCTTGTCCCTCTCACCTGCTTACTCCCTACACCACAGTGGCCTGTGCCCAGAGGACCGGGTCAGGCCTGGCTGTGGCCTGCCTGCGAGGGGGGCCTTGTTGAGGATTCGGGGTCCTCCACTCCACGGGGGTCTCCAAGCCCTGGCCGCTTCCTCTGAGGGGCCGGTAGGTGGGCCAGGGCACTGTGTCATGTGCACCCCACGGTCACCAGGAACAGAGGGCACCTGGGCTGGGGACCCCACACCTGGCTGGCCCAAGGAGAACGCTTGTGTGTCCCCGGGGCCACCCAATCCCTTCCTTCATCCTCCTCAGTCGCTAAGAATGTGCCTGCTGTCGGGGCATAAAAATAGAAGCTGACACCTCCTGGGGGCGGAGGGCCCTTGCTCCTCAGCAGACGCGCCCCGTCCTCACCTCCTTGGGCCTCCTCCTGGGCTATTCCTATACTTGGTCAGGGACCTGCGTGGGCACGGCCCCGGCCACCCAGCCTTGGCCAATGGGCTGCTGGGAAAGATCGAATGTCACTATAACATAAGGGTGTGGGGCCGAGAGGGCAGCGCCTGAGCCGGTCCTGTCCACAGGGAGCTGCAGCCCTTTCTCCAGACTCAGCCAGGTGGGTACGGCCCAGGAGTCTTCATTCTAAATGCAGCGGTCGGGAGAACCACAGGGGCACACTGGGATGCCACCAGGCAGCGGAGGCCCGAGGAGGAAGGGAACCTTCTGGAAGGTCCTGGGTGAGAGGAGGGTCCTCAGGCTGGAGCTGGAGAGAGCTGAGGGATCGGAGACAAAGTGGCCAAGAAGGGCACCTCCTGGGGCTCTGGGCTCCGAGTGGCTGTGGCTCTAATGCCGCCATTTGTACAGACGACACCCAGGCGGGGTGTCCAGGCCACCGGGAATGGCCGCCAGGCGGGGTGGCTGCGACCCAGGCAGCCAAGGACGGGAGCGGACAGGGCTGGGGGGGGTGCTGGGGGGACGGGTCAGGGCCCATGGCAGTGAGTGGCAGGGCCGCCTGTGTCCCCCCTCCCCTGCCCCCCCAGCTACGTCTTGTCACCCGGGAAGGAGGGTGTGTGTCTCCCAAGGAATGCTGACCTCAGAGGCCGTTTCCACCCTCACCCTCTGAGGGCAGGACCGCAGGGCCAGCTGGCCTCCTCCTCGGCTGTGGACGCGCCGTCCCCTGCCCCAAGCACCCTCCTCGGCCCCTCCTCGATGGACAGGGCGGGGAGTGGCACGGGGCCGTCGGCGGGGTGCCCTTGCCACTTCACGAGGTGGAGGAGCAGGCGCCGGAGAGACTCAGGTTCCCACATGAAGAGTGGGCCTTGCTGCCTCCGACACCCAGGAACCCCCAGGAGCTCTGGAGCCCTCCCCGATGCCCCTGGGGCTCCCCCCAGAAGGACAGAGGAACTCGGGCGGCCTGGGAGACCTACCGGGACACGGAGCAGGGCCGGCCTGGCCAAGACCCGAGCGGGCAGCTGCCCCTCAGCCCCCCTCCCACCATCTTGTGTTTCTGGGCAGAGGCGTCTTGGCTGACCCCAGTGCCTATTTCTAGACACCTCAGCTGCCACCAGCTCCTTAAAAATAACCCGAGTCTGGGCTGGGGCTGCGCGCGCGGGGCGGGGGGGGGGGGGGG
>JAWPEG010000008.1:240591-313038 GCA_035771395.1 Myotis vivesi
CCCCCCCCCCCCCCCCCCCGAAGGAAGCTGACAGGTGTTGGGTGCTGCCAGGGCGAGAGGTGGGCACGGCAGGGCCAGGCCCTGACTCCCACTGACCCTCCTGAGAGTGGCCCCAGGGTCCAGGCTGGTGCGGGGGGTGTGGGGGCTCAGGAGCCATGAGACCCCCCCATCCCACCGAGGACGTGGCCGGAGGCTGGAACTGGGGGAGCAGCGGATTCCAGGAAGAGCGTTGGGGATGGGAAGGGCCTCCGCTGCCTGGAGGCTCTCGGAGCGGCTGCTTAATGATGCATGGCGCTGAAATTGCTCTGGGAAAAGCAACATTCTTGACCCAGCTTTGCAGAGCTGCTCCCACCTTAGCAATGCGACGTGCATGCATTTTTCGATGATGAACGCGTGTTTTTCTTATACAAAGCTCCCCCGGGGGGGTCATAACTATTGTCTTCAAGTGAGCTGTAATGGGCTGTCAGGCGCTGGGCTGTCTCAAACCCCAGGCCGGCAATCTCCTGCAGCTGCTCGAGCGTTCCCAGGCCCTGGCCGCCCCGGGCGGGAGCGGTGGCCAGCTCACCGGAAAACGGTCCTCGAGCACGCTGGCCCGGCGCCGGCCGCACCTGGACACGTGCAGCCCGGACACAGAGCGTCCCCGTAGACATTGACGAACTCAAGAGCCTGCACAGGGCCTGGGAAAGCGGGCGGGAGAGGGAGAGCCGGGGGGAGAGCGGGGGGAGGCAGGGGGGCGTTGGCGGGATGGGGCCGTCCACTCAGTCCAGCAACACGTGTGTGTGTGGGGGGGGGGAACGCATAGGGAAATGGCCCCCATCTGTTCCCCTGAGCTCAGGGCGCGGGCGGCTGCCTGGTGGGATGAGGGAGAGACAAAGGACAGCTTGGACACCCTGTGATTCGGGAAGAGGGACCCACAGGGGGCTGTGGGGCACACAGGGGACCTCAGGGCGCGCGTGGGATAACGTGGGTCCTTGCAGGAACCCATGGGTCAGAGAAGGGAGCTGGGGGCTTATGCCAGGAACATGGGCTCAGTGGGGACGGTGGGTGGGAGGGCCAAGGAGCCCCCACCTCGCCCCAAAGGCAAGACCACCCAGCACAGCCTGGACGGGCAGGACCCGCTTGGGCGGGGTGGACTGCACCACCTCCCAACATCCCAGCATCCCTGGGAGTCCCAGCTCCAGGCTGGAGCCAGGGTAGGAAGAAGGGGTGATAGGTCTCAGCCTGGGGCCTTGGAGGAAGCACGAGGCCTCAGGAGGCGGCTCCCAGGGTGGGAGTGGGCCTGCCCGAGGCCAGAGCTGTGGCCCTTGACCCTGCCCGCAGATGCCCCTCACACCCCTAGCCCCTCCCCACTTGAACCCCTCTGGACTGAGGCAGTCCTAACTCTGGCCTTGGTCTCCCCGCAGAAACAGCCTGCCACCATGTCGGACGAGGAAGTGTGAGTAGTGGTCAGAGAGCCCCCCCCCCTCTGCCTGGGGACCCCCAGGCCCTGACTGTGTTGGTGAGATCCCCCTGAACTGAGCGAAAGCCCTCACCCTCTCTCTCCCCACAGTGAACAGGTGGAGGGTAAGTGTCCTGCTGCTTCCTCCCTGCGAGGCCCCTGGGGACATGCGTGTCTCGAGGCGGGGCTCCCCTGGGGACCCCTGCCTGCAAGCCCCAGATGGGCCTCGTTCCGTGGGCCCTAGATCACCCCCCTGCCTGCACCGAGGCCTCCTTCTTCTGAAAGGTGACGTCGAGATGTGGGCCCTTCCGAACCCAGCCTGCACCCCACCCAGCCTGCACCCCACCCAGCCTGCACCCCAAGGCAGTCGGGCAGCCCGGCCCCAGGGAGCTCTGCAGGTCCCACCACTCTCCGCCATACTCCCCAGTGGGACAGAGATGCCCAGGCTCCCGGGCCCCCCGAAAGCCACTGTCACCCCCAGAGCCGCCTCTCCCTCTGGGGCCCGGCCAGCCCTGGGGTCGCCCCGCTAACAGGCTCCTGTCCTTTCTTCTCCCCATTGCAGAGCAGTACGAGGAGGAAGGTGAGTGCGTAGCCCCGGAGGCCGCGCCCAGGCCTCCCCCTGAACGCGACCTCTCCTCCGCTCCACCGGCTCGGCCTGAGGACCCTTGGGCCCCTTGGAGCCCAACAATTAGCCATCCTCCTTCCTCACCATTAATTCCCATTTGCGGCCACGGCTGACTTCCCATCTCTTTAACTGATTAATAGGCGCACACGCATTAATCATTCATTAATCCTTCACCCTCTTCGTGCCGGGCTGTGTGCAGTTAGCTGGGACTCGGCCATTAACACCCTCACCTTCGTTAACATTCAGGGTCGGCATCGCAGGCCCGGCCCTCTGTCGCTCCGTCTCCAGCTCGCTCTGGCTCAGCGCCCCCTTCCCCCACCCCAAGCCGTGGGTAACCTTCGGGGCACCCTCTGGAGCCCCCTCCCTCGCCCGCCCGGCCTCTGCCTCCGTGGGAACCTCCAGGCCCTGCCCGGGCGCGCACCTGGGAACCGTGCGGGGAGGCGGTTCTCAGGCTCGGAGGGGAGGCCGCGGAAGCCTGGCACCCGCAGGGCCTTGGGAACGCTCGTTTCATGCACCCTCACCAGCAGGGCTCTCCCGGGAGGCCTTCCGCATGCTCTGTTTTGAAAATATTTTGAAAATACTTGGCTCCCCTAACAACGCGAGGGAAACAGTTCTCTTTCTGCTGAAAGTAGAGACTTTCGGGGCGGGAAACGTGGGCCTGGGGAGCCGATCCTTCACGGGGTCGCCTTTGGGCACACCCAGAGGCCGCCCACCACACGGCCTTCTCCTGGGTGGGCGTTCTCTCGTAGCACGCGGGTCTCGTCCCCTGTCCTCACCTCTGTAGCCAGACCCTCAGTGCGCAGACGCCTCAGGGCCGGGGTGGGCGGCAGGCCCTGGGAGGGCAGAGGGACTCAGGGTCCCCCAGAGCCAAGAGGAGGTGGCCCTGCAGAGCAGGCTGAGGCCAGGGCTCTGAGCCCCTGTCCGTGCCGCCTCCTTTCCCTGCCAGCCCCGTTCGCCACTAATGACTGTCCTTGCCCCTCTCTCCCTCTCTCCCTCTCTCCCTCTCTCCCGCTGCCCCCGCTGCCCGGCTCAGAGGAGGCCCAGGAGGAAGGTGAGTACGCGGGTCCAGGGCCTGGTTCACACCCTCCCCGCAGCCCACCTGCCCATGGGCCGGGCTTCACAGCGACCCACCCGGAGGGCTGCGTGTGCTCCTGGCCTAACCCTCTCCTCTCTCCTCTGCCCGCCCGCCCGCCCCTCAGCCGCAGAAGTCCAGGAGGAAGGTATGAGCACACAGGACTTCTGGTCCCCATGTGGGGCCCTGGCCTGGCTGGAGCCCATGTAAGGGTAGGGGACCAGGGCCCAGACACAGCGAGGCACCAGCCAGCCAAGGGACCCCACATGTGGCCCCCACATAACACACTAACCACTCCCCACGCTTGACCAGATTGGGGGGACCCTGAGGACTGGGCACTCCCCTGGGAGGGTCACCGAATGAGGGGGCTGCTGGACCAGATGTGAGATGAGGCCTGGCCTCTTCATCCCTGAAAAGAGCCCGAGGTGGGTGACGGTGAGGCCACGCGACCTCTGACCCCTCGTCTGGGTCAGGGCCCCCGGCCAGATCTGGGTGAGCAGAGGGACATGAGGGCACCGCCCCTGCAGCCGGCCGCACCTCAGAGTGAGGGCTGAGCCCCCGCTCATGCATCGGCCCCTGGCCACCCCTGCACCCTGCCCAGGAGGCCCTGTCCGTCCCGGCTCCTGGTGCCACCGCAGTGTATCCCCGAGGTGGCCTCTGGGCCCCGCATGGACGTCCTCCCAGGGGCTTGAGGACTGGCCGGAGCCTCAGTGCCTGTCCCCGGGGCCAGAGCATTGGAGTCAGGACAAAAGCGAGATCCGGGGGCCGAAGCTTCCCCTTGAGTCTGGGTCTCCCCGTGTGTGAGGCAGGGGTAGGATTGGGGTGCCCGCACCGGGGTCAGCACTGACCGTGTCCTGCTCGCCTCCTGCATGCCACCCCTCGGCCGCGGCCACTGACCCTCTCGCGTGGTGACGGGCTGTGTCCATTAACCTCGGATCCTTCCTCCTTTGACCTCTGACCTGTGGTCTTGCCTCTTGTTCCACGCCCTCCTTAGCCCCTGAAGCTCATGAACCAGGTATGTGCCGTGACTTCAGTCCCGTGTGGGTGCGTGTGCACACGTGGCCATGTGTGGGTGGAGCAGGAGCCTGGCTCCGAAGGAACAAGAGGCCGTGTAACCTACTCACAGCGTGTTCTGACCCCTGCCCTGCCTGTCCCTGCTCCCGCCCGCCTCTGCCCCCAGTCACAGCCGTTCTCTCCCTCTCTCCCCACATGCGCTGCATCCATCCGTCCATCCACAGAGGAGGTCCAGGAAGGTATGCTGTCCCCGTCCCAGGCCGAGCCGCTCCCTGCTCCCTCCTCCCTCCTCCCTCCTCCCTCCCTTGTTGCCTGCCTGTGTGACTCTCGCCCCATTCCTCTGGGCTGGGACCCAGTGGGGACAGGTTAGGCCTGGAGTGCTGGCTCAGGTGGGGCTCATGGTGGGGTGCAGCCTTCCTCTTGACCCCATTCCAGCAGGGAGCATACAGGGGTGTGGTGAGGCCCTTCCCAGGCCGCCAGCAGGAAGTTGGGGGTGGCCCTTCTGGAGGCCAAGCCTAGGGTAGGGTCTTTGGATGCTGGTGCTGGGGTCCACCTAGACCCTCGGGATCCTCTAGGGTCGGGTAGAGAAGAGCAAGGAGGAGAGCAGGGCGGGCGGCCTACACCCTGCCCCAGACAGCAAACCGAAGAGGGGACGTGAGGCGTATGGGTGTGGGGGGGGCCAGTGAGCGAAGCCGCACGTGGGGCTGAAGCCCGAGTGGGCACAGCAGCACCAGAGCAGCCGGGCCTTCGCATGCAAAGAGGCAGCGTGAGTTCCCAGGGACCCACCCGTCGCCGGCGTCAGAGCCTGTTGTGCCCGGGTGTGAGGAGCCCCCCGGGGTGAGGGTTCCAGCCAGGGGCCCAGCTGGCCTTCTCCTCAGCTCCCTTGCTCACATGACGCCTCAGTGAACCCCAAGCATGACCCCCAAACTGTCTTCCCTTCCCTGAACTCAGAGAGGCCCCCGTGAGACAAAGGGACCTGCGTGGTGGGAGAGCAGGCAGAGGTGCCAGGGACCAGGCTTGTAGGGGCTGCGGGTCCCCGGAACCAGCCCCGCCGCAGACAGACAGAGACGACAAGCAGGGGACGGGACGCCAGGCCCCTGCTGCCTGCTGCCCACTGCCCAGGGCTTTGCAGCATGGCCACTGCCCCCCAGTTCTTGGTCTGGCCTTGCCCTCGCAGACTCCGGCCCTGCCAGCCGCTCCCCCAGCCGGGCCCCCACAGATGCCCAGCCCCTCAGCAGCCCTCCTTCTGCCCCTCGACCAGCTTCCGGCTCGCAAAGCGCACCCACCGCTGGCTCAGGCTCATGGCTCACCGGCCCCAGGCGCTGGGTGAGAGGGACGCTGGGCCCCCTGCAAAGGGCTGTTTGCTGGTTCCTAAGCAACCATGGTGGCCCCTGAGGTGGGGGCGCGCGAGGGGCAACCTGCCAAGGGCACCCCAGGCTGGACCCCCACCCACTCCCAGGGGGCCTGCTGGCTGCAGCCAAGGGCAGAGGAAGGAGCTGGGGGTCAGAGCTGGCTTCTCAGCCAGGGCTCCTGGGCCAGCTGCAGACCCAGGCGGTGGCCAGGCCAGCCGGGCCCTCCCCGGGCGGTGGGTGCGGAGGGTGAAAGGAAGCAGCCCCATGCGAGGGCCACCCGGTGGGGCCGGCAGCTCAGGTCTGCAGGCCCCGGCACAGCGGAGGCAGAGAGAGGAGGAAGGAGAGGCCCCTCGGGTCAGGGGCAGGCTCCCTGGTGAGGCAGCACCCCCCCGCCCCGGGAGGGGCAGGCCTGGGCTCCGTGGCCCCGGGCACGTGGTGGACGCTCCAGCTTGGTGGGCTTAGCCCTTGCACAGGCCCAAGCACCAGCAGGCTTCACTCACCTGATGGCTCTGGACCCAGCAAAACCTAGAAGCCGGGCCCCAGAGCCGCCCCCCAGAACCAAGGGTACCGTGTGGGGAGGAGCTCGGCCTCCCAAGGTGCCCCCAGCCAGCGGCCGGCACCACGGCCGCCCAGGGTCGCCTCTCACTTCAGGCCCCAGTGGGGAGGATGTCTCCCAGGACACCTGGACCGCAGCATGGCCACATCTGCTCCCACCCCCAGCTTCTCTGGCCCCAGCTGGAGGCACTATGGGGTCCAGGAGCTGCCCCGGGTCTGCCTCCTGTCCCTGCCCGTGTCCTTGCTCCGTCCCTGCCCGTGTCCTCGCTCTGTCCCTGCCCGTGTCCTCGCTCCGCCAACGCTCCGCAGCCTCGCTGGCTTCTCTCTTGCATGTGCGCTTTGCCCAGAAGACGCCGTGGAGGAGGAGCGGGAGGACGAGGAAGGTAAGGGCCTCGGTGCTGTGATGGCGCCCGTGAGAGGGGAGGACGTGCTTGCCCGCTGGCCGCCTGCGCTCCGTCTCGCCGGCTCTCCATCCCTCTCCCTCCAAGGACAGGCCGGGCTGGGGCCTCACAGTCGGCCGCTGTCCCCTCAGAGCATCTACAGGCACAGGGGGGCGGGGAGGTGGTCGTGGGGACCAGCCAGCAGGCAGGAGCTGGGGCAAGGGGTGCTCTCTCCTTTCCCCTCTCCTCCATGTCGCCCTCCCTCTCCTTCCTCATCCAGCTCCCATCCCCTCCTGCCTCTCTGGTCTTCCCTGCCGCCCCCACCCCCCCCAAGTGCTTCTTGCTTCTGCTTCTCCTTCTCCCTTTCACCCCTTCTCCCTCTTTGTGTCCTGGTCCCCCCTGCACTTCCCTCCCCAGAACCCACAGGGATTTCTTCAGATCCAGAGTGGGGACAAGCCCTCTCTTCTGGTGGTTGGTGGAGTGGGTGCTGGGCTCAGCTGCAGAGCAGGAGCCAGGGGACCCCAGGGGCCTGCAGGCAGGAGGGGACCCCAGTCTCACGTGGTCTCTTTCCCCTCTCCCCATGCTGGCTGGTGCGGTGGTGACCAGAGGAGAAGCCAAGACCCAAGTGAGTGGGGGGCCCAGGCCAGGCTGGACGCCGGGGTGGGGGGCGCGGGCTGGGGTGTGAGGCTGGAGCCGGGTGGGAGGAAGCCGAGTGTGCAGGCTGGTTGGGGACCAGGTCACCCAGGAAACTGCCACCCCCAGGGCTGGGGCCCGGGTGCCCCCAGGGAAGACGCTGCATTTGGCTCCATGGGGGATGCGTTGGCACCAAACCCTGAGAGAAAGTGGCCTCTCCGTCGCTCCTGGACCTGCAGTGGAACATTCCAGCTGTCCCGTGCAGGCTTTCTGAGAATGGGGTGCCTCCCCCACAGCCGGGGACCAGACTCTACCTGGGCGCTCTGTCCCCAGGGACAGGCA
Organism: Myotis vivesi; assembly: GCA_035771395.1. Taxonomy (NCBI): domain Eukaryota; kingdom Metazoa; phylum Chordata; class Mammalia; order Chiroptera; family Vespertilionidae; genus Myotis; species Myotis vivesi. Next base: position 248,003 of record JAWPEG010000008.1, read on the forward strand.
CAGACTCAGGTCCAGTGGGGTCGGCTCAGCCCTGGTCTTTCAGTGCAGGCCAGGAGGACTTACTGCGGGGTGGTGTGGGGGGGAGGGCAGCCCAAGGAAGGAAGGGGGACCGGGAGTTGGGGGAGAAGAAACATCGAGAGGGGGGCCATGGCCCTCCACGTACGCTCTCTGGACCCCCCTCACATCTCCCCTGCGTTGTGGGGTCTCCCAGGACCTGAGACAGGAAAGAGGCAAAAAGTGGGGTGCCCCGGAGGAGGGTCTCGTCCCCAAACCCACTTGGGAGCCACGGCGGGCCCATACCAGGCTCCGTGACCTCCAGCTGCCCTGGGCCTGTGAGCCCCTCCGGCTGGAAGCAGGGCCCCAGGCAGGGAGGGTCCTTCCCGCCTTTATCGCATTGGTGAGATTTCAGGGATGTTTTTTTAATCCGAGTGTTCTGACTTCTCCGGCGATAAGCATGTCAGCCACAGCCCGCGGTACGTGACTGCACGTCCGTGCCTGTGTGCTCGGCGGGGCTGGAATGTGGGGCCTCCGCGCACGCCCGCCCGCGCGGGCTCCGCCGGGGGCGCCCGGCGCCCGGGGCCAGCCCTTCCCCGTCCCTGCCACGTTATTTGTCAGCAATTTTAAATAAAGCTGCCGGATCACAAGATATTTTCTAGTTTTAAAAAAATGTTTGTGTTTTCATTATGAAAATAAAACACCTCATTAAAGAAAATTTGGAAAATACATAAAAGTCCACTGAAGAAGAAGAAGAAAAAAAAGTTCATCTATAACTCCCACCCAGCCAGCCAGACTGCGGGAAAGGGGAGAGAAATAAAAAGGCTTATTTCTTCCTACTCTTTCCATGCATTGGGCTCGGAAAAAAAGATTTAAACCCGGAGCTGTTTTTCAAACCCCGGACTGTCTATAGAACCTTGAGTTCTGCTTTTTTAAAAAATGTAGCACCATTCATAAGTATTTTTCCATGTTTTTACATAGTCTTCTTAAATATTTTGAATGGCCACATAATATTCCATCAATCGGACAAACCATAATTTTCCTAACCATTCCTCCAGCGCAGGACGTGCCGGCTGCGCCCAATATTTTACTATCATAAATAACGCTGGGTGGAAAGCATTTTCTGTCTTTCTGGTTATTTCCCTAGGCCCCATTCCCAGAACTGGAATTAATGGGTCAAAGAGTATGAACGCTCTTAAGGCTTTTGACATCCCTGCCAAATGGCTTTCCGCGAGGGGCTTGCCAGCGCGGTCTCCGACGTGGACGTGAGCAGGGCCTGCGCCCCACACCGCTGCGCCCAGGGAGCGCTGATGGATGAGGAGGGGCCTCTCAGGGCTGCTTTCCCTGCATTCCTTTGATTATTGCAGGCAAAGCTCCCCTCTGTGTGTTAAACTGGTCCTCTTTCTTCCTTTGGAGAATTGGTGGCTTATGGCCTCTGCCCATTTATCTAACGCAGGCAGCTCTCTGTTTTCTTAATCATCCGTTTGCATAAGGGTATAAGTCTTCTCTGTATTTGCTGAAAATATTTTTCTAGTCTGGGCCGGGCTTTCTTTTCCCCCCTCTCCCATTTCTGCCTTTTTTCACATACATAAGTTTTTCATTTGCGTGGAGTCATCTGGCCACCTTTCCCTCAGCGGGACCTTCTGAGCTCAGAAAACCCTTTCCCGGTCCAGCAGTTTGATCGATATTCAGTTCCACTTTCTTCAACGGCTTGTTTTAAAAAATTGTTGTTGTCGTTTTAACTCTTTGCTCCATCTGGAATGCATTGGAGGAGGGGGAGGGGAGGCTGGCGGCCGCCGGATTGGGGGGCGGGGGGCTCGCTTCTTCTTCAAACTGCTCTCTGCCCAGCCCCCTCCCTCCGGGTCCCCAGAAAGAAAGATGAAAGCGGGGCCACAGAAAGGCAAAGGCCACGGAGACGCGTGACCCCCACGGCGCCTGCGGTGACCACCCTGCCTCTGGCCTGACCTCCTGGCATTGGTTTATTTGTTTGAGGAAGAAACCAAGGGTGTCCCCCTGGACAGACGGGGGTGGAAAAGCCCTTGAGATGGACAGGAGTTGGCCACCCAGAGGGACACTAAGAGGCTGAAACCTTTTCCAGGGGGTCGAGCCACCCCGGGGACAGTGGGTTACACATCTGTTAAGACGAAGGTCAGGGCCCGGCCGGCGAGGCTCTGTTGGTTGAGGGTCAGCTCCTGGACCAAAAGGTCACTGTTTGGATTCCCCGTCGGGGCACAGGCCCGGGTTGCAGGCCTGATCCCCAGTGGGGGACGTGCAGGAAGCAGCCAATCGATGTTTCTCTCCCTTCCATGTTTCTATCTCTCTCCCTCTTCCTTCCTCTCTCTCTAAAATCAATAACAACATATTTTAAAAACTTAAAAAAAAAAGACAGAGGTCATGCAATGTGCCCGCAGCCAGGTGGCAGGATGAGAGGGTGGGGGGGGGGCAGCCTTGGGCCAGGCCAGCTCTCCTGGGGGGCCCCCACTTGTCCCTGCTCATGAACCTCTCTCTTTTCCAGACTCACTGCTCCTAAGATCCCAGAAGGGGAGAAAGTAGACTTCGATGTAAGTTTGTGGAACCTGGATCAACACGTCTCCATCCCCAACCCCAGGCCACAGGCCTGACAAGGTCATCTCTCAGTTATCCAGAGCCAGGGCTTCCTGACCCCAGGCTGGCCCTTCTTTTCATTCATTCCTGGACCAGAGGGAACCTCTCCCTTAATGACATCTCTCTCCCCTGCTCTCCATCTGTCCTTCTGCCCATCACCCATCCACTCAGCTAGTCACCAATCCATGTACTCACCTACCCATCCATCCACCTACCCATCCATCTACCTACCCATCCATCCACCACCCATCCATCCACCATCCAACCACCACTCATCCATCCATCCATCCACCCATCCATCCACCCATCCATCCATCCATCCACCCATCCATCTACCCATCCATCTACTTATCCACCACACATCCACCATCCATCATCCATCCATCTATCCACCATCCATCCACCCGTCTACCCATCCACCATCCATCATCCATCCATCTATCCACCATCTATCCATCCATCCACCCATCCACCATCTATCATCCATCCATCCACCATCCATATGTCCCTCCAACAAATTATCTTGCTCACCAGTTTCCTCTCTGCCTGGCTCATGCCGGACATCTATCTCAGAATGGGGACAGGGCCTTGTCAGAGCTAGTTCATCCCAGGGTCCTGATGGCTTCACAGCTGTGCAGGGCCCGGACTCATCCACAGGTGTGGAGGGGTCCCGTTCCTACCCTGTGACTCGGGGATCCCTTGCTGCGTTCAGCTTTCGTGGTGGCTGGAGGAGTCAGGGCTGCTCTGCTGGAGCACAGGGGGGCTGGGCAGGACGGAGGTGTGAGGAGGGTGGGGCTGATGGCTGCTTCGCCCACAGGACATCCAGAAGAAGCGGCAGAACAAAGATCTCATGGAGCTGCAGGCCCTCATCGACAGCCACTTTGAGGCTCGCAAGAAGGAGGAAGAAGAGCTGATCGCGCTCAAGGAGAGAATCGTGCGTGGGCAGTCCGGGAGGAGGCAGGCGGCGGTCACTTTCCGAGGGGCCAGGGTCAGCCGGGCTGGGCTGACCCACTCCTCTGGCCGCAGGAGAAGCGCCGTGCGGAGAGGGCGGAACAGCAGAGGATCCGCGCCGAGAAGGAGAGGGAGCGCCAGAACAGGCTGGCGGTGAGGCCTGTGCCCTACTTGCCCCCCAACCACAGGCCCACGGGCACGCCAGGGCCCCTGCTCCTCCTGCTGCTGAGGGTCCCCAGCCTTAGCTAGTGACCAGAGCCCTGCAGCACCCTTGGGAGAGGGCAGACCCTGCCCAGGACCTGGAGCTTCTAGAGAGGGTGGGCCTGGGGTGCCCGGGTGCCTGCGGGGAAGGGCACCTGGCCTGGCCCTGAGTCCTGGGACGGGGTCTCTGCAGGAGGAGAAGGCCCGCAGGGAGGAGGAGGATGCCAAGAGGAGAGCCGAGGACGACCTGAAGAAGAAGAAGGCTCTGTCCTCCATGGGCGCCAACTACAGCAGCTACCTGGCCAAGGTGAGCGTACGCAAAGCCGGGCGGCCTGGCTACCGCACCCCCGGCCTCCGGACCCTGGGCTGAGCCGCCAGCGTCCCCTCCTGAGTCCGGCCCCTCGGCGTGTCCCCCAGGCTGACCAGAAGCGAGGCAAGAAGCAGACTGCCCGGGAGATGAAGAAGAAGGTGCTGGCCGAGAGACGCAAGCCGCTCAACATCGACCACCTCAGTGAGGACAAGCTGAGGTGAGGGGGCCGCGCCCAGGGTTGCGGCGGGGGAGGGGGGGCCCTCTCTGAACCCACCACCTGGGGGTCTCATCGGGCCGCTGGGGCCGGCTCTCGGTGAGGCCAGAGGAGGACCGAGGGTGGCCAGGGCCCTGCCTGCCGGGGCTTAGCTGGCCCGACTTGGCCGCTTCCCAGGGACAAAGCCAAGGAGCTGTGGGACACCCTGTACCAACTGGAGACGGACAAGTACGACTTTTCGGAGAAGCTGAAGCGCCAGAAATACGACGTGAGTGCAGGCACCTGGGCCGCGCAGGGCTCTCCCGCCAGCCAAGCGCCCACGTCCCCACGGGCCCGGCCCCACGCGCGGACCTGAGCGATGCGCCTGCTTGAGGGCGGCCCCGGGGGGCAGCGGGCAGAGGCCTCAGGCCAGTTTCTGAATCGCGAGGTCCCCTGGCTCTGGGGTGTCCTCCACACGTGGCCTTCTCTGCCAACCCAAGTCCCAGCCACCGACCCCCAAATCACTTCCTCAGAGCCCCTGGGGACCCCGCTCAGAGCAGGCAGGGTGCCTGCGCCCCACCCTGCAGCTGGGGCCCAGGGCTGGGACTGTGCTCCCTGGAGGGCGGCCCCTGAGTCTCCTGCGAGGGGCTCGCCGTCCCTGTGCCGACCCCGGCCCTGGCCCGAGTTGGCGTGGACCCGGGAAGGGTGCCGGTGCCACTGGCTCACCTGCCGCTCGCAGACCCAGCCACATCCAGCCTCACCAGCAGGCCTGGTGCCTGCCCCTCGCTCTCCCAGGGCCCCTGGGGAGCCGGTCCAGGCTGCCATCTCCACCAGCCACTGGCTGGAGGGTGTTGGGGGGCCGGAACCACAACTGGGCGAATCCTGGCTCCTTCTCAGGAGCGCTGTGCCCTGGGCAAGTCACTGGTCCTTCGGGCCCGGGTTTCCTCGCCTCCAACAACAGAAGGATCACCCTACCCTTCCTGCGCCCACCCCCGCCCCCAGAGCACACACTCTTGCAGGCCAGCAGGGCCAGGCCCAGGGCAGCGCGGCCCTCTCTCCACGCTCCCCAGTGGGCTGCCTGCAGGGACGGCTTCACGCTCCCAGAGCCAGCCCAGCCCCTCCCTCTGACGTGCCGGGCTCGGCCCTCGAGGGTCCCGGGGCGGGAAGAGGCAGGAGGGTCCTGGCCCGGGCCAGCCCAGTGCATGGCGGGGCCCAGGCCTCAGCCACCCACCCACCCAGCCCGTAACCGTCTTGGTCTTTCCAGATCATGACTGCCCGGGCCAGAGTGGAGATGCTGGCCAAGTTGTAAGTAGCCGGGCCGCCCAGGCCCAGGCTCGTGGTATGTGGTGCACGGTGAGCCTCTCGCATGGCAAAACCTGGGTCAGAGAGGATGTTGGCAGCAGCGGGCATGGAGGCGACGGAGGCCTCCCCTCTCCTGCCCTGGCCTCTCCCTCTGCCTGCACCCTGCTCCCAGGCGAACCTGCCCTCTTTGTGGGCAACTGGGGACGGGCCTTGCCCTCCCCCCCTGGGCAGTCAGGAGGAGGGAGCCACTGGGTCAGGGAGCGGAGGGTGGCTCTGAGCTCCATCTGCAAGCCTCCCTCCCGCCATGCCCGTGGCCACATCCCGCCGAGGCAGGAAGGTAAGTGCGAGCTCCGGAGCTGCAGTGTGGCACGGCCCGGGTCTCAGTGCACCGGCGACAGTAAGTCAGAGCCCCAGGGCCATGGCACGGCCGGCGTCCTCCAGCCACAGGCACAGTAAGGGAGCGTGCGGCCCGTGTGGCACTGAGGCGGCCGGGGCCCCGGAGAGGCCTGCGGTGCGGGCGGGCATGCGGCCCGTGCCCGCGTGGCCCTGCCCGGACTCGCCACGGTAAGTTGTCCATGTTGTTCGCAGATCACCAACCTCAGGAGCCGCATCGACCAGGCCCAGAAGCAGTGAGTAGCCTGCCCGACGCCTTGCTCTGCACGGGCACACAACCCCAGGGCACGGCTGCCCGCCCCCCGGGGCCTGGCGAGTCACGCCAGTCCCAGGGGCAGCCGGCCCTCAGCAGAGCAGGGACAGGACCAACTGGCCGCTCAAGCTAGCATGTGGGGCCCACGCCCTGGACCCCAGCCTCCTGTGCACACGGCCCCAGCCCGGGAGGACAGCATGGGGGAGGCCAGCAGCGAGCCTGGCAAGGCAGCCTGGGCTCCTGGACATCCAAGCAGTGTGTCCCTTCCAGGTGGCCAGGGACAGGAATGAGGAGGCCAGGCCCTCTAGGACCCTAGTTCCTCAGGACAGTGAGCCTCTGTCTGTAAGGTTGGCCCCCAAGGTCCCTGGGACCCATGGCCACACTGCTGGGAGGCCCCGGAGAGCCAGTGCCCACCCTGGGCCCGGTGGCTGCGGCTCTGGGCTCTGGATCCTGAGCAGCCCCACTCCAGGGAGTGCAGGCGGCTTGGAGGTGGAGAGTTTAAGGGTGTTTTCTGCCCCCTTGCTGCTCCCTGGGATGGGCCTCCCTCCCTAGCTCTGCCGTGTGGGGCAGGGGCTGATGCAGGCCCCAAGAGCGGGCCACTCAGCAAGGTGTGCGTGTCTGTGTGTGCAGGTACATGTGTGTGTGCATGTGCATGGTGTGTATGCGGGGACATGCATGTAGGAGCTCCCAGGCTGCTTCCTGCAGGACATGGCAACAAGGGCGCGGCCTCTCCGGAAGCCAGCCTCGGAACCACGCTGCCTTCCCCAGCCAGGCGTCCTCGCCCGGGGCTCCCTGGCAGGCAGAGCGCCTCGGACAGAAGGGGCAGGGCCCTGGGGACCCCCCGCGGTGGCGACCGCCTGACCTCCAGGTCCAGGTCTAACCAGGGGCCAAGTAACTGAGGCTCTGAAGCGAGACAGAGGCCTCCCAGGTCCCGAGTCCATAGCCCAGACCTGTCCAACAGCTGCCCCAGGAGCCAGGACGCAGGCAGCTTGTTCTTTCTGAGCAAAGTCGCTGGGAGCCCGCCGCCCTCTGCAGAGAGCTCCGGGCGGGCCGGGGTCGGCCCCAAATCAGGCCCCTGGGGCACAGAGGGAGTTGGGGGGGGGGGGGTCCCAGTGCTGTGCCAGCCCCTCTCCTAACACTCTAACCGCCTCGGCATGAAGCCGCCCAGGCCCGGCCCGGCCCGGCCGGCACAGGTGAGTCGCTGCTTGGATGGCGCCAGGAATGTGTGCGGGGGCTTCGGGCCGAGCCAGGCCCTCGCCCTGGCAGCAGCCTGGGTGGCAGAGTTGTGAGGGCCGGGGGCTGGCCGGACAGTGGGGAAGGGGTTCGGCCAGGGTCCTGGACACCCTGACGCTCAAGCCAACTCGCTTCCCATTTACAGCAGCAAGAAGGCCGGGGCCACGGCCAAGGGCAAGGTCGGCGGGCGCTGGAAGTAGAGCGGCCAGAGAGGCCCCCGAGGCAGAGACCACGCCAGGGCAGCCCCCATGGTGGCGTCCGGCCCCCAGGCCTGGGGGCGGGGGGCTGGCTCCCAAGCACCCCCCACGTCCCTGTCCTCGTGGCCCCCCTCCCCTGGGGTCTGTGAATAAAGCTGTCAGACTCCCCTCCACCAGGTGTGTGCTGGCTTGTGGGAGTGAGGAGGGGGCAGGAGCATTGAGGGCCCAGGAGACGCTGGGTGCTCTCCTCAGGGCTCAGATACTCTGCCGCGGGCGCGGGGCCGGGGAGCCCCCCGGCTCTGCCGCAGCTTCCATCCCCTGAGCTCCTTCGTTCTGCCCTTGGAAGCCCCTCACATGCTCAGTGGGTCTGTGGCCCCACAGGAAGCTCCTGGGCCCTGGGTCAGCTCTGAGGCCTGTTTTGGTGGCTCTGGGGCAGTTTAGGGGGCTGTGAGGCAGTTTGGGGGGCTCTGAGGCGGTCTGGGGGCACTGAGGCTGGTTTGTGGGGCTCTGAGGCCAGTTTGGGGGCTCTGAGGCAGTTTGGGGGGCTCTGAGGTGGTTTGGGGGGCTCTGAGGATGGTTTGGGGGCTCTGAGGTGGCTTGGGGGGCTCTGAGGCCAGTTTAAGGGGCTCTGAGGAAGTTTTGGGGCTCTGAGGCTTGTTTGGGGGGCTCTAAGGCCGGTTTGGGGGGCTCTGAGGCCGATCTGGGGGGCTCTGAGGCCGGTCTGGGGGGCTCTGAGGCCGGTTTGGGGCAGCTCTATACCGGTTTGGGGCGGCTGTGTTGGCCGTTGGAGGGGTTCTGGGAGGAGGGGCCCGGACACAGTGGGAGACTTTACAGAAATGCGGGGGCTGAGGGAGCTGGGGCCGGGTGAGGGGCGCAGCCGGAGGAAAGCAGCGGAAAGGCACGTTTCGGGGAGAGCGGCCGGCAGACAGACGGCTCTTTCTATGTTATAAGAGAACACAGTGCGCACTGTGTAATAAATTTGAAAATCCTGACCCAACGGAATTATGGAAAATATAAATCAGAGAAATTGGATCAAGACGCACAGCCTTGCACAGCCAGGCATTCACGGAACGGCCTCTAGGAAGGCCCTGCGGGGGGTGGGGGGGGAGCAGGACCCCACCACCAAGGCAAACCCCAGAGAGCACCGGCGCACGTGGAGCACCCCAACACAGGCCCCCTCCCCACACTGCCTCCTGTGTGTGGACACCCCCCACATAACACACACCCGCAGGCACACTCAGGCCCCGTCCCCCGCCCGGGCCCCCTCCCCACACACGGGGCTACGTGCTGCGGTGCAGATGCACTACGTGACCAGCACGCGCGGGCGCAGCGAGGTAGACACACGGCGCTGTGATACGTGACAGGCCCCCGGCCTGTGCCACCACCAGGCCATGCGCCCCGGCTTGTGTGACAAGGCAATTGAGCAGCACAGTGCTGACAGCAGGCAGACGCTGCCCCGGGGGCACCGTGGCACCCAGGAGCGGAGGCGGCTGGCCAGGGCTCCGCAGGCTCAGGGTGATGTGAGCTTCGTGGTGAAGGGCAGAGCCCTGGGGGAGCGACAGCTGGGAGCAAAGGGGGGCTGCAAAGCCACCTGGGAGTCCCTGCGAGTCGGGAGGCCCCGGGCCACGGGGGTCTGACCGCAGACGCTGACCGAGGGCCGTGCCTGGGAGTGTGTGCCATGGAGACGAGGACGTGGAGGAAGCTGGGTCTCTAACAGGCGGGCCCCAGCCACGGTCCCCCCTCCGCAGCCCCAGCGGAACCGGAGGACGCTCATGGGGGGCAGATGCTCAGAGATGCAAAACCACGACCGGGTAGTTCCAGGGTCAAGGACGGACTCGAACGCGAAGTAGGAAGCACTTTCGACCCCAAGGATCAGACACGCTGCGGCTGCACGGCTGGGCGGGCGGGAAACACTGGGGCCTGGGGCTCATGGCAGGAAAGGGGGGGAGGGCCCCCGGTTTTAACAAGTTCAGCATCGACTGCAAAACATCAATGAACCCAACACCTCGGGTTTAAAAAAAACACAACAGCAGGCAAATGACAAGGAAAAGGAGACAAAACAAAACAAAAAAACGCACAAAACTCACGGACAAGACCAACAACGTTAAAATGGGTTCTGCAAACGAGCTCACACTGCAGTAACTAGACACTGCACCCCGAGACACTGCAGGGGCGAAGGGAGGAGTCACAGGGTGCCACCCTCGGCTCCAGGACAATCTCTGGGAAAACTAGATAAAATGGCCAGCTTCCCCGGGAAACGTGACTACGGTCCGACTCAGTGAAGGCAGAGAGAAGCTGGAACAGGCTGATTTCATTTTAAAGACGCTGAACCAGCAGTTAAATATCTCCCCACCACAAAGCACTGAGGACTTTTTTAAAATCACGTCCTGACCGCGGGGTGCCTCTCGGACGCTGAGATGGCTTTGTATCAGCAAATGGACCCTGTGGCCATCCATGTAAGACACCGTCGAAAGGCCGGGGGTCAGGGGTGCGGGTGATGGGATAAAGCAGAACACAGCAAAGAAAATTCCCAGCCAAGCTCCTCGGCCTCAGGAAGGCAGCTCCCAAAAACCTATGGAAAACCTCTCAGGGGGGAAATGTTAGCAGATTCCCGTTGAAATCAGGAGTGAGGCAGGACTGTCCACTTCCCAGTTCCCACCTCACGGTCACTGTCGGGGAGGAACTTTACCCACCCAGGTTCTCGGGACGCTCTCACCATCGCGTGGACACGACTGCACGATGGGCCAGAGCGGTGGGAGAAGCACGAATCTGTGTGCATTCACACAGTGCCTTCTGGGCCCGGACAGGCAGGCACCTCTGAGCAACGCGCCATGATGGCGAGGCCACCCCGTGACCCCCACGTGCCCCTGAAGACGCGAGGATATGGGGGGGCAGTTCTGGGGCAGGACACGGGGTCCCCAGGTGTGTGTCCAGCCCTCTCCTGAGCTCAGCGCCCAGACGTCAATGTCCGCTCACCAAGGCCAACTTCACTCGGGGCTCAGAGTCTTTTTTTGTTAATACGTTTTTTTAAATACAGTTTTATTGATTTCAGAGAGGAAGGGAGAGATAGGAACATCCATGATGAGAGTCACGGACCGGCTGCATCCTGCACACCCCCCACTCCCGGGGATCTAGCCCGCGACCCCGGGCATGTGCCCTGACTGGGAATCGAACCCTGACCTCCTGGTTCCTAGGTCGATGCTCAACCACTGAGCCACGCCGGCCGGGCGAGATTCTCGCAGAACTGCTGTTCTTCAGATTTATCCACTTCAAACAGTCACTACCCCCGAAGAGGCACATTTCTGAGTGGCCAGCTCTGCCCGCCTGCACCTGGGTGTCCCAGCCGGAGCTGTGGAACAAGAAAAAAAACTTAAAACAAAACCATTCGTAGGCAAGAAAAACACACTCTTCTCTGGGCTCCTAAGGTGGGGTCCCCAGGGACATGGGAACATACCACAGATGCGGGTGGGGGGCCGGGCGCCTGCAACAGAAATGGTGCTGGAGCGGCCGTGGGGTCGAGGATGAGAAAGTGAAAGCGCTGCCCTCGTCCACGCCCCCTGCCCGATCGACCCCTGGATGTTTGAAGACCTACATCCGTAAGGAGAGCATCGGGCCTTCAGGAAAGAGATGGCAGGAGGACGCCCCAAGGCCCTGCTCACAGGGACCCTCCCTGGACCAGACACAGAGCCCCAGCCCGAAGAACCCAGAAGAACCGACGCCAGGAGAACACGGTTACGGACCGAGAGCTTCTCTGGGTCAGAACACCCCGCAGCCACGCGGTGGGGGCGTCCGCACGGCACCCCGGAGGGTCGGCCTCCGCGCCTGCGGGGGGAAGGTCAGGGGCCCGTTAGGAAAAAGGCCACCCAGCGATATTCCGGCCCAAAACCCGTGAAGGCGCCGCCCGAAACGCCTGACCGCGGGCCCCTCGCCACGACAAGGGGCCTGGGCTGTGCCTCGACAGTGCCCGTGGCCGGGAAGAGCCACACGCGCAAGAAAACCGTGGTGGCGGGAGCCGGCGCACGGCGCCGGGGTCAGGGGGCTGTGGGCTCCAAGCCGAGCCCACGTGGCTGCTGCCCCTCACACGGTCCGAGCAGCCGCCACCCTCCTGCGTGCCATGCTCCTCCCGGGGCCTGCAGGGTTAAAACGAGGACCCGCAGCTCCCGCAGCCTCTGCCAAAATCTTGAAAGCAGGGCCCCGGGTGGTGAGCGAGCTGCTGGGACAGGGGAGCGTGCTATCCCTGACACACCATTTCTCAGCCTGACAGTGAGTTATGGGCGCCTGGATGTGAGGAGCACACGGCTCAGATGGATGGGCCCCTCGGGCGGGCGGGTGGGGTTCGCCCGAGCGGGCGCGGGACAGGGCTCGTCACGTCATGTTCGTAGGCCCGGGGCTGGGGGCTGGGGGCCCGGGGCTGCGGGTGCAGCAGTCCCTTCCTCTTCTCACCCTCCCTCCCGGAGCAGCTCGCAGTGAACCACCGGGAAAGGGCCTTTGCTGAGCGTCAGCCCTCGCTTCTGAGCACAAAACCTGCAGAAACGAGGGAAGGCGGTGGCCAGGCGCTTCCGCTATCTGCCTGTGCGGCCCGACCGGCCGGCGCATTCCAGGCCGAGACAGGAACCCAGCAAGGACGCCTGCTTTTACCATTAGGGCTCAGGCCGGGGCTGGAAACCAGAGACAATGCGGGCGACGTGAAACGGAAATCAGACGAATAGGCCTGGGAGGAGGGGGCCCGCAGCCCTTCCCGCCCGAGCGCCAGCGGAAGAGCTTTCAGAATGATGAGAGGCCGCAGGAAAGCCGCCAGACGCAGCACACATATTTCATGTCCATATCGCGGCCTGCCTCCCAGCCGGGTCCGTGCGGAGATAAAGTGGGTACACACACTTCACTCCCAAACAAAAGCCAGCGGGGCCAGGCGCAGGGAGACACGGCACGGCCCTCCCCCTCCAAGGACCGGGGCAGCAGGAGGGACAGGACACCCGCTAATGAGAAACGTATAAACAAACGGGAGAGGAGGGAACGCACACATCCTGCTCTGGCAGGAAGTTTACGAGAATCGGCTCTTCCCGATCAATGTATAGAGCTGCCAGCTTCCCCGGCAGATTCTGATGAGATCTATCTGGGGCCAGGCTGGGGGGCGGGGGCGGACGGATGACTGTCAGCCGCCTGGGAAGGGAGAACGGGCAGGAAGCGGGAAGACCGAGGTGAAAACCAAGAGCCGATTCAATGTGAAGGGAATGGAGAGTGGATTCGCAGGCGGGTGCTGGGGGCCCGGCACCAGGGTCAGGCCGAGCTTCTGTGCCTTTGCCTGAGTGGTGATGCCCTCACACCTGCATTTTCCAGGGGGGCCAGCGGGGGCGCAAGTGTGTGTCACAGGGACACGGGGACACACTGCCAACGGGGGTGCATAGTGGGTGCCACAGGGACACGGGGACACACAGCCAATGGGGGCGCAGAGTGGGTGCCACAGGGACACGGGGACACACTGCCAACGGGGGTGCAGAGTGGGTGCCACAGGGACACGGGGACACACAGCCAACGGGGGTGCAGAGTGGGTGCCACAGGGACATGCAGCCAACGAGCCACAGGGCCACAAGGCCACACAGCCACTGCCCCGTGGACGCTGCTACCAGCCAGGACTCACAACCCCAACACCTCTGCTTGGAGGCTGCACAGCTTCTCCCTGCGCCACAGTGTCCACCGGAGTGATCCCCGGGCACACAAGAATCTGGGGTGTCTCCACCAAGGACGGGGTGGTGGCGGGCTGTTACCAAAGGCGGCTGAGGGCATCACATGTGTGTGGGGGACAAAGGCCAGGAGCACGTCCCTCCCTCCGCAGCACATACCAGCACGTGCCGGGAGGGTGAGAGAGTTGGCCGTGGGAGAAAGCTGTCAGAAATGAAACCAGAGGAAAGAGGAGGCAGCAGATCGGCTTTCCGAGCTCACCGGCCGTGGAAGGCCACGGCGAGCTCCGTAAATTTCTCTGCTTAAAACGGTCCAGTTGCCGTACATCAAACAGTGTTCATCGCTGCTAGACGAGGTGGGGTCACGGGGGCACATTCATCCTCCGGCCGCAACACCCCACCGAGCAGCGAGCAAGACAAACCGGTGAAAACCACACAGGCCATTAGGCAGTGAGCAGCGAGGTCGCCAGGAGGCGGAGAAGGGTCGCGGCGCGTCCCACAGCTGCCCAGCTCGCTTCCTGGGGAGTGTTCGGGCCTGGGTGCAGGAAGGGGGCACGGAGGGGGAGCCCCCCTGCACCCCTGAGCTGACGAGAGAGCACGGAGGTGTAGGGAGACCAGACAGGAAAGTCCTCGGATGGAGGATCCGCGAGGAGAGGGCGCGGGGGTCCTCAGGGCAGCAGAGCCCGACTGACCGGCCTGTGCTCAGAGGAAACTGGCCACGGCTGGGAAGGTCTAGCTGGCGCCTAGGGACACACTTTAAATGTGAAGACACAGCCGGCCGGCCTGCGGGGCTCAGTGGGGGAGCATCGACCTATGAACCAGGAGGTCAGGGTTCGATTCCCGGTCAGGGCACAGGCCCGGGTTGCGGGCTCCATCCCCAGTGGGGGGCGCGCAGGAGGCAGCCGGTCCATGATTCTCTCTCCTCATGAATGGTTCCTTCTCTCTCTCCCTCTCCTTTCCTCTCTGAAATCAATACAAATACATATATTTAAAGATTAAAAATAAATACGAAGACACACGGTCCCTTCAAAATATACGCGAAGCCGACAATGGTGCTCTGAGAGGAGAGAGAAACGGGGCGCAGCTCCAGTGGGGCAGAGCCCCCCGCAATGTTTAGCGGGACGTGCAGGCAGAAACCGAGCGAGGACAGAGGGGGCCTCGCGGCTGCCAGCCCGCCCCCCCACCCCCGCCCGCGAGCTCATGGAACACTCCACCAAGCACATTCCTTCCCGTGCACACGGGACGCTCACGGATACAGACCGCGTTCTGGGCCATAAAACAAGACTTAATAAGTTGAGGAGGGTTCAAGTCCCACGGATTATGTTCTTGGACCATAAGGAATTAAATTATAAATCAATAACAGAAAGATCCTTGGAAAACGCTCAAGTATTTGGAATCGAAATAACACACTTCTAAATGATCCATGAGGGGAAGGAAAGCAGAGAGGGGCCTCAGGAAGGACTCTCGCCAGAACGAGTGCGGGCGGGGGAGTGCCACGGAGGCAGTGCTGGAGCCAAGTCCACCCGCGCAGCGGAGGGGGGAGCGAGGGGGAGCGAGGGGCCTCGGTCCCCGATCCCAGCTCCCTCCTTAAGGAACAGAGTGGGGAAATGCAAGTGAAAGCCTAAGAAAGCACCAGAAAGGCTATGAGACAGATGAAGTGGGAAACACAAAAACAACAGAAAAATTTAAAGAAAATAAAGCCAAGCCCGGCCGGCGTGGCTCAGGGGTTGAGTGTTGACCTATGAACCAGGAGGTCAGGGTTCGATTCCCGGTCGGGGCACAGGCACGGGTTGCGGGCTCCATCCCCAGCGTAGGGTGTGCAGGAGGCGGCCGATCCATGATTCTCTCTCATCATGGATGTTTCTATCTTTCTCTCCCTCCCTTCCTCTCTGAAATTAAAGAAAAAAACAACATATTTAAAAAATAAATACATAAAAATAAAACCAAAACTTCACACACTGACAACCCTTGAATCCATCTGATCAGAAGAGGGACAGAGAGAGAGAGCAGACAGTGCCGGCCTCAGGAGCGAGGGGGCCATCGACCCGGTGGGGCAGGCATTCAGGAGCCATGAGGGCAGAGTGTGAGCAACCTTATGCCAGTTGGTTGGATGGGTGCGAAGGAACAGCCACATTTCGTAAAAAAACACCATCTAAGAAAGCTCACTCAGAAAGCAAGGGAGAACCCGAGCACACCCGCAGCTACCAAAGACTCGGTCGTGCGGGGGAAAAACTTCCCACGGAAAAAGCAGCAGCCCTGGCCGGTTGCTCAGTGGTTAGCGCGCCTGCCCGAGCACCAGAGGCTCTTGGGTTCGATTCCCGGTCAAGGGCACAGACCTGGGTTGCAGGTTCGATCCCCAGCCCCAGCCGGGGCATGTGCAGGAGGCAACCAGTCCATGTGCCTCTCTTCACGGGGGTGTTTCTCTCTCTCTCTCTCTCTCTCTCTCTCTCTCTCTTTCTCCCTCTCCCTCCCTTCCAATGGAAAAAATATCCTCAGATAAGGATTAAAAACAAAAAAACAACAACAAAAGAAACTTCCCCACAAAGAAAACTCCAGGCCTCTACGGCTTCACGGGTGGATCCTACCCACCATGTAAAGGAGGAGGAGGAGCAATGGTAGCAATTACAGACAGACTCTTCCCAGCCCTGGGAGCGAGGGACCCCCTTACAGCTCATTCTGTGGGGCCGGCATCACCCGGACTCCAGCACCAGAGGCAGGACGAGAGAAGGAAGCTGCAGACCAGCCGCCCCCAGATGCCTGGGCGCACACATTCCAAACACAACGCTAGCCAAGGGGGCCCAGCAGTGGGTGAGCGGGTGACCCGTCGGGACCAAGCGTGGCTTCTCCCAGGGACGCAGGGCTGGCGTAACACTCAGAACATCCGGGCAACTCACCACGTTCACAAACTGAAAAAGGAAAAATCCCGTATGATCAGCTCAAGAGGTGCAGAAAGAGCCTTTGACAAAATTCAACACGCGTTCCTAAGTCACACACACACACACACACACACACACACACACGAAAAGGCTCTCGGCGAATGAGGAGCTCCCTCACTCTAACACGCGTGGAAGTGCTCTCGCTGCGAACAGGGCCAGGGCGAGGGAGTCCACCGGGCACCCGCTGGAGGTGCTCGCTCCCGCAATGAGACAAGAAAAAGATGGTGCGGGTGGGAGTGACTGACAACCCGCACAGCCAACCTCACGGGGCCTCCGGGCGGAGCGACGAGGACCAGAGTGAGCTCAGCAAGGCTTCTGCACACACGCTGGTCTCAGACTGTTTCTACAAGATGGGCGTGAGCAACGGGACGGTGACCTTCAAAAACAAAACCACTTCCCAACAGTGTCCCCCCAAGAGGGATACCTGGCTAAGGGGTGTAAGGAGCTGCACTTGGATTCGTATAAAACATTGGAGAGAGAGAGAGGGAGCGACAGACCCGTGGGTTGGGAGGGTCAGTCAAGACTGTGGGGATGTCGGCTGTCCCTCCACTTAGTCTCCAGGTTCAGTGCAACCCCAGTCAGAGTCCCAGCAGCTCTCCACGACCGAGGCCACCATTCCCGCGAACGTGCGGGGGACCCAGCACCATCCAAACAACCCCGAGAGAGAAGAACGAAGTTGAGCTAGCCTCCTAAGAATCAGCACAGGATGAGGGTAACCAAAAAGAGACTGGTCTCGGTGTCCAGCGATTCCAGGAGAGCCGGAGGATAAAATAAAGGGCCCAGAGATACGCTCCCACATCCGCAGGGATGACCCCTGGTCCGGGGCATCACGCGGGGACGTGGGACATCCACGGGCAACACTAGTGATAGCAACGATTTGGGATCAGACCTCACCCTCTAGCCAAAGATGAACTCAAAATGGATCACGGGCCCACATACGAGGCGAGGACCGGACACGCGGGAGACCGCCTTGGAGCACGTGCCGGGCCAGGCCGAAAGCACAGCCCCCCGGGAAAGCAAGCTGGTGCGTTATGAGGCCTCAAACATGTGTATCGCTTGCTCTTTCAATGAAAATCTAAAAGAATGGAAATCTAAGAGAATTTCATCAAGAGAATGGAAATCTAAGGCACTGGGTGGAAGGAAATCTTTGCCAAGCAAATGGTTCACCAAGGCCTCAGACCCAGAAAATATAAAGTCCTCTCATAAAAGGGGGGAAACGAACAAGAATTGTACCAAAAAGCGCAGACACTTAATAATGAGAAAACAAACAACTGGGTTTTTTTAAAAAATGGACCAAAGAGTAGAAGTGATACCTCATTAACAAGATAAAGGAACGGCAAGTGGCCATGTGAGAACTGCAGGGTGGGGGGGCCCCCCCCCGGGTCACCGGTCACAGGGGAAGCAGGAACCAAGATCACAGGATGCCCGGCTCTCAGGACCCTGGCGCTTGCAAGCCCAGCACACCAGGGTCCGCGGGGGGTGGGGGCCCCACCTCGCCAGCAGAAATGTGAAACGAATCAGTTGGCAATGTCTCTTTTTCTTAAAACAGTTAAACATAAACCTCCCATGTGATCTAGGTCATTCTCCTCCTAAGCATTTACCCATGAGAAAAGGAAATGTTTGTCCTTGTAAAGACTTTCACATGAATGTAAATACCGCTTTGTTTTTCATCGTCGAAAACTGGAAACCGCCCAAATGTCCATCAACAGGGAATGGATAAACAGGCTGTGGTGTGTCCACACCATGGCAGCCAGAGGAATGCGGGCCAACGCATGCGAGGCACAAATGAGTCCCACAATAGTTATGCCGGGGAAAGAAGCCAAACAAGAGAGCGTATATACTGTACTTCCATTTATGGGAAACTCTATAGCGTGCAGGCTGACCAGGTCACGGGCGCTGGGGAATGGGGGGAGGAAGGGTGGGGAGGGAAGGGAGAAGGGATGGCAGAGGCCCCGGGGCCCTTCAGGGGGGAGGGCCGTGCTCACCCTCACGCTGTGGGGGAGAGGTGTGCGTGCCGGGGCTGTACGTCCAGGGGACAACACTAGAGCTGGTTTGAACAATTAAAAGGCAAAGGACCAACTGAGCAAACGTGCTGAGCAAATATGACCAGAGGGTCACATCGTGAACACAGTGAATGCGCTTGGGAGCCCACAGGGAACGCGGACACCCGGAGAGGTCTGCCAGGGCGGCCACCACCAAGTGCCAGGACGGCATCTTAAGCCAGAGACACTCACCGTCGGGTCCTGGCGGCCGGGGTGGGAGACCCGGGTGTTGCAGGGCTGGCTCCCGAGGCCTCTCCTGGGCATGTGGATGCGTCTCCATCCTGTGTCCCCACAGGGTGGTCCCCGTGTGTGTCTGTGTCCTCATCTCCTCTTCGCAGAAGGACCCCAGACCTGTAAGATCAGGATCCACCGTGACCCCATTTTGGCTTTAAAGATCCCAACTCCACTACAGCCCCCTTCTGAGGTTCCGGGGTTAGGACTTCAGCAATGAGCTTGGAGGACACCATTCAGCTCATGGCATCTCCTCATTAGAGGGAAAACACAGCAAAACACATGAATAGACGAGTCACAGGTTCGGAAAAACAAAAAAGGGCCAACACTTGTGAGCACATTCGTGTCACCGTGAAGTAGGTGCCGGGCTCACCTCTGGGTCTCCACAGGCTGCTCACCGGGGAGGACCATCGGCCCTGGTGCGCCAGGCCCTCCGGGGCCAACGTGCCTCGTGAGGCCAGGCAGGTGTCTTCGGCCGGGTCCTGAAGGCCGGCAGGTCGCCGGGGCCTGGATCTGGACAGGGATGGCACACACTCCTTCAGTCAGCATGGCCGCGACTCGGACCCATGGTACTTGCAGTGGCCTGGCTCTGGGGGCGTGGCCTGCTTGGAATGCCAAAGCCACTCTGGGGTGGTGCTGGGGAGGGGCCCCCTGCCACCCTGGCCTGGGCTGCCCGGCCTTTGCCAGCCACACACAGGGTCACCTGACGTCCACGGCACCTTCAGACCAGAAGGGGACCACCTCGCCCCCGAGGGAGGCGCGGAGACAAGACTGCCACCCACGGCACGGGGTCGCAGGACCGGGCCCTGCTGGCTGGCTTCCTGCCGGAGCCCCCCTCCGGGGGCAGGTCTGGCGGCCATGAGCACCACCGGTGTTTGTCAGGCTTCGCAGGCAGCCGGGCGCCCGGCTGGCTTTCGCGGGCACCTCTCTCCTGGGGGAGCCGGCACGGAGGGGGCAGCCCCGGGCTGCGGGCAAGAGGAAGTGAGGGCAGCTCCCCGGGCACCGCTGCCTCTGCTGGGACCCAACTCTGTGCTCAGAAACGCCAGGCCTCGGGGGAGGCTCGGCTGACAGATCATCAGAGAGGCAAGGGCTGAGTGTTGAGGGGTCCGCACGGGAGCAGAGCCCCCAAACCCAGCACCGCGTCTCCCACCAGCCCCGCCAGCCACCCACGACGCCGAACCCAATTTCCGGCCACATCTCCGCACGTAACATCTCACCTTCCAGCTGGAGCAGGGCTCAGCCACACTTCGTAAACGGAGCGGGCCTCCGGCCCCTCCCCTCCCCCTGGCCCCCAGAGTGGGTTTCCTTTGTTAATCCTCAGCCGAGGACTTTTTCCCATTGATTTTTAGGGAGAGGGAGGGAGGGAGGGGGCAGGAAAGGCCGGGAAGCAAACCTGCCACCCAGGCCTGTGCCCTTGACCCGGAAATGAACCTGGGACCCTTCGGTCCGCAGGCCGAGGCGCTACCCACTGAGCCGAGCCGGGGAGGGCCACGGTGGCTTTTCTGACTCGGTCCCTCCGGGAGCCCTGCTGTCCCCGCAGGCAGGCAGGCTGGGGCCCAGTCCCCCCAACCCTGCCCCTGGGCCCGTCCTCACTGCGCCTTCATCCTGGGCGACCCACTCGGGCCATTCCCATCAGCACACACCCAGGGGGAGGCCTGCAGCCCCTCCCAGGCCGGGCCTCCCTGGGGCTCCCCTGCCCCCCCAGGAGCAGCCACCAGGCCCAGCGCCTGCCCCTCTGGGGCCGCATGCCCATCCACCCGGTGCTTGCTGGGCACCCCCTGCCCTCCCTGCCCTGCAGAGCGTGTCAGGTTGCGGGGTGCAGAGGGGGCCAGGCCCGCCTGGGGACAGGCGAGGGGCGGCGGGGACCCCTGGCCGGCTGGGGGGGCTCAGGTGTGGAGCTCCGGGCTCAGAGCAGCCATGCGGGGCGGGGCGCGCCCTCCGGACACCAGGGGGCGCTGTGGGGAGGCCACGGGGCCACGCGCGCGGCCTCTCTGCCCGCGGACCGGAAGCCGGCGATGGCGCGGAACGTGCTGTGAGTGGGGCGGCCCACGGGGGGGGGCGGGGAGGGGGTCACGGTCAAGGGGACGCGGGCCCANCGGGGGGGGGGGGGGGGGGCCCCGGGGGGGGGGGCGGGGAGGGGGTCACGGTCAAGGGGACGCGGGCCCAGGCCGGAGGGGGGGCCCGGCAGCGCGCACCCCGGATCGCGGCCCCTCCCCCGCCCTGGCCGCCCCCCGCCCCCCAAGTGCACGCGGGGCGCCCGGGGCCCGCGCCACGAGGGCCTCCGCCCGCCCGCGCGTGGACAGAGGCGCGACCGAGCGCAGCGCGCGCGGGAGGAGGGTGCGGGTCGGTCCCCGCGCCCCGGCCCCGCTCTGCGCCCCGCCCCCGCCCCCGCCCCCCGGGCCCAGGCGCCAGCAGTCTCCGCGGGGCCGGGAGGGGCTGCTTTCCGGAGGCGCCTGGAGGCGCGGGGGCCCGCGGAGGGGAGCTGCCGGCCGGGCCCGGAGGCCGGGGACGTGCAGGCGGGAAGGGAAGGGGCCGGGCGGCCCCGCTGGCGCGCACGTGCTGCCTGGCTGGCGGGGGCCCCGGAGGGGAGGCCGGGGCCGGGGGGCGAGGGAGAGGGTGGGATGGGGATGAGTCAGCCGCGGGGCCCGGGCGGGAGGGCCGCTGGCGGGCAGCCAGCTCGTTGTTTGGAGCAGAGGAGAGTCAGGCGCTGCCTGAGCGATGGGAGGTCGAGGTGCTTGCGAAACGGGGGGGGGGGGGGCCGAGGGGCCCCCCCGGTGCTGGGCCTGCAGGAGNCCCCCCCGGGGGGGGGGGGGCCCCGCGGGCCCCCCCGGGTGCTGGGCCTGCAGGAGGGTGGTCAGCGCAGGAGTTGCTCTGAGCTGGGGCAGGGGCCTTGGTCGGGGCCTGGTGCTCAGCCTGGGGGGCCTCTCCACCCCCAGCTCGGCGGCCCCCTCCGGCCCCAGGCGGGGGTGGGGCTCTGAACCAGGGGCCCCGCACCCCCACGCGACCCGGGGGCCAGCCGCTGGCCCCTGCAGTGCTGCCGTTGGTCAGCCTGAGCTCCGGTGAGGAGTTCGGGATCCAACAGGCAGGCCTCGCACCCTCAGACCTGCTCCCTTCCCGCCCCTGCCGGTGCCCAACCCCGCACAAAGGCCGACCTGGTCACCCGCACACTCACCCGGCGGATGGTACCCCGCCGTTCCGTGCAGGTGTCCTGGCCCGAGCCCTGCCCTGGGGAGTCGCTCGCACCGCTCCTGCCTCAGCCAGGCCCCCCTCAGGACACCCCACCAGGCCCTCTGACCCCCTGGCCTCCTCACGCCCCCAGACTTGGGAAGCAAGAGCCAGCGTGGAATTCGGCCCCACGGAGCCCCTTCCGGTGCTGGGTGCTGCAGATGGTCCCCGGGTGTGGGTGGGACCCTCGGGGAGACCCCCAGCACCCACCTTCCACCACGCTCCGCCCGTGTGGCCCGCAGCCCGGGTCTACTTAGTGATGGCAGTGGGTCTCTGCCCACCCTGGGGGTTTCGGGGTGGAGGAGGCAGGGCGGGGAACTGAACACACCGTGTACCCCGAACGCGTCTCCACTCTTGTCCCGGAGGAGCTGGCGTCCTCCTCCCCAGGGGGTGTGCCAGGGACCCGTCCCCGCTGCGGGGCTGACTCCATCCCACCTCACCCCAGCGCACTGGCCGGCCGCGGGGGCCCACCCCTGGGATGGCGACCGCCATGCTGTGGCTCTTTGTTTCTTGAATCACTGGCTGGCGCTTTCCGAAGGTTGGCCTCAGAGGTCAGCGGCCCGTGTGCGTGAGTGAAGGGGGCCTGTGGGGCGTTCTGGGCCCCCGGTGGACACGCGTCTCCCCCTCACAGGTACCCCCTGTACCAGCTGGGCAACCCGCAGCTCCGTGTCTTCCGCACCAACTTCTTCATTCAGCTGGTGCGGCCCGGCACCGCCCAGCCCGAGGACACGGTGCAGTTCCGGATCCCCATGGAGTGAGTCCGCAGGAGCCCCACGAGGCTCTGCAAATGTTGACGGAGGCCTGCTGTGTGCGAGGCCAGCCTGGCCGGCCCCCTGCACCTGGGGAAGCTGGGGGCGAGCCCTGGGGGCTTCTCTCCTGCCCCTCCCGCCGAATCGAGTCACTGCTCTTCCCCAGAGGCTAGGCCTGGTCCCCAGAGCAGCTCCTCCAGGTGGCTCCCCCGGGCCTCCTGTCACCACAGCTGCAGGGTGCTGCTGTCCCAGGGGTGGGCCCAGGCTTGGCTCGCGCTCCCGTGGGAGCTGGCAGGGGCAGGAGAGGCTGGGGCCCAAGTTTCAGATGCGCTCACGGCGAAAGGGAACGGGCCTCACCACCAAGGACAGTCGCTTTCTGCAAGGGCCTGTCAGGACCTCGAGGTGGGGTGGGAGCTAGACGGGGCCCCCCCAGGGCTGGACGCTGGGCCTGCTGGGGTCCCGGCAGCCAGGTGGCACCCGCAGACCGCCACTTCCCCCGGGAGCCTTCCCCTCAGCGAGGCCGCTGGGCCTCTCGTGAGCGTGGGCCAGTGGGAGGGCGGGTGGGACTGGCCAGGGGCCTGGGGCCTGGTCCCTCCGTCACCCCCACGCTGACTGGCAGGGAGAGTGATGGGAGGGGCCCGCCGCTGGCCTGGGGGGGTCCAGCCTAGCCACGGTGTGGCTTCTCCCTGATGAGGCCGAGGAGGCCGTGCCCCGTCCTCCCCGCCACCCGGTAACGCTCACCCCAAGGGCCGGGCTGCTGTTCGCCTGCCCAGCTCACACATCCCTGTCCTTCTTCCCCCAGGATGACCAGGGTGGACCTGAGGAACTACCTGGAGCGCATTTACAGCGTGCCCGTGGCCGCCGTGCGGACCAGGGTGCAGCATGGTGGGTGCCTGGCGGGGCTGCTCCCTGGTGCACGTCTGGGATCACCCCCCGCCCCTCTGTGCCACTGACCACCTCACCCTTGCGGCCACTCCGTGGGTCTAGTTCTGGGCACAGGGCGCCGGGCTGACCTCCAGGGTCACACTTCTCATGGGCAGAGCTGGGTCTGGGCCTGAGCAGAGCTGGCGGCTGGCCCCACAGGCCCCTCAGAACGCTGCTTCACCCCTTCACCTGCCCTGTTCCTTCCTGGCCCCCTTCCTTCCCGGGGACCTGAAGGCCTTCGGTCTGAGGCGAGGAGCCGGCGGGAGCCGCTGTGCTGACCGAGAAGCCCTGTGCTGGGGGTTTTAGCAGAGAGGGGTCTGGCTCGCGCCCCCAGCACGGCTGCCTGTGGGGTGTGCCCTGCCGGCACCCGTGCACCCAGTCTCTCCGGTCCGTCTCTTTAGAAAGTGGGCGCCTGGGTTAGTGGGACTTAAAGTTTCGTGCTGGCAGTCAAGGGTTTCTCCCCCCGACAGGTTCCAACAGGAAGAGGGACCACAGGAACGTCAGGGTGAAGAAGCCAGACTACAAGGTGGCCTACGTGCAGCTGGTGAGTGCGTGCCTGGCGGCGGCAGGGGGCCCAAGGGGGTGCGCCGTGACCGCAGTGACCTCTCGGGGGCGGGGGCCGCCGTGTTCCTGCAGCAGCCACTGCCCGGGACCCAGGAAGGCCTTGAGGGGCAGGATCTCAAGGTCCACTGCCCTTCGCTCTAATCCACAAGATCCGTGAGGAGCTGGGGTTCAAAGCACAGTTAAGCTGGTGGGAGGGGCGGGTCGGGGCACTTTGGAGCTTCTCGGGGGCCACCCTTGTGGAGCCTTTGAACTTTGAACACGCTGCGGGCAGAGCAGGCCCACCCAGGCCCGGGGATTTGGGCTCTGACAGGAACCAGACCACGCCGAGCCTCAGAGCCGCGGCCCCGGGGGCCTGCACGGGGACGGCTCCTGGGCGGGAGGGAGCCCTGCCACGGGTGCCCGTCCCTTGGGAGGGCCCCCGGCCCAGAGCCCTCCCTGGCACGTCGGGTTGTGGGCACCTGCACAGCCCCCAGGTTCCCCCGGTGGCTCCTGCCTGGCCAGGGGGATCCGGCCACTCAAGCCTTACTGACCGAGCCCAGGGCTGTGGACAGTCACACACTCACTCCCCGTCCCTCTCCCGTGACGGCCCCAGGCCGGCCGCCCGCGCAGAGGTGCTTTCCGCTGACCCTAAGGCTGCGAGGTCCCGGGCAGGGTCTCCATGGTCGCTGGGTCCGGGAGCTGCCCCCTCTATTTGGGGGGTGGGGGGGCCTCCAGTTTGCTGTTTCTGTGTCAGAGCTCCGCGTGGAGCCGCGGCGCCGGCCGCTAGATGGCAGTAGCGTTGTGGTGAAGCCGGCCGCAGGCCTAGCTGCTCCAGGAGGCCCTCGGTGAGGGGATCCCGTCCGCGTGGCAGCTTTTCTGAAAAACAGTCACAGCTGTTGTCCTGAGCGGGGGCCCCCGTAATTATTTGGCCTAATATTTGCCGTGCATAAAATCAGCCCGCGTGGGGGGGGGCGCCGCTGGGCTCATAAAGACGCCTGTGTCCTCTGCGTCGGCTCGGCCATCCGTCTTTGTCACGGCGGCGGGTGGACGGTCCATATGTCCACATTCGCCACGAGGCCCTTCACAGGAGAGCTATGGTTACAAGTGGCTTTTGAGTCATCCGAGCCTCGCATTCTTGCCCGGGCCCCCACCCCACCCCCACTCATGAAAACCGAACTGAGCACTTAGATCTGGGGTCTGCAGCTGCCGCTCCGACGCCTTTGTGAGCCCCAGGCAGCAACACAGGCCGCCCAACTGGGATCCCAGGGTCCCTGCCAGGCACAGCCCCTGATGCTCCAAATTACATCTGTGCAGCCCCCAACCCACCCCAGGGCCTGCAGCGCTAGGCGCAGCCTGCACCACGCGAGGGGGGGCCGTGCCCTCCGAAGGGGTTCCTCCTCGGTCCAGTCCCCCGAGGTGGGGGCCCCGGCCACAGTCGCCCATCCTCACCGGCCTGTCCCTTCGGGTCCCCCTCGGGGCTTCTAAAAACAGAGCGGTTACGAAGCACACAGAGGGTCAATCAGGAAGACAAATCAAGTCACCAGATTTATTTTGAGTCGGCTGCTGGGAAAAGCCGGTCCCACCGGGTGGGCGACCCACATGTTTTCCTCCTCTGACAACCTGATAAACATCTCTCTGGCCCCGAGTCCAGCTCCAGCCAGGGCCTCGGCGCTGATCTGCCGCGGGGCCTGCTGTTGACGCAGCGCGCAGGAATGAGTGGCCCGCCGTGTGCTGCTGGTGCTGCGGGTGCTGCGGGTGCTGCGGGCCCTGCAGGCGCGGGTTTGCAGACAATGGCTCGGGGCTCCGGTGCCGCCTGGGCTGGTCCCCTGGCTCCATGGCCTCCCCCTGCTCTCCTGTACTTTCCGCAGTCCAGCCGCCCTCTCCTCTCTGCGGGCTGGGGGGCTTGTGAAAGGGCCAGGGAATTCTCGGGAAAGGGGGCCGCTGTGGGCACCCACACGCCGTTGCTGGTGAGAAACAGGATTCCTTTCACCGAGCCCCTGTCCTCTCCCAAGCTGTTGCAAACTGCCATCTTTGTATTTATATTTAAAATGTCATTTTGGGTTTCCCCACCTCAGAAAACCAGCAGAATCACCTCGATATATTAAACATACCCCCCTCCCCGCTCTGAGCCGTCAGCCTTGCATGTAAACTATTGCCCTTTGGTATTTTATAAAAGGGAAAAAAGAAGGTTTTGAAACGTGTAAGATAATCCTCCCGCAGGCTGGCTACCACCGCGCCCTGCGCCATGTGACCCGAAGGCATGAACCTCACGTTCTCGGGGGGCACAGGGGCCGGGTCAGCCTGTCCTTGGCCGCCGCCCACAAGCCAGATTTCTTTGCAAAACAAGAGTCTGCAAGAACCAAGCACACTTTGCTGATTTCACGACTAGAATTTCCCAGATACGGTGCCTCCCCCCCCGCCCCCCACTCCCTACCTGTCTGGGGTGCCCTCTTCTCCCGCCCTTGACTAGGGACTTGGGGGCTGGCTCACTGGCACTAGGCCTGGGGGTCCGGGTGGACTTGGGGGCCGTGCGTGAGATGGGAGAGCTGGGCCGAGGCCATGCAGGCTGCTGCCCTGTGCTTCCCTTCGTGTGTGGCTTGCATTGGGTCGCAGGGCCCTGCCGGGAGGGGTGTCCTCAGTGGGGTGAAGGCCGTCAGGGATTTTGGACGGAAAAGGTTTCAGGCAACACTGCACACAGTAGAGCCGTGTTCGCCTGAGCCTCCCTCCAGCCCCGCACCCCCAGGCGGTCCACAGACACCTAAAGAGACTGCAGTGGGGAGAGTCGCAGAGCCTCACTGTGGGTCAGACAGAAGCGGGAGCCCTGCCGACCCGGGTGGGCAGATTCGTGGGGAGGTGGGAAGGTCCTGTCCACATAGCCGGGGCCCCCGCCGCACAGGCGCCGGCCAGCTGCAGCCTCTTTCCCCCTCCGTAGGCACACGGACAGACCTTCACGTTCCCAGATCTCTTCCCTGAGAAGCCGAGCCCCAAAGATGACTCCACGGAGGACGACCTCCAGGCGGTGATGGAGGAGCAGCGGCAGAGGCAGCGCCAGGACCCCCGGCGGGGCGGCGTCCCCCAGTGGTTCGGCCTGTGACGGCCGCAGGGCGCAGGGCCTGCCGCCTAAGTAAATAAAAGCGCCTGTGCACCAAGCACCCTGGCTGGTCCCTCTGTTCCACAGGGCCTCCCGCTGGTCCCGGGCACCCCACTCCCGGCCCTCGCGCACAGCAGCCCATAGTCACACGGCTAGTTGGCCCCACGGCACAGGGGCGAGGCCCGGACCCCCATGCAGTGTGGGAAGAGCACCCAGAAACTAACTGAGCGTCCACACTGAAGAGCTGGCGTCTGGCGGGTGTGCGGAGGGGTTTCCTGCGGCAGGGGCAGGGGCTCCAGTTCCGCAGGGTGGGTGGGTTCCAGGGGGCAGGGGCTGCAAGGGGCCTGGGTGTGTAGGAGACGCCACGCAGAGCTGGGCCATGGAGCTGACACAGGAGGCGGACACGGCACCGGGTCTGGGAAGGGTGCTCGGCCCAGTGCCCCAGAGAGGAAGGGAGCATGGTCAGGGGTGGCCCGTCCCCGGGGGGACGAGTCCGGAGGGGAGAGCCCTGCAGCCCCGCAGCCCGTGGATGTGTGTCCAGGGTCCCAGTGGCTCCTGCCCGGCTGCCTCGCTGCTGATCTGTGAACCTGAGCTCTGCCCGGAGCCCATGGGCAGCTGGCTGCCCCCTGCACTGGCCGCCTGGGAGCCAGGTGGGGGGGGGGTCACGTCTGTGTGCAGGGTTGGTGCTGAGGGGTCGGGCCGCGAGCTGGGCAGTGAGAGAATGGGCTACGATGCCGTCTGGCCCCGTGCGGTCTGCGCCCCACTCTTCCCCTGCGGGGGCTTCAGGGGAGACAGAAGTGGGGAGCTGGCTTGGCCACCCCCCCTCCACCAGTGGGGACGCCCTCTCCTCTCCCCCACCCCCGACAACAAGCCTGCAGGGTGAAGGTCCGGGCAAGCTCTGCCTTCAGTGTTGATTTAAAGTGACGGGAGGGTCCGGAAGTGAACCGGAGACCAGGCAACGGTGTTTTCCTTAGAGAAATAATTCATGGGGCCCCAAGACCCCAACTCAAGGCTGGGAGGGGAATCTCATTCCTCACCGCTGCCTTCCAGCCCAGCCGCCCCCACAGGCTCCTCCCTGAGCCTTGGCCTGCAGGCCCTCCCTGCTGCCCAGGGAGGAGGCCCCCCCAACCTCAGGGTCCTCTGGCGCTCCAGGCCAGCAGGGCCCCTGTGGGAATGCGGGAGCGGGGGTCTCGGCAGCAGTGAGGCAGGGAATCCAGGAAATGGGCCTTCAGCTGGGGGCCTGCTGGGCCGCACCCCAGGCAGGGAGCTGGGAGCTGCCCCCTCCCCACTCAGACCCTCCCTGCGGAGGCTGGGGAGGGAGGTCACCTCTGCCTGGAGACCGTGGCCCCTGCTTCTCTATGACTCATTCTTCCCTTTTCTTTCGTAGCTCCCTCCCCCCCGGTGCCCCCTGCATGGGGACCAGAGGAGGCCTCCCCACCAGACCCCCATGTGGCCCACAGGCCTGTCTGCTCCTGCCGAGGGCCCAGTCCTGCTGGAAGTCCTCGCAGGGACCCGACCCAGTGGGCCAGGCTCCCCTCCCCGTGAAAGCCTCCGGCTGGGGCTGGGGGCTGGGTGGGCAGCTCCTGGGGGAGAGGAAACGGCTGAGGCAAAGCAGAGCCCGCAGCCCAGCCTGCAGCGCTGCCCAGGCCCCGTGATGTCTGTTGTCAGCATCTGGGTGGTGCTTACGTGGTGGGAGGGAGGGAGACCCGGGCTGCAGGGACAGGGGGCTGTGGGGACTGGGGCCAGTGCCTCCCGTCCTGGGGTGCCATGGGCCCACTCCTCACTCCTCAGTCTGTGATGACTGAGCTGCCGCAGGCCCGGCTCTGGGGCCGCAGACGCATCCAGACCCCCACTGCCCCAGGCAGGCCCAGTCGCCCAGGCCTCTCGGAGCAGGAACCCACTGGCCAGTGTGTCCTCAGCCTCTGGTTCTCCTTTCAAGGCCAGCAGAGTCCTCCCTGGGCCACTTCACGTTGTCACCCCAGCTCAGCTGAGCCTCTAAGTGACTCCCTGCAGGGGATGCCCCCACCCACCCAGCCAGCCCCTCTGCCGAGAAAGAGCCTCAAGTCCCCTGTGAGGGTGTCCACCCATCTTCTGGCCTCCGCTCCCCACTGTCCTCTGCTCCCCACTGCCCTCCTCCCTCAGGCCCAGCCTCAAGCAGGGACCCCGGTCAGCTCCCCTCACCCCCCCACCCCCGGCAGGTCCTAAAACAGCAGAAGCTGGAGAAATCAGGCCCCTTGGGAGTGAGCGTGTCTGGGCTCCCTTCCCCCTCCCACCGTCCAATGCGATTGTCAGTTGTCCTGAGTGAATGGAGGGTGAATGGTCACCAGCGCAGCTCCCCCAGCAGAGGTGGGGTTGGGAGTGGGGTCTGGCCTGGGCGGGAGGTCCGGGCAGGCAGGCAGGGAGGTGCTGGGTGGTGCTGGCACCTCTGCCACCGTCACCGTCATCACCCTCGCGAGCTGGGGGCCGGGCTCCTGCCTGGCTGGTGCGAGGCTGTGGCAGCCGTCACTTCCGTCACGGGCAGGAAGGGCAGGTGTGGGCATTCGTGTATCTTTTTTTAAAATATTTTTATTGACTTCAAAGAGGAAGGGAGAGAGAGAGAGAGAGAGAGAGAGAATCACCCATTGGCTGCCTCTGCACGCCCCACACTGGGGATCAAGCCCACAACCTGGGCACGTGCCCTGACCGGGAATCGAAACCTGACCACCTGGTTCACAGGTCAATGCTCAACCACTGAGCCACGCTGGCCGGGCTGTTTGCGTCTATTTTCAGCAGCTTTATTGAGATAGAGCCGCCAGAGCCTGCAGTCCCCGCGCCTTCCCGATTGATCGATGCCTGAGTCAGGTGACCGTCCCCTTGATCCATTTCAGAACATTCCCACGCTGCCCCCTGCCCAACCCACCCGGCCCCGTCGCGACCTGCTGCCACCGCGTGGACTCAGGAGGTTCTAAGAACATGGATCACACGTGTGGCCTTGGGTGGCCGGCTTCTCTCACTGCGTGGTGCCCTCCGGGCCCATCGCTTCGGGCTGAGTGATTTTCTGTGGGGTGTGCACACGTTCGAGGGCCGTGTCCGCATGGGCGTGGACCGCTTCCACCCCACAGGCCACGTCACCCGAAAGGTCCCACCAGGGCTGGAGCCGCCTGCCCTCCATGGAAGGGTCTTTCCAATCCCCCACGTCCCCGAAGGCTGCGGGGAGGTGGGGTACGTCCCGAGGGTGTCCCGAAGGGCCCATATCCACAGCGGGTCCCTGAGCGCCCACCTGGGTCAGGAGTTGGAGGGGGGCCTCCACCTGTGTGGCTGCCCTGCGTTTCCCCCCACTCCCCGGTGCCCCTCGAAGTCCTGCACCCCAGGTCCTGCTCCCCTCAGAGGACACTCAGCTCTCACCCTCAGAAACCCTCCAGTGCCCGAGTGGGGTGGCCGGGCTCCTGCAACCAACTCGAAGTCCCTTTGGAGCATAGAACCCCCCCTCTGAGCCGTGCTAGGACCCCCTCCATGCCCAACAGTGTGCTCTGCCCCTCTGCCCTGTGTGGGGGTGACCCACTGCGGGGACACCCCTCCATTCCTGCCAGCTCAGCGCTCTGCTCCCCCCGGGCTCTGGGACGCCTCTGCTTCCCGGGCAAAAGGGGCAAGAGCCTGGTCTCCATCCCAGGAACCTCTCAGATTTGCACCCAGCTCAGCCGGAGGCGCTGCACTCCACAGGGCTCAGCAGGATGCCTGTGGGGATCGGAGGGCCCCTGGCCTTGCAGGCAGCCGGCCCGGGACCCTCCCCTTGGGTCCAGCAGCGACCTGCTCAGCATCTGTGTTCACTCCTCCTGGCTGAGATCACCCGCGGCCCCCAGCCCCCAAATCACTTCATTATTTCTTTGTAAATAGGGCTTTTCCTAGTCAAAATAATCAGCATTTTTGTGTTGCTCCCACATCTGGCTTTGATTGGCCCCAGCCTCCTGGGGTGGATGCTGCAGCCCTGACGTTATGATGAGGGGAGAGGGGCGCCTGCCTTCCTTCCCGCACAGGCGGCGTGGGGGTGGCGGTCCTGCTCTCCCCTCACAGCTGCGCTCTGCCCGCCCTGCTCTGCAGGGCCCTGCTTCTGCCTCTGCAGAGTTGGGGGCTGGGGACTCCCCTTCCACAGAGCTCCCAGGAATGCACGTGGGTTCTGTGCCCTGAAGGGACTTAGGGTCGGTTGCAAAGATAGGACAGGCGCCCACACCCTCAGCAACTGGGGCTCAGCCCAAGGCCCCCGACATGTAAACATCCCAGCTCCTGCACCTCTCGCCCTGGGACGGAGTGGGCAGCTCCCTCTCGCCCTCTGGGAGCTTGGCCATCCCCTCTCATCAAGAGCTGGACATGAGGAGGACTCCCTAAGTCCCCCCACCCTTCTGCGTGGAGTCTGTGTCCCCTGCAGGGAGCAGGGCCTGGAGGTCAGAGGTCAGGGAGGCTGGAGGCTGGAGACGGCTGGTCTGTCAGTTCCAACAGGAACTCCCGTCCTCCTTTCCTTCCCACATGGGCTCATGCACGTTGGTGCAACTCCATGGGCCCCTGAGAGGGTCCCTGAGGCAGCTCCCTGCTCTGCTTAGCTTGGGGTGCCCAGTGGACAGCCATGGGGGTGGAGCACAGACCCTCTTCTCTGACCCCCTTCGCCAGCTGTCGGTCCCTTCAGCCCTGCAGGCCCGACCCCATGTCCCCATGCCCTGGGCCGTCCTCTCCCCATCCCTCCTCCAGCCCCGTGACAATCCATATGCTACCAGGTTCGGGGGGTGGCATGAGGAGGAGAGCCCCGAGCTGCTGCCTAGCACTGGAGTGGCTGCTGTGGCCCCTGTGAATGCCCGGGCGCGGTCCCTGGGCACAGTTTCTGGGCGGCAGGCCTGGGCAGGTGTCCGGAGCTGCCCACTGCCCCCCTGGCGGGGGAAGCTTGAAGAGACTCCTGCCTGGCCAGCCGGTGTGGCTCAGTGGTTTAGTGTCGACCTATGAACCAGGAGGTCATGGTTCGATTCCCTGTCAGGGCACATGCCCAGGTTGCAGGCTTGACCCCCAGTGTGGGGTGTGCAGGAGGCGGCCAATGGGTGATTCTCTCTCATCATTGATGTTTCTCTCCCTCCCTCTCCCTTCCTCTCTGAAATCAATAAAAATAAAATTTAAAATATTTAAAACAAACAAAAAAAGAGACTCCAGAAAGTGTGATGGCCACTGAGAGGGTCTGGGTGGCGCTTCTGGAGTGGCGGCAGGCGCTCATGGGGACCCCTGCTCCCCGCCCCTCACAGCTGCAGGCAGCCCTCCCCGTGGCTGGGGGAGGTGCCTCCCAGAAGCCTGTGCGGCAGCCCAGGGCAGGGGTGAAGCACCCCTTAAACAGAACAAGGTGCGGGCCTCATACCTCTGCTTTACGAAGTGTTTGGAATTCCGACGGCCGAGCAGCTGGATGCTCCCCGCCAGGCTCTCCCTGGGACTTTGCGGCGGCCGGGCCCTCAATAACTTTTATAAAACCCACGTCAGCCCCGCACTGTGTGGTATCTGATTTGTAGCAGTCATAACCCACGCCTGCTGCCCGGGCAGGGGCGGCGGGAGCCAGCGCTGCAGAGGCCTCGTGTCCCACTGGTGCATGTGCACGTGTGTGCATGTGTGTGTGCACGTCTGTGTGCGTGTGCACGTGTGGGAGAGGGAGAGAAGGGCTCCTGCAGCTCCATGCCCGCCCTGAGCCCCGAAGCCGTCCCCTCCACCCACACCCCACCTGGTGCCTGTCACCAAGCGGGGGCCGGACATCCTTGGGAGACAGAGGCCTGACGGAGGGTGCACCCTCCCCCCTGGGCAACCCTGGGAAGTGGACGGAGGCTGCTGACGGGCGCTGCTGCCCAGCATGACTGCCCGGCACTGGTGCTCAGAGAGCGCAAGGGTGATGGAGGAGGAAGCGTCCAGCTGCCCGTGACAGGCCAAGGGCAGGGGCAGGCCACGCGGCCCTCCCAGCGGGGCCACCGCCTGCGCACCCCTGAGCTGGTCCCAGTAACAGAACAGTGGGGGCTGCTTTTCTCCTGCTGCTGCTTCCCCCAACGTCGGGCCTGGGCGGAGGCGGGTGACCCCAGACACTGGGGAGCAGAGAGCCCCAGGAACAGCCACGTCCTGCCTGGAACACAACCGGGCCCCGATTGGGACGAGAGCCCCCCAGGACCCAGCTCGGGCTGCCCGCTCTGTGTGGTGTCTGGATCATGCTCCGTGCGTGGGCCGGGGGCCTGGGGTGACGGTGTCGGCTCCTGTAGGGGCTGGTGATTAAAGGCTAGATCAGATCAAAGGGCCCTGGAAACGGGTCATTAGGGAGGCCCGGCCGGGGCCGGCAGACAGGGGCACGGGGGGCTCTGCTGGGAAGCCAGCCCTGCCCCGGGACCCGCATGCTTCGGTCAGAGTCGCCCGTGGGGCCGGGCCTTGGTGGGTTCCTGCCACTGTGGCCGTCCAAGGCCGGACTGTGGTTTCGCGGCCGGAACACGGACCTCCAGCGGGCCATCGGGACCTGGGGGGTGAGGCCCTGTCTCTGGGTTAGGGTGACGGAGGCCATCCGGAGTCGGGGCGTCTGCTGCTGGCCTTGCAACTGTGTGGCCGTGGGCTACAGCCTTGACTGTGTTTGTTGTCTAAAGTGCAGGCATGATAAAGGCGGTCGGGGTGAGACAGGCGGGGGAGGGCGCCGAGCTCTCTGCGGCCACCCCCAGGATCCCAGTGCCTGGTGCCCGCCCTCCTTGCCACCCAGATATGTCCCAGTGCTGGGCAAGGCCTGGGAGCTCCTGTCCATCACCATGCCCCACCCCTGGGTGGCCTGTCACATCCCGTGGCCCTGCTGGGTGTGGCGCCCAGCCCGGGGCCTGGACCAGCTTCCTGCCCT
Organism: Myotis vivesi; assembly: GCA_035771395.1. Taxonomy (NCBI): domain Eukaryota; kingdom Metazoa; phylum Chordata; class Mammalia; order Chiroptera; family Vespertilionidae; genus Myotis; species Myotis vivesi. Next base: position 281,912 of record JAWPEG010000008.1, read on the forward strand.
GCCGCAGTGTGGCAGCGTGCGAGGCAGGGCCTCCAGATATCGGTCCAGGGGCCCAGCGTCCACCCACATGTGACTGTCCAGGCTCGGCAGGTGGTGCTGGGTTGGACCCCACACACCCTGGAGCGATCCCCATGGTCGCTGCCCCGTGTGGCCCCCAGTCAGGCACATCCACAGAGGTGCCGTGGAGCCTGCTGGTCTTGGCGGGAACCCGCCCTCTGCGCTCGTCCCCGAACCCTGAGGGGACAGCAGTGAGATCAGGAGGTGGCGAGGTGGACTGAGGCTCTCGTCCCCGCTGAGCCAGCCTGTGGCATGGCTCCTCCAGGGGCTCCCTGCTCCCCAGTGTCGGCTCAGCTCAGACTCCCCCTTCAAGAGCGTCCAACATTCTGCAGGTGGCCCTGGGGTGCTCCTGGGCCCAGGAGAGATGTGTGCAGGCAGGGGTGGCCAGCGTCTCGCCCCTCCAGCCAGGCTCAGCCCTGAGGGGCGGGGCTGGAGGGTCACCCTGGCCCCTGCTAGGGGGAGGTGTGGCCGAGTGTGTGGGGAAACACACTGTGAGCTCCAGCACCCCGGTTCCAGGACCAGGCCTGGGGGCGCTCCCCTAGCGGAGGTCTCCCTAGACCCTGGGACCTCCCGGCACATGGCCATGCTGAGCTTGTCCCTGTGCCCCTGGGAGGAGAAGTGCCCGTTTGAGAAGGTGCCTCCTGCGGGCAGGTCCTGAGGGGGTCCCGCGGGGTGAGAAGCAGCTGGGGTTCCCGTCCTGGCCTGCCCTCACCTCCCAGGGTCCGCCCGGCCAGGCCTGTGCCCCCCCCCCCCCCCCCCCCCCCCCCCCCCACCACACCGGGGGCCCCCCCGGGGNCCCCCCCGCCTCACCCCGGCTAAACCTGCGCTGGCCCTCGGCTGGTACAAAACGGGAAAGCTATGTGTTCCCAGCCTCCTCCAGGGCCTGGCGGGCGAGGGGAGCGACAGCTGCCCGGGAGGGTGAGGTGGGCGCCAGGAATGCCCTCCATCTGAAGCTATCAGGTTGCCCGCCTGGATGCCGAGCCTGTGCCAGCCCTCCCTGCTCCTCTGAAGCCGAAATAGCCCCGGGCGGTGGGACACAGCTGTCTCCATCAGTCAGGACGACCGGCCAGGGGCGGTTTCTGACCGCCCGGGTCAGGGAGGCTGCAGGGTCCCCCACAGCCCCGGACGAGAGGGTCACTCGAAGGCCTTCCAGCTGCCCGGCCTCGGTTCTGCTCGTCTCCCCACTCCCCCAGTCTCCATCCGCCTGAGCCCCCTCCGCAGACTGGGGTCCAGGCGTGTGTGCTGGGCAGCAGACTTGGGCCATGGGACAGCGAGGGGGCGGAGGCCAGTTTGGTTTCGGGGACCACACGGAAAGCAGGGGGACTTGGGAAGTCTCTGCGACCAGGAAGCCAGGTCTCGGGAGCCCCAGGAAAGGACCCCAGGATGGCCAGGGTGGCCTCATGGGCGGGTAGCTCCGGCGGGCGGGGAGGCCCGCAGGCGGGAGGGGGCAGGCGCCGGCCAGGCGCGCTCGGCCTGACGTGCTGGGACGCATGCTTGCCCACGGGGTCATGGAACATTCTTGCTAGGGGCCGGGATATAGGGGCCAGGGGCCGGGGGCCAAGGTGGGAGCCTGGGAGGGAGCCGGGGGCTGTATGGGAGGGGGCAGAGCACACTGAGTCACCTCGGAGGTATGCCTCCCGCCTGCACCCAGGTCGTCACCACAGCAACCTGGGAGGGACCTGCAAACAGCCCGCAGCAGGACGGCCCCTGAGCTGGGCCCTGGGAGGGGGCAGCCTGTTTGGGAGCAGCAGCTCACCTTTGGCCTGGCTCCAGCCCAGCGCCACACAAGGGCATGTGCGTGGGGAGGGGCAGGGCAAGGTCCCCAGGGCTTGTCCAGAGAGGGGCTTGGCTGCTGGCAAGCGGGGGTTCAGGGCTCGGAGCCCACTCTAGGGGTCCCCCATCTCTGTCCATTAAAATAGGGGCTCAGTGACCCTGCCACACCCCTACCTCCCTCAGGGTGTGAGTCCCAGACCACTGGGAGCAGGGCTGGGCGCGTCACCAGGCCAAAGGCAGGTGGTGGCCGCCTGACGGGGGCAGTCTCACCTCGCGGTGCGGCCGCGGCCCCGAGCCAGGCCAGTGCTCTAACCCAGGCGCCTTCCCAGCACCCCCTCTCCCCGAACACTGTCCTGGACATCGGGGTCCGGCCTGGTGGAGGTGCACCCCACCCACCTTCCTGGGGTGCTGAGCGGGGACCCCGGGCAGGGACAGCCTGGGCTGGGGGTCCGGCTAGGCCCAGGCTTGTTCCAGGGGAGGGCTCTGGGGGACCCACTAGAGAAGTTCTGTCTGTGTCGCCAGAGGGAAACCGAGGCAAGCGCTGACGGGGCCTTTGGTGTACCTCTCCACACCCTACGGGTGTCTGGGCCACCAGGGCAGTTCTGCTCCACAACCAGTCTCGGTCTCCGGGCCTGACAACTGGTGTGGACCCAGGGCCAGGGCCTTGGGCAGGGGACGGTGGCCCCGAGGACCGTGGGCCTCACTGTGCGGGGGGCACGTCCCCCGGGGGCAGCGCCGCTGGCAGGAGGGCGCCCGGCGCTGCTCCGGGAGGTCACAGGCTGTGGGGGCCAAACTGTCCCTCTCCTGCTCAGCTGTTGATAACCTGACCCTCTGGCTGGCCAGGAGCCGGGAGGCCTAAATTAGGGTCTGAGCAGAGACCTCGGCCTCATGGGGACACTGAACCTCGGGGCAGCAGAAGGTCCATCCCAACCCCAGGGACAGGCCATGCTGGAGACAAGCGGTGGCTTGCCGGCTGTGGACGTGCCCCCCAACCACGGCCCCCTCCGCAGTCCCAGCCCCGTGGGGCCCACTCTCAGCCGCCCCCTCCCTCCCCCAGGCCCCCACCCTGCCTTCCGGCTTCGGCAGTCAGGCAAGGGGGTGGGCCGCCCCTCCTCCGGGCTGCTTCTTATCTCTGGGAAAGAGATTACGGGTTCTGACATTAAATTCCAGGCTGAAGTTCCAGCCTGCACTTTGAAAGGAATTCTTTTCCAGCGAACACCTGGCGGGGAGGGGCGAGCGGTGTTAGGCCTGTTCACATAAGACTTTGAACTTGGGTGCAGGGACCCCTCCCCACTCTCCCTCCTCCGAGTGAGTTATTGATTCCGGCCCCTCTCCAGTCCTGCCTGCTGCCTGCCCTCGGCTCCTGGTGGGGGTGGGGTGGGGGGGGGTGAGCACGGAGCAGTCACGCCTTGTCCTTTGTCTCCTGTGGCGGCTCCGGGAAGCCCCCGCGACTCTCCTAACCCCCTGCCCCAGGAGAGGTGGGCCTGCAGGAGCCCCCCACCCCACCCCACCCCACCCCCCACAGGTCTGGCTCCCGGGCCCAGGTGGTCCCGGGGGCGGGTGCTGCCTGCGTGGGGAGCACTAATCCTGGGCCAGGCGGTGTGCCTCTGGGTAATCGAAGCCGGACCCTTGGGAAATGCGGTCTTGGGCCTGTCTGTCAGGTCATTTTGATTTGGGGATTTTCAAACATCGGGGCCACTGGGGGTCGTCCTGCTGACCCCGGCCTGCCTCGTTATGTCACAGCCAGATTGCTGTGACTCCTGATGGAAGCCAGACGGCCCCTGAGAGGGCCGGCCGGCCGGAGGTGGGGGGGCCACGGGCCAGGGTGGGGGTGGGGGTGAGGGTGGGAGGGTAGGGGTTGGGGAGGTGGGGGGAGTGCTGCCGGCTCTGCTCACCATCCACCCGAACGCCAGCCTAGGCTGGCCCTCCCCTCGCCGGGCTGACCCGCGCGCTGGGCCCTCACACCCCAGGTTCTGCTGTCTCAGCGTCCCCCTCACTCTCTCTGAGCCCAGGTCGTCGGGCAACACGCTCTACAGCCACCCGACAGGGCCCCCCTCCTCCGCTTGCCTCCCAAATACTGTGGGTGAGAAGCAGACTCCAGCAGACCCAGCACACCTCTCCCCCCGACCCCCAACCACTGCACCACGCAGCCCCCCAAGCCTCCTGCCTCTGCAGCTCCTCCCCGTGCCCTCTGGGCCAGGCCCCCCATCTCCGCAAGACCAGGCCAGCTCCCCACAGGCCCCTGCCCCGCCTGCCCTGTGGGGCTTCCTTGCAGTCCAGGTCCTCGGGCTCGGCCCCTCTGGTTCCACCCCCTTCCTCAGACCTTTGTGAACTCCAAGGGCCCCGCATGGGCCGGGCACACGGACATCCCCCTGGGGTCTCCCCTTCCCCACACCGGTCTCCGAACCCCCCAGCTGGCCTCTGGCTCCCTCCAATCCTGCCCCCTTTTCTCTTGGGCTCCCTGTCAGGCCCCGGAGCCGGCCGTCCTGGCCTCGTGGCTGGGCCTTCCTCATCTCCCTCCCTGGCATTGCAACCCACAGAGAGTGACCGGCTGTGGCCACGGAGGGCCGTGGGGGGCCGTGGGGACCCTGGGGGCGGGGGGGGGGGTGGGACATGCCCAGGTTCTCCCTGCTGGCCCCCCCCCCCCCCCCCCCCGGCCNNGGGGGGGGGGGGGGGGGGGGTGGCACATGCCCAGGTTCTCCCTGCTGCCCACCCTCCCTCCCTCCCGGGCAGACCCTTGAGATGGGGCTGCTCTCCCAGCTCCTCAGACACCCCTCCGTGCGCATTGGGCCACCGAGTCCTGCCTCGTGTGACCTGTGGTCGTCCCTAATGTCCGGCCTTCCTCCACGGAGACAGAAGGGATGCAGAGCAGGCAGGGGGTAGGGGGGTCGGGCAGCTCCACGGCACCATCGCTTTCCAGCTCCCGAGAGAGGTGGCCCAGGAGGTGAGGGGAAGAGCAGGGAGGGAACCCACCCAGGGCATGGGCGAGGGGCAGACATTCCACCCTCCTCCCCGCGAGGGCGGCAGCCCAGCCTGAGTGTCCCGGCGAGCCCATCCCGGGCACAGAGCGGGCAGATTTGGTGGCTCCGGCACCCTGGAAATGGGAGCTGGGTCAGCAGCGCCCAAGGCCAGGCTCGAGCTCCCTCCTGCCCCTTCGGAGCCTGGCCCGTGGGCTCAGCAGGTCAGCACTTTCTGCAAACTCCGCAGAACTGGCCGGTGGTGCATGGCCCAGCTCCACGGGACGGCCCCCGCCATGCTGCCTCCCACCCGAGGCTCCTTCCCTCGTCCTTCCCCCTCCCCGCCGTCTGGGACACTCCCAATCCCCACAGGGAGCAGAGCGGCCAGGGTGCCCTTTCCTCCCTCCCAGCTGGCCTTGCCGCCGCCGCCCGCCGCCCACGGCAGAGAGGTGGCCGCGCCCATGGCCAGCCCGTCCCAGCCCGGCCTGGCCTCCTTGGCCGATGGTCTAGTTGCTGCTGCACGCCAGGCTGTGCGCATCGCCACGGGCCCCAGGTGAGGCCTGGTGGGGCTCCAGGGGGCCTGAGGACCACAGTGGGGACCTGTGGCCACGTGGGAAGGTCCAGCAGCTCCCACGCACCATGGCCACCTCCAAGCCAGGCTGGGCACTGCCTGCCGCAGCCCCTGGCACTCCTTGGCTCGGTGTCAGGCCCGAAGCTTGGGCCCTGCCACGGCCACCCACACGGCCACTTCCTCGAACCTCCTGGAGAGGCGGCCAGCAGCACCCCAGGCCCGATGTGCGAGCCGCCCCAGCCCTCGTCCCCCTTGCCCTTGTGGAGACTGGACCAGGGAGGAGGCCGGAGGCTCTGGGAGGCAGAGCGCAGGGAGAGGGTGCAGGTGAGGGGGCTTGGGAGGGCGGGGCACCTCATGGCCACAAAGTGGACGTTGAGAGAAAGAGGCCAGGCGGCTGGGGAGAGAACAAGGAGGGAGGACAGGCTGGGCCTCGGGTGGGAGAGCCTTTCCCACAGGGGCCATGGCCGAGTGGGGGCCACGGAGGGCAGAGGGAGCCATGGAAGCCAGGCGGGGGCTGGACAAGGGGTGCAGTGTCCCCCGGCCAAGTAGCAGAGCCCTTCTTCCCTGCCGAGGGGAGGGGGGCCGTTTTGTGCACCCGCTGTGCCCAGGCCCTCAGCCCCCCCAGGCTGCGCTGGCCGGGGGGCAGGCGGGCAGCAAAGCTAGAGCAGACACATATCTGCATTTCAAGGTCTCAGGGGGGCGGGTGGCCAGTGTCTGAGGTGTGTGGAGGGGCTGGGGGTGCCGGGCCAGGTTTCCCCTGTGGCTGCCTCCCCGGCAGGCTGGGTGTCTTCAGGCGACATGGGGAGCAGGGAGGGCAGGGTTCTCAGCAATGGCCAGCGCCCCCCTTGCTGGGCTGAGAGCAGGGCCTTGGGGATTGGAGTCCATGCTCCCCCCATGGCCCAGGTGAGGGGACCTCATCCCACGGGGCCATGGCATCGTGTTACTCCATCAGAAGAACCTTCTAGAACCCAGGGCTGTTCGCACAGCCCTCTTTCCTTCCTGGGACCACCAGCCGACCGGGTGGCGTCCGACACTCCCCTCGGTGAGGAGGTCCTGACCCCATCCGGTCCGGTGTGGACCCCTCTGCTGTCTGGGCTTCTGTCCTGTTTGCTGGGTGACAGCCCTGCACCCCCTCTCTGTGGGGCTGGGGCCGGAGGACACCCCAGAAGATGCAAAGCATCACTGAGTCCAAAGCTCCCAGCCCAGTGGGATGGAGCCTGGGGCAGATGAGAGACATGGGCTCTGTCCCCAGGGGGTCCGCTTACCCCACAGGCCAGCCAGGCAGGGAGCGGGCCGGGCAGCAGCTCCTCGTCCCGCGGGAGCTCGGCCCCCAGAGGGGCGTCCTGTCGACCCGGGGCCTCCGGCGGGCCAGGCTCTGCCCCCATCCCTGGGAAGCCATGTTGGAGGGACCAGGCTGTCACTGGGTGGGATTGCGAACGGTTCCTGATCGGGGTCGGGGCACTCCTCCCTGGTACCCTGCAGCCCACGGAGCCGGGAATGGCCCTGAGGGCGGCTTTGCCTCCTTCCAGGCAGGTGTCCAGCCTGAGTCTCACCTCAAAGCCCAGGGTGGCCCTCGCCCGGCCCCGGCCGGCGCTCCTGTGCCCGGCACCCTCCCCCGCCCCCCAGGCTCTTCAAGGACTTGCTCCAGCCGGGACGCCTGAGAGCTGACCTGTCCCAAGCCGGTCAGCGGAGGCGCGATGGTGCGATGGTGGCCGTGGGGGGCAGCTCAGGGTGGTCTCCGGGCACCGGGGGGCTGGGGCAGAGGTCGCCTCCCCTGGCTTGGCCGAGGGGCCAGCAGAGAGGCCCCTGTCTCAGCCTGCGCTCCTCCTTCCCTCCCGGCCACGACCGCACGCCGGTCCCCATCCCAGGTCCATCTCACCGAGACTCGGGGACCCACAGTGGCTGCTCCCCCACCGGCCGGCTGGGAAAAGGCCCACGGTGCAGGGCGCATGCCAGGGCGGCCGGGGATTGGTCGCTGCCTGAGTGTCCCCGGACGGATGCCCGCGAGCCCTTGGGCAGCCTTCCCCTCTGAGAGGCTGTCCAGGCAGGGAACCCTCAGCCAAAGGGATTAAGAAGAAGGGACAGAGTCGGCCCTTGCTGGGCGGTGCTCGTTGGTGCTTCGTTTGGTGTGTATTTGCTCGGGGGGCAGAAGCACGGAGGTGAGGATGCCAAGGGCCAGCCGCGCTCCCATCACTCAGGGCAGCACTGAAGGCGCCCCCCTCTCCCGTCCCCCGCCCACTCCAGGGGCCATTTTGCACATTCCTGTGGGCAGCCCAGAGGGCGGCCAGACCCTCCCTGGACCCCTGAGTGAAGGGATGAGCAGGTGGGTGGAGGTGGGCGCAGGACCCTCTGGGAGGTGCCAAGCCGGTCTCCCGGGGCCCGCCCGCTGCCTGCCTCCCACCCCAGGCCTGAGACTCCTCCCTCCAGGCCTCTGTGCCCCGTGGGCCAGCGGCTGTGGGCTGGGGTGGGCCTTGGTCCCTCTCCACGCGGGGCCAGGGGCCTCCAGGAGACTGAAGCTGCTGGCTGACCTGTCCCTCGAGGGGTCCTTGAGACCCCGAGCTCCCAGACTGCCGCAAGGGCATCCCCGGGGACCCTGGGCCTAGGCCTGCTGGTCCGGCGTCCCCTGAGCGCCCTCCTGGCTCCGTCACCTGCCGGCAGCCTCCGGGCGGGGAAGCTGGGGAGCCAGCAGGGTCCTTCCCAGGGGAGGCTGGTGAGAAAGACCCCCAACCCACACCTGTCGGAACCAGGGCATCGCTGGGGCCTTGACTGCACCCCCAGCGCACCTTCCAGAAGGACAGAGGGACCCTAGGAGCCAGGGCGGGACCAGGGTCTGACCACCTGCCTCGTCCTTCGGGTCCCCCTCCTGCTGGGCTGAGCGTTGACAGACGCCCCTTCTGGGCTCTGGGTGGCCCCGTCCAGCCCGCTCTATGGAGCCCCCAGAGTGCTGGCTGGGAGGGTGGGGGTAGGGTGGGCAGTTCTTCCTCCCTCCCCCACACTCTCAGACCCAACCACTTAGGAATAATGAGGTCCAGGTGGCCCCTCGCGAGCATGGACCCTCGCTGGCTGCAGAGCCTGCCTCCCGCCCAGCAGCAGCTAATGACAAACAGAGGCTGGAAGGTGAAGCCCCCATAGCTGTCAAGGCCGCGGGGCGACCCTCCGGCCAGCAGGTGGGCAGCAGGGCTGGGGCCTAGTGCAGCCAATGGGCAGTTCGCGGCCTCCCTGGGGCACACAACCTCCCCACCACATCCCTGGTCCGTCCACCCAGTGCCCAGTCCGTCCACCCAGTGCCCGGCTGTCCACCACATCCCTGGTCCGTCCACCCAGTGCCCAGTCCGTCCACCCAGTGCCCGGCTGTCCACCACATCCCCAGTCCGTCCACCCAGTACCCGGCTGTCCACCACATCCCCGGTCTGTCCACCCAGTACCCGGCTGTCCACCCAGTGCCCGGCTGTCCACCACATCCCCAGTCCGTCCACCCAGTACCCGGCTGTCCACCACATCCCCGGTCTGTCCACCCAGTGCCCAGTCTGTCCACCCAGTACCCGGCTGTCCACCCAGTGCTCAGTCTGTCCACCCAGTGCCCGGTCTGTCCACCACATCCCCGGTCCGTCCACCCAGTGCCCAGTCCGTCCACCCAGTGCCCGGTCTGTCCACCACATCCCCGGTCCGTCCACCCAGTGCCCAGTCCGTCCACCCAGTGCCCGGTCTGTCCACCACATCCCCGGTCCGTCCACCCAGTGCCCAGTCCGTCCACCCAGTGCCCGGTCTGTCCACCACATCCCCGGTCCGTCCACCCAGTGCCCAGTCCGTCCACCCAGTGCCCGGTCTGTCCACCACATCCCCGGTCCGTCCACCCAGTGCGCAGTCCGTCCAGCCAGTGCGCGGTCTGTCCACCACATCCCCGGTCCGTCCACCCAGTGCCCAGTCCGTCCACCCAGTGCCCGGTCTGTCCACCACATCCCCGGTCCGTCCACCCAGTGCCCAGTCCGTCCACCCAGTGCCCGGTCTGTCCACCACATCCCCGGTCCGTCCACCCAGTGTCCAGTCTGTCCACCCAGTGCCCGGTCTGTCCACCACATCCCCAGTCTGTCCACCCAGTGCCCGGCTGCCACGTGCTTCCCATGGGGCCTTGAAGGGACCCGGGGACGTGGTCCCCGCCAGCTGCTGTGTGACACAGAGCTGCTCCTGTCCGTCTGCCCTCAGGAGCAGAGGCCAAGGAGGACGGGCAGGTCCCAGGACTTCCATGCGGGAGGGCGAGTGTTGGCGCCACTGACAGCGGCGGGGACAGCACAGTGTGGATGAGCCGGCCGCCCTTGGCCTTCCCCGACAGACGCCAGGATGGCGATTCTCTGCCCCGCCTTTTACCTCAATGAAATGCACAGGCCGACTCGGGAGTGCCTGCAGCCGCCGGGCCGAGACCCAGCACAGGGAGGTGGCATCCCACGGGCCTGGCTTCAGGAACCTGCCTGCCCACCCCGGCCCCCACCGGGAGGCCGTCCCCTCGCCTGCCTCCTGCCACCACCCCTCACTGTCCAGCCCACAGCGCCCAGCTCTCCTGCCCCTGCCCCTGCGCCTCGCGGTAGAGCCATGGCCGCGAGGGGCCCCCTGCGAGGTGGGGACGCGGATCAGGAAGGCACCAGGCTCCAAGCTGGGGCACGTGCCTGGGAAACACCGAAGGCAGCCCCGGATCAGGAGCAGGGCCGGCGGGGCCCGGGGTGAGCGTGGACACACGCGATTCAGAAAGCCCTGTCACACGAGGCACAGCCATGGGCCGGGACCCCGAGACGTGAGCTCAGGTGGCCGGGCCCAGGGAAGCGGCTGGACACTGGCCATGGTCCACCCGCTGGACGCTCTGGGCCGTGTTGCCTTGGGGTGCCATCTCCCCAGGCAAGAGAGAGAACTCTCTGGTTTTTATTAGGAAGAGGGGACGGACAGAAGGACGGAGAAAATGGCTGCTGAGGATCGGCCTTTGAGCTGCACGGAGAAAGGAGTGGGTCTGGGCCGCCAGCCTGGGAGGGGCCCAGGAGCCAGGTCCAAAGAGGGGCCCCCAGCCATGACGGGGAGCCCTGAACGTGAGTGCAGCCCCCACCTCCAGCTTCCATCCAGAAAGGGCCGGCTGTGCAATCTGGACGGAGGGAGACCTGCATGGAGGCTGGGGCCCAGGGTCTGTGACCAGCAGGGAAGCGGCCCTTCGTCGCAGGGCGGTCCCTCTGTCCCTCTGTCCCCTGGGCTACCTGGGCCTCCAGTAGCCCGCACTCCGGCCCCTTCCAGGAACGGGCTGTGGACAACTTGGCTGCTGCCTGTGGAGCCGGCCTGTTGATGTGTGAGCTTGGCTGGGCCCTACCCTCTGTGCCAGTGAGCAGGCCTCTGGGCGGGGGCCCCGGTCCTGGAGCTCCAAGGGGCCGCATGGCCCCAGCAGATGGATGCTCCTGGCAGAGCCCGTGGCCAGCGGGTCACAGGGGTCCCCGTGGGGAACCCCATCTGCCTCCTTCCAGAGCCAGAGACCAGAGACCCTGAGAGGGAGCGGCCTGGCTGTGGGCAGGAGGGCTCTGGGGAGCATTCCCTCACAGCTTTCCCATGACGCCCCCATAATCCGGGCTCTTCTCCTTGGCACCCCCACACCTCACAGCTGCAGGGACCAGCCAGCTGCTCCTGCCCCGGCCCGGCCCAGGACAGAGCATGTGTCCGGGCAGTAGCAGCCTTTCCCAGGGTGGGGATGGGCGGCGGGGGGCGAGGAATTTGAAGAGGAAGCAGCAGCAGCCTGAGAATTTGGAAAATGTGTCCGATGCCTGGAGCAGTGGGAAGAAGTGGGGGGTTAGGGCTAGGAGAAGGGAGGTGGGCACACGGTCCTGGGTGGCCGCGATGGGTGGGCAGGGCTCCCCGGCCAGGCGGGAGAGTCGGGGGGAGCAGCTGTCCCCATCTGTCAGCCCCTCCTTTGTTCCAGTGGCTCATCAAAGACCTCTGACCCTGGGCTGGTGAGGGTGCCAGCTCTTGGCCCTGAATGGCACCCACAGCCTGCACGGGGACCAGAGGCAGAACTGTGGGGTTCAGGATGTGATGAGCAGATGGGGCGGGGGTTCCTGGGAAGCCAGAGGCTGGGACCCCCGCCCCCCTCCCTACCACTTGCATGGGGTTCATCCCCTCTGGCCCTCGGCCTTCTGGGGCCTGGTCCCTCCAGTTTGGGTCCTCACTGGGCACCGCTCGGGGGAGGGGTGGGCTTACTGCCTGGTGGGTCTGGTCCCTGGGAACTCCCTGGAGTCGCAGCTGTCCCAGCCCCTGGGCTAAGCCTCCATGATTGATGGAGGTGGTTACTCACACCAGGGAAAAAGCCGGATCAGGCAGCAGCTGCAGGAGGGGCGAGGGGCCCTGTGTCTCCTCCCGCCCTCCCCTCCCCTCGCCACCCCTCCCCCTGCCTGCACGGCTTCCCACGGGCTCCTTCCGGCCCCAACTCCCCCTGCTCCCCTCTCTGGGGTCTCAGGGCCTCTCCCGAGGAAGGCGCCCCTCCCCCCGAAGTGGACGGAGCTGGGCTCCGGGGCTTTGAGGACTTTGGGTAAACTGAGTCACCCAGGCCCAGCAGAGCGAGGCCTCCCCATTGGAGAACCACCCAACCCCGCCGCTCCCATGGGGCCTCTCGTCCAAGGGGAAGCTGCCCCGGGAGCCACCCCCTGGGGGAGAGAGCCCAGGGGGGAGGGAGTGGGGGCTGGCGTGACCGGTGGGCTGGGCAAGGCCGCGGGACCCCTGGGCCTCCGGGAACGTTGGGTCATAAAGGGGGCAGATGGCGAGCTGGAGTTTGACCCGGAAAAGCAGGGCCGGGTGGGGACGTGCAGCAGAGGGGGCGGCGGCGGGGGCGGGGGCAGGGGGGCACCGGCCTATCTCTCGACCCTTGGCTCCGTGTTTGCTCAGCCAACTTTGCCGACGAGTCACTGTGTGCAGAGGCCAAGATAACCCCCGGGTCATCGACTCCTGGCGCCCCTCCTCCGGCCTCCGCTCTTTGCCCCCAGCCCCCAGCCCCGCTCCCCCCGCTGGGCTGCCCACCCTCTCCCGGAACCTTCCACAGCCCTTGCTGGAGGCCCCACCATTTAGACGAGGGAGAAGGTGGGGCCGGCGAGGCTGGGGCTCCCTTCGCCCCTCGGCCCCTACCTGTCTCCCACCCAGTAGGACTCTCGAGGGGCCGAGAGCCCAGGGGGACGGAAGCCCCGGCTCCTGTCAGTCTGACATGCCCCAGGCGTGAAGGCTGGGCACACACCAGAGGCTGGTGCCTCTCAGGCTGGTCACTGCTCAAGGCCACCCCGGCCCTGAGAGCACTAGCCTGGCAAATATGGAGGGCTGCCCACCAGGAGGCAGAGGGGGCCTAGGACGTGGGCGGCCCTCACCCCAATCCTGGCCCTTAGCCCACTCTCTTTGGGCTCCAAGCAGGTTCCCCATGAGGGGCTTGTCCGTGCTGTTCCTGGGGCAAGGGGGGGCAGTTGGGGGGCTGCCCTCTCAGGCTGCCTCCCCACCGCCAGCCTCGCCCCGGCCTCCTGAGCAGGGGCGGGTCCTGTGGAAATGCAAGCCACATGCCTGTGGCCACTTACACTTAATGTAGCACAAGGCGCTTCCTGGGCCTTTGATGTCCAACCGCGGCCTTTAGTGCTTTGTGAGCTGCAAACAGGAAGCCGGGGGCTGGGGGCTGTCAGGGACCCCGGCCTGGCCTCTGCGGGACGTGAAGGCCATTGCCGGGGGCAGGAGTTGGGTGGGCTCCCCCCCTCTGACAGTGACAGTGAGCACCCCACCGAGCTGAAGTGTCTGGCTGACCGGCCTCCGGGCTGCGGTCTGTCCTGCAGAGTCACTGGCTGGCACAGGGCAGGGGTCACCGAGCCAGCTGTCCCCATGATTCTCTCCAAGGGGATTCACTGACCCCGCCTCTGGCTGAGGGCCCGTGGGCAAGAGGCACGGAACCCTGGCTGTGGGTGGGATAGGCACGGGGGCTGCCAGCTGCCCACCAAGAGCAGACCCTGCTGAGCTCCCCTGGAGGGCTTCCTGGAGGAGGGGGCTCCACGGAGGACGAGAGGGTTGGGGCCGGCTGTAGCGGAGGGGGACAAGCCGGGAGCCCAGCAGGAGCAGAAGCTCGGGGCTGCCCCGGAGTGTGGCGCGTGCTGCTGGGAGCCAATGTCCCAGAACTCCAGGCCCCGGTGAGGGGGCCCCAGCCAAGATAAGCCGTCCCTGCAGGGGCCAGGGAGGGGGTGTCAGCATCCTGCTGGGGACACAGCGAGACTGGGAACAGAGCCCAGAGCCGGGTTCCACGCTCTGACCACGTACAGCCCATGTCCCCCAGGAGGCCCCACCAGCTCCGACCCCCAATCAGGGCTGTGCAGGGTCCGGGGAGCGGACAGCTGTTTGCCTCCCTGCATTCCAGACTCAAGGTCAAGCATTTGGGGGAAGCTGTTTTTCTTAAAAATGTCACTTGAAAATAAACACTTTTGCTGGCGCTTCTCTGACGGCCCTGGATCCCCAGAGAGCGAGGGGGGCAGCGCAGGGTCCCCCGGCCAGAGCTGCCTGGACGCTGAGGGGACTCCCCGCGCCCTGGCCAGAGGCTCCTGAGGCTGGACACCCCACGCCACCCAGAGCTGGGGACGCAGCGTGAGCCCGAGCGGCCGCCTTCCCTCCTTGGGTGACTGCTCCAGGCCAGCCCACCGGGGTCTCCCGGCTCCAGCACAGCACGGGGTGGCGAGGGGGATCCCCGCCCTCCCTCCCGGCCAGTCTCCCACACAGGCCCCCGCCCCTTCCACCCGCTCTTTGCTTTGCTCCCAAGCCTCAAGCCTCAAGGCCCAGGCGCTCCCACCTCCACAGGCCCTTCCTCCTCTCAGAACAGATCCCAGTGGTCCCCTAAGCCCCGGCCTCTGGGGGCCACATCGGGGGAAGCTCTCTCGCACCGGCCGGCTGCCCCTGCCCACAGGCCCCATGCACCCCGGAATCCTGAAGGCAGCCTGAGGGCCGGAAGCTCTCACAATGCCCGAGCCCACCACGCACCCCTTCTCTCCCCGGGCATGGTGGGGCGGGTGGGAGGAAGGAAGAGCTGGCTTTGGGGCACATCCCCCTCGGAGCTGCTGGGCGCATCCTCCTGAGGCCTCCGGGGCCCAGTGCTGCATGGACGTGGGGCACCCCGTGCTGTGCCCACCTCGGAGCCCCCGGAGCTCCAGGCTGGGCTGACATTCTGCCCCCACCCAGCCCGGACTGTGCACAGGGGCAGGGAGTCGGTGTCAAGCCCCGCCCTGCCCAGAGCGACCCTACAGACATTTGGGGGGCAATTGTGAGGGGGGCAGGCGTGCAGTGCATTCCTGGAATGCCCTGAGGGCTGGGGGGCCGACCACTGTCTCCACACAGCGAGGCTCAGGCAGCAGGAGGCCCGCCCGGAGACCACCCTCAGGCGGAGCGCAGTTCACGGCCCAGACCATCGAGGGGCCTCCTGCCGGCCGCCTTACCCTTACCCCACTCAGGGAGCCGCGGCCTCCGCCCCCCGGGGCCCAGCGGCCTGGCTGGAGCGCCAGGTCAGTACCGTGGACTTTGCCCGGGGTGGGTGTTTCCAGAGCCCACACGGCTGCACCCCTCCATCCTGCCCGGCCGGGGAGTGGGCGGTGGGGGTGGGATTACAGGCACCTGCCTCCTTTGCAAGCCTTTGACCTTCCAGAAAGTTCTTCCTGTGTCTGAGGCAATCTCGCTAATGAGCATCCCCCCTGGGCTGTTCTCCCTGGGGGGCCCCGTCACTGCCCACCAAGCAAACACGAAGCCGAGGGTGGTGAGGACGTGTGGGCTGAATGGCCACCTGGGCCACCGTCCGGGATGTTCCTGGGGCTGCGGGAGCTCAGGGACGCCTCCGCCTCTCAGTGCTGCAGAACGGGCGTCACTGCTAACGCCGGTGCTGCCAGAGCCACGAGCTCACAGGGCCCAGCGGCCCGTGGTTCTCACTCGAACACCTGTTACGGCGCGTCTCCCCGAGTCCCACCCTCGTCACAAAGGAAACACGGTTCTGGTGCAGGGGACCCCAAGGTCAGAGTGCACCCACTTCTTGGCGGCTGGAGGCCACCTCCCTGAGGCCACCCCAGAGTGGACAGGGGCTGGGGCAAGAGGGACCGAGGGCTCGGGCCAGGCCAGTGGCCACTCCTTCGGGACTGGCTGTGGGCTTCTGTCGTGGAGGTCGAGCGCCCAGACCTGGCTGTGTGCCCCTCCCTCCGGACAGTGGTCAGCTCCAGGGTCAAAGTACAACAACAGGGAGCACTTGTATGTGTGATGGACAGAGGGGTGGACCCCCGAGGAACTGAGGAAAAGGACACAGCAGATGCACAGACGGGCAGTGTTGGCCGGCAGGGAGGCAGGCAGGCAACCTCCACCCAGCAGGAGCCAGGCTGAGGGAGGAGAGCCGTCGGGAGGGAGGCAGCCCTTCCAGCAAAGCCCCTCTTCCCGACTCGACCCCTAAGACGGTCCTGCCAGCTCCCCCACAGCCTTCCTCGTCCGCAGGCTTCGTTTCCCAAGAGTCCTGGGGGGGCAGGGGTGCCACCTTCGGGACCACCTGGTCCTCCCACAGCTGCCCAGCTCCCCCTGTTTGGGCTGGCCTCGGGGGGCAGAACCCACAGGTCTTCTTAAGAGGGGACCCCAGCCCTGGCCGGTGTGGCTCAATGGATAGAGCATCAGCCTGCAGACCAAAGGGTCCCGGGTTCAATTCCCGTCCAAGGCATGTACCTCGGTTCCAGGCTCCTGCCCGCTGGGCCCTGGTCGGGCTGCGTGTAGGAGGCAACCAATCAATGTGCTTCTCTCAACGTTTCTCTCTGTCTTTTCCTCTCTCTTCCACTCTCCCCGGAAAAAGATCAATGGGGCCCTAGCCAGTTTGGCTCAGTGGATAGAGCGTCGGCCAGCAGATGGAAGGGCCGACTCAGGTCAAGGGCACAAGCCCGGCTCGGCTCGTGGGCTCAGTCCCCGGTGGGGGGCGTGCAGGGCGCCCCTGATCAGTGATTCTCTCTCATCTTTGATGTTTCTGTCTCTCTCTCCCTTCCTCTCAGCAGTCAATAAAAATATGAAAAAGAAAGAAAGAAAAAAGACCAACGGAAAAATGTCCTCGCGTGAGAATTCACAACACAAACCAACAAAACAGAGGGGGCCCAGGCCCTCTCTCGGGACCGCGCTGCCTTGAAAGTGATCAGCCATTTGCCGCTGGCCAGGAGGGTGGCCTGCCTCCTCCTCACCCAGGACAGCTGGCCGGCTGCATCTAGGGGGCGCCCCGTTTCTGAGGCACCCCGTGAGCACCCCTGGGGCTCCTAGAGCTGACTTGGGTGCACACCACACCACTGTGTCCCCCTAGGACCAGGGGCAGCGGGGATGGGATCACGGGAACGGAGGGGTGCACGAGGGGAGCAGCAGGGGCCTCAGCCAGAGGGAGTGCAGGTCTGGAGTGCATTCCTGGGTGACAGCTCTGTGATGGATGGCAGGGAGCGGAGATGCTGGGGCCGCCCCGACCGGGCTCCCCTGTGCTGGGCAGCCACAGCCTCCGCCTCCCCAGCCAGCTTCACCCTCCCTGGCCCCAGGCTCCCCGGACAGGGCTGAGCAAGGCGCCCCGCCTGCTTGCCTGGGCCCAACACCCAGCTGGTAATGGGGGGTCTGGGTGGCTTCTCGGCACCCCTTGTGCTACCCACGGGGCCTGGGGGGCAGGGTGGGGTCCGTTTCCAGCTCGGGCCTCTTTGCTGCTCTGAGCTCCCAGGCCCGCAGAGCCCCCGCCAGGCGTCTGAAATTCCATCTCAGGTTCCACTTCCTCAGACCCCCCCCCCCCCCGTCCTCCCACCCGCCCCCCGTCCCCTGCTCGCTTCTCCCACAGCCTTGACTGTGACATGATGGCGTGTCAGCCCTTAATCCTCTTGTCCCAGCCCCGCCCGCTGTCTGGGTCAGGGTCTCAGGCGAGCAGGCCTGTGGGCAGGGGCCGTGCCCACCCAGATCTCAGGGACCATGAAGTTTGGCCTTAATTAGGCTGGTGCTGCGTGACAGGGTCCCACAAGTGGGAGGCCGATAGCTTGGGACCGTCTCGGCCACCTTGGGGGGGGGGGTCCTGGAAGCGGATGGGCAACTGTATCACGGGGTGGGGGGCGGGTAGCCTCCTCCCGCCACTGCCCTCGGCGAGGGCCTCATTGTGCAACGGCCCCGGGCCCCATGGAGACCAGCAGCGGGAGGGGAGCCTGAGCAGCGGCCCAGCCATGACCCGGGCCCCCGGCCCCCCTGGCTCCGTTCCCACTGGGAAAACAGCCGCTTTATCTCAGCCGCCTCCGAACTGCAAACAGCCACGTGTCCCCTGGGGGCCCCTCTTGGCACACATGCCCTCTGCCCCGTGTCCCAGGGTGAGATCCTTCACCCTTGAAAGGGGGCCGGGGGCGAGGGGAGGGGGGCTGGAGCGGGCAGTTCTGACCAGCGGGGGCCACCCAGGGGCTAGAATGAGATGCAGGGACGGTGGGGGTGAGGGCTCAAGGCCTGCACATGGACTTAGCCCTGAAAGGGCCCTGGGGAAGGGGGCCCCCACAGAAAGGCGGGGGCCGCAGGCAGGAAGGGGAGCTCAGCCTGGGGTGGGGACAGCCCGCAGGGACCCTCCTGAGGGCCTGGGGGGCTCTGTCCCCTCCGTCCCCACCCCCTTCTTAGTGACAGAGGTTGAGGAGCATGGAGCTCACCATGGAAAATGGGCGAAGGGCAGTAGAAGCCCCTGCTTCCCCCCAGCACCCCATCCACAGCCACAGCCACAGCCACAGACCTCCCTTGGGCCTGCCCGCACCAGCCCACAGGGACCCGCGGTGTCTCGGGGCATCCTGAGGGGTTCCGAGCCCCTGGGACAGTGGTTCACAACCTTCCTAACGCCGCGACCCTTTAATACAGTTCCTCGTGTCGTGGTGACCCCCAATTTCATTGTTACAAATTGAACATCATTAAAGCATAGTGATTCATCACAAAACAATATGTAATTATATATGTGTTTTCCGATGGTGTTAGGCGACCCCTGTGAAAGGGTCGTTTGACCCCCAAAGAGGCCGCAACCCACAGGTTGAGAACCGCTACTCTAGGAGATGGGTTCCTGGAGGGGCAAACCCCCCCCCCCCACGCTCAGTCCTCCCGCCCAGGCTTTCTCTGTACCTGATGGATCCCACCTGGGCCCAGAACCCCCTCGGAAAGGGGCTACCCTCAGGGTGGTAGATTCTTCCCAGCAGACCCCGGGGCCAGTGCGGTCTTGCTCAGCTGGGGTCGGGGGGGAGGGGGGGGCGTGTTGGGAGTGGCCCCGGGCAGCCCTGGAAGCCAGTGGGGAGCATAACCTGCCGGCTCCCACCACCAAGCCCCCTGCTGCCGGCCTCCCCGGGGTCTCCATAGCCTGGCAGAGCCGGTGCCCTCTGAGGAGGGGCACCCCTCCCAGGCCCCATCACTGGGAAGCGAGGGTCTCCACCACATCCTGTTCTGGCCCCCCTGGGCCTCCCGCCGCTGTCCTGGAGGCAGGGAGGCCTGGCCAGTGACCTGCAGCCCCGGATGTCGACCAGAGCGTAGGGGCCGGAAAGCGGGGGCCCTTCTGGCTTTCCTGAGGCCAGCAGAGGGCTGACCCCTGTGTGGAGGGGCCCACTGGAGCCCCCTCCACCCTCTCGGCCTGAGACCGCCCCCAGAGGCCACTCGGCCCCACAAAGCCCCAGCCTGTGCCCCAGGCCCTCCAGGCCTCTTCCCGAGAACGGAGGCGGTGGAGGCCAGGCCTGCGGACCCCACTTCCTGGTGGGGGTGCTGGGACTGGGGGCTGCGGAACAGGCAGTGCCAAGGCGCCATGGTGTGGCCTCCACCCCCAGACCCCAGAACAGTGGGCCAGTGTGTGGGGTATGGGGCGGAGGCCGGCGGTCGGTCCTGCTCCATAAACCCTGGCCGGGAAGCTGTCGACTGCTGGGGTGTTGACACAGGGGTGATATCACCACCAACCAATGGGGCGCCGCCGGGGGCTCTGTGTGCCTCTCCCTCACTGTGGGCCCTGCACACACAGGGCATGATCGGAAAGCCACCTGAATAAACCCCAGGGCCCCTCTTCCCCGGCCCCATGTCCTGCAGGCTCACCCACCCCACTGTCTGCGCGTGAGAGCAGGGGGACAGGAGGGGAGGAGGCCGCTGGGCCCGCCCGCACCCTCAGCTGGTGGCCTCCAAGCCCTGTCCCCCAGCACCCCTTCACCCCATGCCTTCATCTGCTGTGGCACCCCCTGCAACAAGGCCCCCCAAGGCCCGCACGTCCGTTCTCCCCCGCCGGGTCCTGGCTCCCCTATATGTGCCCCCCGTCCTGCTCCGCAGCCCTGCCAGGCAGCTCTACGCCCCGAGTCGGGTCTCAGTTCCAGGCATCCCACCACTGACCCCCCTCTTCCTCTGCTCCTTGTCCAGGCCCCAACCCAGGGAATGGTCTTCCCGCCATCCTCCCTCCCTCCTCCCGCCCTCGGGGCTGCATACCAGACCCACAGGCTCCAAGCTGCTGCGGTACGTCACCCCCACCCTCCCAAACGCTGGGGGCCGTGCAGGGGGAGCCCTGGTCCCGCTTCTCCTAGTCTACCCCCCGCCCCCCGCCCCGTCTGGCTCCAGCCCGGGCTCCCACCGGGCCCAACCTCCAGGCACGTGTTCCTGCAGAGCGTGGGAGCCCGCGGCCTGCACCCCCAGGACCCTGCGGTCTGCACGGTGCCCCCTGCCCTGTGGGAGGAAGGCATGAGGGGCCGGCATGGGGAGCAGGCGGAGGCGTTGGGCAGAAGCGAGGGGCGAGGGCCCCTGCGCCTGGCGCCCACGCTTGTTTACTGGTCCGGCCCCAGGCCCTGGCTACTCCCTGCAGACCCGGCTCCCTGCCTGTGTCCGGCCAGGTGTCCGGTGATGGCGCCTGGGCCCCCGAGGACAAGGGCTCAGTGTGTGTGCAGGCAGCACGGTGCTGACAAGGAACAGAATAGCCACAGGGGCCGCTTCCAGGAAACGGTGCCGGGTGGGGTGGGTCGCCGAGCGCCCCTTCCCAGCAAGCCGGCCGCAGGTGGGCTTCCAGGAAGGGGCCCGGTCCCCCCACCTGGAAGGGGGCCAGGCATGGCACCAGGTGCAGTGGGGAGAGGTCCAGAGCAGGAGGAGAGGGGAAGGCAGGAGAGGAGGCAGGAAGGAGGGATGAGGTGGCCTGGGCCTCGGCCAGCGTGGTCAGCGAGGCCCGAGAGGAGGCCATTGCTGGCCACACTCCTTCTAGAACCTTCGATTTCCCCTTTGGGGACCTTGGCTCTCTGGGGCTCGTCAGGTAAAACCCACTCGTGGACCCTGCAAGCAAGGGGAGGCGAGAGATGGAGGAGACTGGCCTGAGCCTGGTTGGGGCTCGAACCCGCGGCTGAGGCCCTGGCCCCGTGTTGCTGAGGGGCCACAACCTAGGCCCCCTGGCCTCCCTTGGGGCTCAGACGCCCTGCAGCTCTGGGGGAGGGGAGCAGGGGTGGGCCGGGCCCTGGGCGCTGTGACTCTCCGGTGACTGCAGCCAGACCAGGCCTCGGTCAGGCCTGTGGACAGGATTTCATTTCCTTCGCATTGTTAGGCATTTGCTGTCCCCGTGCAGGGGTGCAGCAGGGTCCCAATCCACCCGCCCCCCGGTCCCCCTCCCCCTGCCTGAAAGTGGGCCCCGGGGCCATTCAATCCAGGCCCAGATGTGAACCCACACAAGCACCAGGCCCACACGGCCAGGCTGATGTCCACCCTCCCGGGGACACCGGGCCCCCACGGGGCTGGGCCCCACAGACCACTCACTCCCCAAGCAGACAGGACCCACGTCCGTGCCTTCCTTCCACACGACGGGACCGCGGGTTAGAGACCCGAACAGAGACCCCCACACATGGCCACAGCCACACGGCTGTGTACACCGCCCCCAGGGCACCAGAGCGTTAGGGCTGTGCACAGGCCACGGGGACACAGACACACACACGGACACAGTGAAACACGGGACACACGTGTGACTACACAGGGCCACACGGACATACACAGGGACACACATGACATGCACAGACACACATGTGAACACACAGACACACAGACACTGGTCCTGTGTTTGAAACCGGGCGGCCTGGAGCTCAGCCTGGGGGGGTCCAGTGTGCACCTGGGCTTTGTGCTGGGGGCCCAGCGGGGAGAGCGTGGCACCCGGGCACTGCCCCCTCACCCATGTTCCCAGGGCCTCCCAGACTCCCCGCCTGCCGCCCAGGCCCGGCCCTGGCCCCTGCCCCCACCCCCGGCGGGTTGGGGAGTGAAATTCAAGCCCCTGTTTGCTCGTGACACTTCACTCAGCACAGGGCGCTTTGAAAGTGCCGGGTGGTGGGGGGCCAGAGGCCTGTCTAACAGCCTCTCTAAGCCCCTTTGCTCAAAAGCAGGAAATCGGGTTGGGCCAAAGGTAAACACATTCCAGCCTGCAGCCCCCAGCTCCGTGGAGGCTGGGCTGCGGGGGGAGGGTGGCCTGTTCCCAGCCCCTGGCCAGGGGCAGGGCTCAACCTGCTTGCAGAGCGAGGCCTTGGCCTGTGGCTTCTCCCCCCCCCCCCCGCCCCAGGGTTCCTGCAAGCACTCCGTCTCCCTCCAGGTCCCTCTGCCTGAACAGCCCTAAGAGCAGAAGCCAGCGCGGCCACCCAGGGTAGGCCGGGCTTGTGCATCCAAAGGGGGAAGATGGGGGGACACTGGGGGCCTCAGCACCCCCTGCCTCCCATATTCACCCCAATGCATCTTTCCCAGAGGCCTCCGGGCCCAGGTGGAAGCCCAGAGGGTAACCGTGACGTGGCATGTATGTCCCGTGACCAGGACAGGGTCCCAGCTCCCCCAGGAGCCGCCCTGCTGACTCCAGGACCCCCTATCCCCTGTGTTCATGTCTCCCCTGGCTCTGTCCCGACCCATTGGGGCCACCCTCCAGGTGCCCACGCCGCCCCCACCGCCAGGCAGCCCAGCTTTGTCATGAAGGCCATGTGCCGCCCGAACTCTGACATCGAGGGGATGGGGTCCTCAGGCCCCACAAAGCCCGCTCGGGTGTGTGGGGGCTGGCGGCCTGGGGAGGACGTGGGGGGCCCAGGGCATCAGCGCCAGGCCTCCCGAATCGCCCTTGCACCCGTGTGCACTGTGGTGACCACCGCCCAGCTGGCCGGCCTGTCCGTGGAAGCAGGAGGGCCGTGGCCCCCGTCCGGGCCAGGGCCTGGGTGGCGTGGGGAGGGAAGAGGTGGGTTTCTCAGGCCCCTGCATCCTGGGCTGGAGGGGCCGGGCCGCGGGCCTGGGGGGAAGGGGCTCCCGGGCTTTCCTCTCTGCCTTTATCTGGAGCAAAGGCATTTCCTGGCTCTGAGCACCGGGAGGGGCCCAGGACCCCAGGCTCACTTCCAACAGCTGCTTCCTCCTGTTCCAGCGCTGCCCCGCCAGGGGCCCCAGCTGGGAGGCCCAGGCTCGGAGCAGAGCACCCGCCCGCCCAGCCCGGAGGCCCCAGCCAGGGCCTCAGTACAAGACCCTCCGCTTCCTACCTCCTGGTTCCCTCGCCTCCCCCATCCTGTCCCCCATCCTCCCCTCCTCCCCCTCCCTCGACTCTTCACTCACCACCCCCTCAGCCTGCTCCCTCCCCCTCTGCCTGCTCCCTTTCCCTCTGCGGGCCTCCCTCCACCTCCGCCTGCCCGCCTGCCTCCCTCCCCCTTCCTATCCCCTGCCCCCCTTTCTGCTTGGCTGGCTGTCACCTGGCTATTGAGTAGCTCCCCCACCGCGGAGCCTCAGGCCACTGAGCAGAACCTCATGTCTGTTTTGTGCCCGCCCCCCCCGCCCCCCGTAGCCCCCAGCTCCCCCACAGCAGTGTGAGCAGGAGGGACATCTGTGTCCCTTTGAGTTCAAAGCCCCCCAGCCCCCTCCCCATCAAGCCCACTGCCCTAAGATGAGTCTACAAACGAAGGTCCCAGCCCAGGCCTTCAGGATGGGGGGCGAGTGGCGGGGAGGCCTCGGGTGTCGCCCAGGAGGCACTTGTATGGCAGAATCAGGCTTCAAGAGACTTGGGGGGCCCCACCCTCTCATGACAGAACTCCCTTCTCTTTATCACCCCTCCCTGCAGGGACCCCTGGTCCCAAGTCCCACCCACTTCATAGGACCTGCTGCTGCCCACACCACTGTGTGACCCCCCACCCCTCCTGTTTCCTCATGTTCTCTCATGTTCCCTCATGTGCCCCCGCCCATATGCCCTGTTCATGTGCCCCCGCCCACTGCCACGGCGCAAGGAGGACACACAAAGACCAAATGCTGGAACGGATTTATTGATGATGCCAGGCTTCTGGTGAAGCCTGGTGAGGAGGGACACAGGCAGGTTGGTGCACAATGCAGTGCTAGGTGCTCCTGGTGGGCGGAGCGTCCAGACTGGGCGAGGGGGGGGCAGGGCCCCACGCACTCTGCCGCACCCAGCACCCCCAGTGACGGAGGGCGGGGGGCTGGGGCGGCACCGGCCCGAGGAGACCGGCACACTCAGCAGTGGCTCACGCACGCGCTCACGCACACACTCACGCACACGCTCAGAAACTCGGTGGGTCCAGGACCCCAAACCAGTGCAAACGACTTATAGTGCAAATTGAATCAGGGGGATGGGGGGACGCAGAGTCCCGGACGCTGAGCCTTCTGAGCCAGGGACAGAGAAAGAAGGAAAGGAGGGAAAGAAAACAGGAAAGTCTGAAAAGAAGGAGGAGAGGAGGGTGCTGGTGCCGGGCGGGCGGCTGGGGTGGTCTCCAGCCCTCGCTGGGGCGTGGCCAAGATAGTATCGCCGCGGGGGCAGGTGCTGCCGCGGGAGCTGCTCGCGTCCGGTGGTGCTGGTGTCGCCGATCTCAGTCCTTTGCTCTACCTGTCGACAGAGAGACAGGGCTGAGGGTGGGGCCAGGCTGGGAGGGCAATGCCTCCGGACCGGGCACCCACGCTCACCTTCGTAGCCGATTCCTGAGACGGGTGGTTAGTGGTTCCGAGTGCAGCATATTCTTGAGTCAGAGCTAGAAGGACTTGAAGAAGTCCGGGGTCCGAGGCCCAGGCGTGAGCTGGGTAGCACCATTTCTGCAGGGGATGGGGGGGCCCGGGTGAGTGCCAGCCCTGGCCCCGTGCCACCTGCCGGGCCGGGGATGGGGAGCAGGGGTGCTCACCTTGTCATCTTGAGGGTTCTGAGGTCCCGAGGCCAGAGTTGTGTGGGCTCCTCCGGAAAGCAAAGGACAGAGACCAGCTGGGCGCTGCGCTCCCAGGGCGCCAGCCAGAGATGTTCTACAAGAGAAAAGACAGGTCAGGCGTGAGGTGACACCGCTGAGGGTCTGGGAGCCACGCCCTGCACCTGCACTGACCAGGAAGGCCGGGGGCTACGCTCCCTCTCGCCGTCACACCGGACCATGTCATGTCGCTCTCAGCACCTCCTGGCGCCCGGCCTCCGTGGCTGGCAGGCACGTTGTCACCCCCGCTGAGACCTGGCTGGGAGAGGCAGAGGGCGCTGGTTAGTGGCTGGGCAGAGGCTGCGGCGGGGGTCAGGCTGAAGGGCGGGCGGACCGGACACTCACCTGGTCTCCGATCCGAACGCGGAGGCACCGATCCCTGCTCCGTCACCGCCCGCAGCCCGCCTTGGCCACGGGCTCCGGAGCCAGCGCCTGCCTCGCTCACTCGTTCCCTGCCAGGCGCTGCGCCGCGCCCCTGCTGCGCCCTGATCTCCCTCCCCACCTCGCACACACGCCGCCCTGCCCACCTCGCCTAGTCTGGTCCTGCCTGTGTCCTTGACTCCCCTGGATGCTGAACTGTCTATCACGCCGTCCCAGGGGCCGCACGGAGATGCACGGTGTTGCAAACTCGCCGTGGCCTCCCCGTGCCACCCCCGGGTCGCAGTGCCACGTGGAAACAGCGCCCACGGCGGGGCCCCGCAGCCTCCTTGCTGCGGAAATCTCTGGAGTCCACACCTGTGCCGCCTTTCCCTCTGGTGACGCCCCTCTGCACTGCGCCCTCATTCTCGCTCTCCTGCCCTCGAGGCTCCGGCGCGGCCATGATGCCCGCCGGCCGGAGCCGCTCCTGTGCCTGCTCCTGAGTGAGTTACAGTGGGTGTGGTAGCGGCTGGGGACCCTGCTGAGTGAGCCCCCTGCTCATCCTGTCCTGAGTGACCGGGCCTGGAATGTCCGTGCAGGTGGTGGGCTCCTGCGGGCCCTCTGTCCTCTCCCTCGCCGGCAGCCCCCTCCTCTCGCTCTGCCCTCTGGAAACACGCTCTGCACCTGGGCGGGCCCGCGGCCCCCCAGCCTGCGCGGTCTCGGCTCCCCCCGAGACGATGTCACCTGTGCTACCGTCTGCCTTCCTCCTGCCGCTCTGCCGGGCGGGCGGCCGCTTCTCCTCACGGGTCCTCGCTCCCCGGAACCTCCTCGTTGCAGAAGGCCGGGGAGGCGAAGCTGTGAGGGGAAGGGGACTCACCTGCCCGGCAGACCGCTGTCCTCAGCTGCCGTGGCTGCCGGCTACTCCTCGGCCCAGGCCCGGCGAACCCTCTCCAGCTCCCCCGTGTCCACCAGCCGCCACGTCCTGAAACCAAAATTGACCGGGATGAATGCCTGGCTCCCCCTTCTCTCCTCCACACCCCTAGCTGAGCCCTTCACACCCCACGCCACACTCCTGCGGCGCGTCCGGGCCCGCCAGCCCCTCCGATCCGTGGCCGCTCCTGCCAGACTCCAGAGTTCCAAGGTGATCCTTGGCCCACGCAATCTTCCCACCCCAGTTCCCCATCTTCCCCTGGTTGCCCCGGCTCCCCCGCTTCCCTGGTTACCCCTCGGCTCCCCCGCTTCCCCAGTTTCCCCCGTTTCCCCCGGGCTCCCCCATCCTACCCCCACCCCCACCCGCGCCCTGTCCCGCACCCTAGCCCGGGCTTTTTCTAACAGGGCTGGCCCCGCCCAGAATTCCCGCCCCAGCGTTGCCAGCCAATCCAAGCGGAGACCGTTCTTGGGGCCACCGCCAGGCCCACCTCCAACTGGGACGGTCCAGCGCACGTACCTCACCCCATCGAAATTCTCCAAAGACAGCTCCCCGCACCCTCCCCTGGCAGCCCCGACACAGCTTGGCATTGTCCCCAAACACCCCCCTCTGGTTAAGACGGGTTCCCGCGGGGCTGACCGCGCGGCCCGCTCCCACCGCCTGGCCCTGGGTGGGCACCACGCTTGTGCATAGGGTTCCCGGTGGAACCGCGGACATGGGTGGCACTCGGAGCCGCTCGGCCACCTCCGTGTTAAGACCACACGCTCGCCCCCAGGCCCTGGGATCCACGGGGAGCAGGCGGTGGGGAGTGTGGGTGGGGGTCAGGGCTTGGGTGGGCACCAGGGGCTCTGCGGGGCCAGGCGGACAGCCCGTCGCCCGCTCATGCGCCAGCTCCCTGACCGTGGTTTCAGCTACAGTGGCGCTTCCGCAGGGCAGGTTCCCGTTGCGGGGCACACAGGTCCCCCCACACTCCGTCCTGTGGACGCGCACGCCCTTGGGGCCCCACGGCTCCCAGGTGCACACCGGGACGGCCCCCGCAGCTCACGGCTCTGTCCCCACCGCCCCACACCCTCCCGCCTGCAGCGGACGGTTGAGGAACAGAACAAAGACCCGAGCTCTGAGTCCCGCCGCCGGGCCGCCGGGCTGTCCCGAGCACGGAGCGCCCGTGGCGCATGGAGGGGATTAGACTCCTGAGTCCACACGGTGTGCCCGCCACGTCTAGGCGTGGGGCCACGGAGAGGGTTCCGCCGGGCCGGAGACCAGAAACTCAGTAGGACTCGAGGAACCTCTGGGGACCTCACCATGAAGTAGGGGTGCCGCCCGCCAAACCTGACCCCAGCCTTTGTCATGGGTGAACCCCGCATTGACTGTAGAAAACCCTAGACTTAGCCATGGATGGACCTCGACAGGAGGACGAGGCCGATCCCCACAGTTGCCCGTAAGAGGACCCCAACCTGGAGCCTCGGCCGGTACTGCCACCTCGCGGCCATGGCTGCCCCCACACCTGCCACAGGTCCTCAGCAAGCAGAGTGGCGATCCGCTCGGGGGTGGGCGCCCACACCCAGGGGGAGGACCCCCAAATCCTGTGCTCAGCAGGGCACCCCCAGGACCCCGCATCGCGAGCATTCCGTGGGAAGGGTCTCCCTCGGAGACCGAGGTTCGCAGCGTCCGGGCCTGGGATCGCTCGGGGAGTGACGATCGCCTAAGTATTGCCTTTCCCCCAGCGTCACCTCAGCCGGCCCTGACTCAGATGGGGTGTCCGGGGGTGGCTCAGACAGGCACTCCGTCTCCCTGGTGACTCTCATTGGCCACCACGGCATCAAGTGTGAGGGGACCAGGGACACTGCACGATACACGAGACCTGGAAGGCTACACTGGCGAACCCCGGTCAGCGGTGGGCAGAGTGGGGACACTGCGCAGGGGACGCAGGGGGGACCACCCAGTGGAGGACACGGGACATGGGGTGCACGACCTGGGGACTCGGCGCGGCAAACCCGGCACGTTCGGCGGCCGCACCCTCGGCAGCCCGCGGCGCCGATGTCTGAGTCGGCACTGCCACCTCGCGGTCACCGCCGGCTGCAGAACCGCCGCTGGCTGGGCGCCGTGTGGCCGTGCAGAGGGCCCGTGGGCATCGTCCAGGACCCAGGGGACGAGCCTGAAATGCCCTTGCGCTCAGCCATGACGCCCCCGGACCCGGTGCTGCCGCGGGGCCAGTGCCGTCGGCTACCTGCTGAGCTCGGGCTCCCTGCCACGCGGGCTCCGTCATGTCCTCGTCACCCCAGGACACGGCCCCGCGATTCCCAGTGTCACCATCTCCCTGGCCTTGGGGCCACGGAGCCACGCTTCTCCGGTGCCCTGGGGGTTCCACTCCCAGCAGCGCGTGGGCTCCAGGGCAGATCCAACCCGCCAGTCGGGGGTGCCACTTCACGCACAGACCCCAGAGCACGGGGCGAGGGACTGCACCCCCTCAGCACTCTGTCCCCTCAGGAACCCCAACCTTCAACAGCACCCCAAGACCCGGGACTCCAATGCGCCCACCTAGGCGGCTGCACCCGGCCCTCAGCAGGACCCTCAGAGGCAGCAGGGGGAGGAGGCGGCTCGCCCAGGTCTTTAGCATCTCAAACACCTGAGCATGGAGATGCTAATGGCCACGTAGCGCCTGAGGCTCTGAGTCCTCCCCTTGGAGGCAGAAGCAGGTTCAACCAGAGGCCCAGAGTTGCGGGGTGGGGTCAGCCCAGGACTTGGTGGCAGGTCCTCTTTTGTCACCTAACACAGAAGATACGAGTTCCACGCCACGGCACTGAGTGTCCCGGAGGTGTGGACGTGGACATGGGGCTGCGGGGATGGGATTCCGGGGCTCAGTGGGGTCTCGGGGGAGTGCCCCGCTTCCCGCATGTCCCTCGTGGACACTGTCTCAGGCCTGTGGGAACCTGGGTCGCGGAGCCGGTGAACCCCAACTTTTGCCGCCAGGTGTGAGTCGCGGCTGCCACCTCGCGGCCACGGCTGTCTCCACACACACAACTGATCTGGCACATTTGGGGCTGTGACCAGCACCGGGGTCTGTGCCCAAAGCCAGTAGAGGACCTGAGGCATTTCGGGGCTGGTGGCCACCCCCTGTGCTCCTCTGCCCAGGGCAGACCCAGCCCGCCAGTCGGGAGGTACCACTCCACGCACAGACCCCAGAGCGCGGGGCGAGGGGTTGCACCCTGGCCCCTCAGGAACCCCAACTTTCAACAACACCCCAAGACCGGGGACTGGAGACGAACTTGGGGCCTTGCTCTGGCCCACGCCCACCCTTCACCAGCCTTGGTGGCTGGAAGGCTGGTTCTCCCACAGCGAGGATGTGTCACCATCCTCGCCTGGGGCAGAATCTGGGACAGGAGGGGGATGGGGTGGGAGCAGGTGGCCAGTTTCCACCAATCCCTGAGGCCGGGTCGTGAGGGCTCCTCCGGGCAGGTGTCACCTGTTTTCACCTCTCAGGTGCACAGCTCTGTCACTTTCCACCCCATGGCCGGCTCGGGGTGGGGCTTGGCGCTGCGCCCACGAACAAAGCTGAAATGCTTCCCCCAGAACTCCCTGGTACACTCCGACCTGCCCCTCCCTGTGGGCGTCTAGTGGAGGCAGCCACTGGGGGATGTTGCTTGCCTGTCGTGGGCTGAGGTGTGTCCCCCAGTATGTTGCTGGCGAGACGAGGAGACCTCGGTCCTTTTCTTCTGGAAGGAAAGAGTTTAGTGAAGAGACAACGTGTAGAAAAGCAAAGCAAGGCCTTACTGGCTGCAGCAGAAACACACTCAGGACAGGGAAATACAAAGGGCTTAGGATAGAAGAAGCCACCCGTGAGCCCAGGCCGGGCTGCTCTGGCTCACTGGGAAGTCAGGCTCAGGGGTGAGCCCGGGACGAGCTGCCGCTGCCCGCTGCTCCCCTGGGAGCAAGTCTCATGGGGTCCCTTGAAGTTTAGGAGATGCGTGCCTGTGGGGGAAGGAGCGGGACAGACTCCCTTGGGGGAGAGCTCGCCGGGTCCTTTGTGTTGAGCATATGTCTCTCTCTTGCAGGTGGGAATCTCAGGGGAGGTCTCAGGGGAGGGTCTCAACAGAATGTTCACCAGCTTCCAGGGGCGCTATGTCAGGGGCGTGGCCTCCACTGATTGGCCGGTGCCAGGGCAGGGGCCACTGTCCCGTGCAGCCGGTCCTGGGGCAGCCACGGGGTCACTTGCCTGGTTTTGCTGCTTCTCTGGGCCTGGGGCTGACGCAGCTGAGGCCTCGATGTTATCTCCGGGGAGGAAAGGGCAGGGGGTCCAACCGCATGACCAGGGATGTGCTGGGGAGGAAGGTCACCCTGGAGGCGACGGCCTGGTGTTCCCAGTTTTGTCCGTTGCTAGGCACCCGGGCTTCCCGCCCTGCTGAGCTTCTGACCTGCCCTGGTCCTTGCTCGGCTCCTGTCGGTCTAACTGCCCATAACAAATATTCATGTCAAACCCTCCGTGGCAGCGAGGTAGAGACCCAGCACATGGACATCCTTAGGGACGAAGTGTGGGTCCTCCCTGGTTTGTGGGGCGTCTCCCAGCCACCAGGTCCTGCTTGCCAGGCAGGGACTCCTGGGCCCTTTGCCTCTCCCAGCCCTGATTTCCAGCCTTTTCTTCAGGATGTTTCTCTTGTTCTGGGAGCTGCCTCTTCCTGCACCCGGAGCCGGTCTGCCCCCCATTTCCCTCAGGGCTCCCTGGCCAGCCCCCCAGGCTCACTCGGACTCCAGCAAGATGATTCCGGGTCGTGCAGCCTGGGCTCCAGGGCTCCAGGGCTCCAGGGCTCTCCAGAGTCCACCCCAGTAGCATGCCACGCCGCCCGCCCGTGCCCACTGGCCCCACGGGGCTGGCCCAGGCAGGCTTCCTTTCCATGAGCCCGTCCCCCACCCCCAGGGACCACCGCCCCCTGAATCTCCGTGAGCGGTCAGACCAAGAAAGCATGGAGAACTTTCCAACCCTCCTCAGGCAGCTTCCTGGCTTCCCGAGCAGGTGTGGCAGGCTCCTCCCCTTCTCCACCAGGCCCTAAGGGACCACTGGATGAGATGGGCTGACACCCATGGGAACAGGCACCAGGAGGCCATGGGTGTACGTGACAGAGACACGGGAGGAGGGAGAGCCGTGAGTGCCAGGACCAGGTGGTCCCAACCCTCCGACCGTAGCTGCCTCTCTCTCTACCCACCAGAAAGGTTTGGTCCTTGAGCCCCTGGCTACAGGTCTGGTTCATAGCTGAGATGTCTGTTGAATGAATGAATGAATGAATGAATGAATGAAT
>JAWPEG010000008.1:316269-339877 GCA_035771395.1 Myotis vivesi
AGGGCAGGGGCCACTGTCCCGTGCAGCCGGTCCTGGGGCAGCCACGGGGTCACTTGCCTGGTTTTGCTGCTTCTCTGGGCCTGGGGCTGACGCAGCTGAGGCCTCGATGTTATCTCCGGGGAGGAAAGGGCAGGGGGTCCAACCGCATGACCAGGGATGTGCTGGGGAGGAAGGTCACCCTGGAGGCGACGGCCTGGTGTTCCCAGTTTTGTCCGTTGCTAGGCACCCGGGCTTCCCGCCCTGCTGAGCTTCTGACCTGCCCTGGTCCTTGCTCGGCTCCTGTCGGTCTAACTGCCCATAACAAATATTCATGTCAAACCCTCCGTGGCAGCGAGGTAGAGACCCAGCACATGGACATCCTTAGGGACGAAGTGTGGGTCCTCCCTGGTTTGTGGGGCGTCTCCCAGCCACCAGGTCCTGCTTGCCAGGCAGGGACTCCTGGGCCCTTTGCCTCTCCCAGCCCTGATTTCCAGCCTTTTCTTCAGGATGTTTCTCTTGTTCTGGGAGCTGCCTCTTCCTGCACCCGGAGCCGGTCTGCCCCCCATTTCCCTCAGGGCTCCCTGGCCAGCCCCCCAGGCTCACTCGGACTCCAGCAAGATGATTCCGGGTCGTGCAGCCTGGGCTCCAGGGCTCCAGGGCTCCAGGGCTCTCCAGAGTCCACCCCAGTAGCATGCCACGCCGCCCGCCCGTGCCCACTGGCCCCACGGGGCTGGCCCAGGCAGGCTTCCTTTCCATGAGCCCGTCCCCCACCCCCAGGGACCACCGCCCCCTGAATCTCCGTGAGCGGTCAGACCAAGAAAGCATGGAGAACTTTCCAACCCTCCTCAGGCAGCTTCCTGGCTTCCCGAGCAGGTGTGGCAGGCTCCTCCCCTTCTCCACCAGGCCCTAAGGGACCACTGGATGAGATGGGCTGACACCCATGGGAACAGGCACCAGGAGGCCATGGGTGTACGTGACAGAGACACGGGAGGAGGGAGAGCCGTGAGTGCCAGGACCAGGTGGTCCCAACCCTCCGACCGTAGCTGCCTCTCTCTCTACCCACCAGAAAGGTTTGGTCCTTGAGCCCCTGGCTACAGGTCTGGTTCATAGCTGAGATGTCTGTTGAATGAATGAATGAATGAATGAATGAATGAATGAATGAATGAATGAATAAGTGGATGGATGGGTGGGTGGATGGATGATGGATGGATGGATGGTGGATGGATGGGTGGGTGGGTGGATGAATGGGTGGATGGGTGGATGGGTGGATGAATGGGTGGATGGGTGGATGGGTAGGTGGATGGGTGGGTGGATGGGTGGATGGGTGGATGGGTGGATGGGTGGATGGGTGGATGGATGGGTGGGTGGATATATGAATGGGCTGGTGCTTACAGAAATGGGGAGAAAGTAGCCTGATCTTTCCAAGGGACTGAGAACCTTCCTGGTTCAAGTTCTGAGAGGGGATAAGGTCTTCCTGCTCCAGCCACGGCCATGGTTCCTGGCCCTTCTAGAATCCTCTGGCAGCTAATCCTTTATAAAACAAAGACTTCAGACTTCCCAACTCAGGCCCTTGAGTGGGAGCTTGAGAGACGGGCCAGAGGCCTGGACGCTCTCCCACACCCCCAGATGCACAAGCCCACCGCGGCCTCACAGCAGCGTCCACCAGGGACGCAGACCTCCGCCAGGAAAGTGTCAGAGCTGCCGGCCACCTGCCTGGGCCCCCGCTCCTGGGCCCCCGTCCATCCTCCTTGGCAGCTTCCGCCACGGACAGGACATTCCTGAAAGCTGAGGCTACACGTCGGGGGTTGGAGCTGGGAGGCCGCGAGGCCACGGCTGTCTCGAGGACGTGCCTCTGCCTCTCGTTCTCCCTCTTCCCCGGCCCCTTGGTGTTGGCCTGGGAGATGAGGAGCTTGTCCTGCTTCCCTTCCCACGACCCGTGCCAGGGCCTGTCTGTTCTGGTCTTTCCCCTGCTGTGGCCCCTCTCTGCCCGAGACCCAGCACATGAGCTCTGGGCAATTCGGGGGGCACCACAGCTGCCCTGGCAAGCCCAGGCCCCATCACCGTGACCTCCTGTCCAGGCGGCCTCCCTCCTACCCTCTCTCCTCCCCCAGGTCCTGGGGGTGGGCTGCACTGGGCATGACCCTCCCTTAGAGTCTTTTCTCCCACCCAGGCCACAAGCTCCCTGAGGCCGACAGGGGACCCCGCAGGAGCCCCACAGGGTGGGCCAAGGGCAGGCACAGCCCCCCCTGCAAGACCAGGAAGCCGCATCGTGGGGTCAGGAGAGGGCTGGGCAGAGGGCAGAGGGAAGGATGAGGGCCAGCGAGGAGCAGGCTTGGGGACACGGCTTCCGGCCCGTGCAGGGTGGCTGTGGCCGCAGGAGGGAGCAGACTCGAGGTGCCACTTCGGGGTCCAACCATGACCATCCCCTGAGGGTCCTCCTCTCGCGTCCCCAACCCCGCTGCCAGGAGAGGGGGTCAGCACTCCTGGGGGTGCAGAGTGGACCATGGGGGCCCAGGCACAGAGCCCCGCCCAGTGTACCCTCCCTGCGCAGTGACCACGAGAGCATCGTGGGGGCAGGACTTGCTCACACGGGGGCGGAGGAGCAGCCAAGGGACCGCTGGGCTTGGAGGTCAGCGGTCCCTGTTGCTCTGTGGGTCCAAAGCCCACCTCAGACACTGACCAGCACGGGCCCTCCGCCCCACTGGGCATCGGGCACTGAGCTTTGGGCATTGAATGCCAGGCAGCCAGGAGGAGGGAGAGGAGGAGGGAGAGGTCAAGGAGAGAGCGGGGTGGAGGTGAGGGTCCTGAGGCGGGGTGGTGGTACGTGGGCTCCTCGGTTGTAGGAACACCCAGGACCTGTCCTCCAGCTCACCCCTCACACCACATATTTCCAGGAAGAAATCATCGCCCCGCGGAGGGAGGCTTTTCCATCTGGGCTTGGGCGATGAGCTATTTTGGAGGGAACTTCTGCGTTAACTCACTCTCCTCGCCAAGCTCCTGTGGGGACAGTCAGGGGAGGCAGTGCCATGCGGGCAGGAAGCGGGGAGCCGCCCACCGGCCTGGCCACACACCACTCACCGCGACCCCCGCAGGGCCCCCTCTTGCCCGAACGCCCGCGTGATGGCGGCCAGGGGTCTCGGTCCCCGAGGCCAGGGGTCCATGCAGAGGGGGCGCCTGCACGTGCAGCCCCTCCGGCCCCTCCCTGGCCTCTCCCCCATCCGGCCCTGGCGGAGCTGTTTCCCACACAGCCTTCCAGCCACTGGGCCCCCAGCCCCATCCATCAGCCCGACTGTCATCCCACCCAGGCCCAGCGGCCTCCACCCCCAGCCCCGGCCCCACTGTGGGGGCGATGGCCCCCGGCTGCCCTCCCTTGCCCAGCACCGAGGTCTCTGAGTCAGCCCTTCTCTCTTTAGGGAACTTCTGAGCTCCCCACTACTCAAATGTGCCCCACCAACCTTCCCATGTCCCTGCAGCAGCCTCCCTGGTCTCTCTTTTTTTAAAAATTTAATATATTTTATTGATTTCAGAGCGGAAGGGAGAGGGAGAGGGAGAGAAACATCAGTGATGAGAGAGAATCGTGGACCGGCTGCCTCCTGCACACCCCGCACTGGGGATGGAGCCCGCAACCCGGGCCTGTGCCCTGACCGGGAGTCGCAGGAGTCATAGGTCAACGTTTCACCGCTGAGCCACGCCGGCGGGCACCCGGGTCTTCCTTGCTGACGCGTCTTGGAAGGGTGCCTGTCATGTTCTGCCCCCCCATCCCCACCTCCCACACTTTAGGTTGGAGTCCGCACCCCGAGAGCCTCAGGATGTGGACCTCGGGGTGGCCCTAACCCAGCGTGACCGGGTTCTCATAAGAAGAGGGATCCAGACACAGACACCCACAGAGGGACCCCCACACCCAGGAGAGAGGCCTTGGGGAGCCAGCCCCGCGACACCTGGGTCTCGGGCCCCAGCCTCCAGGACAGACCATCAGGGCCGCTGAGCTGACTTGTCCAGCGACAGTCCTGCCCTGCCTCAGTTTCCCCGCCGTCTCCTGGCCCATCATCCCCCTTCCAGGCAGGTTGAAAGTATAGGACTCACTGCTCCACAGGAACCCCTGCCCTGGGGGGGGCTCTTGGGGAGCCTTGCTTTGGGGCGACCAAGTGCACCTCATAGCCCACTAGGGCTCTCCCATGCTCCGAGGTCTCCCTGGCCTTGGATTGCCGCCCACTACGACCTGGGTTGTGTCTGACCTGGGTCTGCCTATCCCTTGCCCCCCCAAACCCTGGGCCAAACTTGTTCAGTGGGTCCCAGGAGGGGTCCAGGCCTGCTTAGTGGGACAACCCCAAAAGTCACCTCCACTGCCCGAGCCGCGGAAGGACTGGGGTCCCCTCGGCTGTGTCTGGGCTGCTGCCGGGGCCCCACACACCCTGAGCCTCCCGCCCGGGGACCCCAGCTCCTCGTGGGCCGACCGTGGGGAGCGGGCCCCTGTGAGGTGACCGGCTGGAAGGGTCCTGCTGGCCCAGACAGAGGAATGGTCCCAGGGCCGAGCTCCCGGCCACAGGGAAGCCCTGGGGGAGGCGTGAGTGCAGGGCCTCGGAGGCCAGCAGGCAGCATGGGCCGCAGGGGGTGCAGCTCTGGGTGTCCACGTGGGCAGGGAGGCCGGGTGCCGGGTGAGGGCTCGGCCACAGACCCTGCCCTCCTGGAACCTCCAGTGCTGAGGGCCTGGCCGGGCTCAGGGACCCACCGTCGTGTGAGGGCCCCCTGTCCATCTATCGGGCCTGTGGCCTCTGTGGTACCAAGAATGGGGGGCCCCGCCTGGAGCCCGGGATCAGGCCCACAGAAGGGCCGGTGCCAGGGGCTGGGGGCTCTGCTCCCCCCTGAGGACCCCACATGGCTGTCAGCTCCCCCTCCCCCCGCTGGGCAGCTGCCCGCCCGCAGGCCCCTCGCCTGGGCCTCGTGTTTCAGGTTGGCGGTTGGGTGGGCAAGCAGCTTAAATTTCATCCCTCCACCCCCTCCCCTCATCCTCCTCCTCCTCCCCTCCTCCTCCTCCTCCTCCTCCTCCTCCTCCTCCCCCCCTCCCTTCCTCCTCCTCCTCCTCCTCCTCCTCCTCCCCCCCTCCTCCTCCTCCCCCCCCTCCTCCTCTCTGCCTGCCGCCAGCAGACCAGGGTCAGGGTATCCTAGGGCAGTGGCTGTGGGGGCCTTGGCGCCCAGGAAAAAGTGCCTTAGAAAACGAGAGGGAAACAATAAATCTCTCACTCTCTCTCTCCACTCCCTCTTCTTTCTCATCCTAAAACAAGACATTTCTTTTTCACATTGTGCTCGGGGGGCGGGGGAGCGGCCGCCCCCTCCAGGGTCCCTCGGGCAGTGGCAGGGCGGGCAGGGTCTGGGGTTGATTGGGCCATGGGGGGAGGGCAGGGCGTTTGCCTTCTGTTGCTTTTGCAGGAAGAGAAGGGCAGAGGGCTGGTGTGGGGACCCCCAGGCCCCCCAGGCCCCCCAGGCCGCCCCACTCCGAGGAGGGTGGGCCCAGGGAAGGGGAGCCTTGTACCTCCTCCCTTCCCTTCCTCTGTCCAGGTCTAGCATGTTTCCGGAGTTTCTCTGCACCCCCCTCCCCCCAACCCTGCCCCCCCCCCCCAGCTCTGCTCTGCCCGCTCTCCCTCCTGGCACTGAGTGCGGGCTCTGGGGCCTCAGGTGGACCCTCCCCTCCCCACACTGGAACCCCCAAATCTGTGGCCCCAAGACCAAAGCACGGCAGGACCCCTGGTCTCAGCTCCAGGTCAGATGGGGGAGACCCAGGGAGGGGCAGACGGGGAGCCAGTGTTCAGAGGGGTCGAGGCCTTAAAGAGAGAGGTGATAGGAGGTCAAGCAAGAGGGCAGAGACCCTGAGACGGGGAGGGACAGTCGCCCAGCAGAGGGGGAGACGGGCCGGAGAGCAGGCACCAAGGCCGAGCTGCCCGCACCCTCTCCCTTCACAGCCCTGCCCGCTGTCCCCCGCCCCTGCCACGTCCCCTGCGGCTCTGTGTCTTCCAGGCTGCCCCCCTCCGTGCCCCCAGCATGTGCACTGCCCGGGGAAGGGGCTGGTCCAAGGCCCCAGCCGGCCCTGGGTGGCCTCGGGGCCTGTGGGTGGGCAGAGGCTGGGGGTGCCCCCCTCCCCCCGCCAGCGTTCTGAGCAGCATTGTGATTAGTGTTATTATTGCAGCCGCTGCGGAAACCCTCGCCGGGCCCCGCGGTGATTTATTTAGGAGCTGCCTATTGATCAGGCCAACTTTCCACGGGAGGGGGAGGCAGCCACTCCAGGAATCTCTGGCCTGGGGGCCGCCCGCTGGGCGCCTCTGGGCAGACGCTGGAGTCTGGGCCCCTGCCGCCCACGGGAGGCTCCCTGGGAGGGGGGCACCCCCAGCCCCAGAGGCCCCCATCTGAGGGGGGAGGCAGCTCCACTATAGGAGAAGCCCTGGTCTGAGAGGCCCCTGAGCGAGAGAAGCAGCCCCTGCCCTGGGAGCCTGGCCCTGTGACCGTAGAGGCCACGGGCTGTGGAGGGTGGCCAGCATGTGGGGACGTGGGCAGCGTGGCCGTTGCCGTGGCCGTGGCTGTGGCCAGGCTTCAGGGCTGGGCCTGGGAGGGCCTGACCCTGGGCTCAGCTCCTCCATCTGCAGGTTTGGCCTGTGAGGCCCCCGGGGCAGCCCTGGAGCCTGAGGTGTCTGTGGATGTGGGCCTTGGGGGTTTCCCCGGAGCTGGGGGATGGAGGGGGGGAGGGGCAAGGGGAGGTGCAGGGAGACGCAGTGGCATGGGAGCAGCTCAGAAGAGGGGACCCCTTTAGGAGAAAGGCCACACTGTGGTCCAGGCCTGTGCCCCAGGGAGCTCATGCCCGATGGAGGGCTCTTCTCACTCTCCCCCAGGTGAGGGTCACGGGTGGGGCCTGTCTTGCAGCTCAGCTAACCCTGCCCCATCCCCCAGGAGAAGGGACTGGAAAAGCACCCAGGGCCAGGGGGAGCACACAGGGGGAGCACACAGGGAGGAGCACACAGGGGGGAGCACGCAGGGGGAGCACACAGGGGGGAGCAGGTGGGGGGAGCACACAGGGGGAGCACACAGGGGGAACAGGTAGGGGGAGCACGCAGGGGGGAGCACGCAGGGGGAGCACACAGGAGGAGCACACAGGGGGGAGCACGTAGGGGGAGCACCCAGGGGGTGCACGCAGGCCGAGAGGCCCGCTTCCAGGCGGCTCCGGCTCTCGGGGGGAGGAGGCAGCTGCAGCTCCAACAGGGAGGGAGCCCCTCGCCTTCCCTTTACGACTAATAAAAGGGGCTGTAAACCCCGTGTGTGTACAGAGTGTGCCCTATAAATGGCTCCTGGTAATAATGACATTTGCAGTGAGTGGGGTCCCTCAGCGTGCTGGTGGGAACGGCTGGGAAGGGGGGTGACGGCCCCTGACACTCACCACCCGGCCCACCCAAGGGCGGAGGGACAGGCACAGCCCACCCCACGGGCATGATGCTCTTCAGGATCGGAGGGCACTGGGGACCAGGGGGGCCGGGGAGCTGAGAGAGGAGGACCCTCACCCCAGACAGACACCCTCTGCCATGTGGCTCCGGGCACATGAGGCCGTGGCCCCCATGGCAAATACCTGAGGACAGGTGACGGCCTGTGTTTCTGTGGCCCGTGGTTCCGTGGCCCGTGGTTCCGTGGCCTGTACCCTCTGCGTGGCACATCCTGACCTCCAGGCTTGGTTTCCCCATCTCACTCCAGGGCATCGGGCCTATGGGTGCCCAGGGGAGGCCCTTTACTGGGCCCCCAGGGTGCAGGCGACTGTATCCCTGAGCCCCCAGAGCCCACAGGCCGAGGCAGGGGAGAGGTGCCTGGCGGGCAGTGGGGAGACAGAGCACAGCCTGGGGGTCCCTTCACTCTGACCTGCTCCAGCTCCTGGAGGCGGCCCTGGGAGGAGGTTCTGTTGAGGGCATACCCGTGGGATCCAGGGGCCGGAGAGAGTGGCAGGGGCGGGAGACTGGCCATTGTGGGAGGACAGACGAGTGGATGGGCGTGAAACTGGGTCCTGGGGGGCGGGTCTCCCAGGGGAGGGACCGTGAGCGAGGAGGAGCAGAGAGGAGGGTGCTGGTCTGGGTGTCCACTCGGAGGCCAGCGGGTTCGTCCCCCGTCCTCCCCCTCGTCGGCAGATGGCCCAGACAGAGGGATGGGCTCAAGGCCACAGGGCCAGCGGAGCTCCACGTGGAGCCACGTCACTGCGTTCTCCCCGAGAGGCCTCTGTGTCTGGTTCTTCCTGACCCCCAACTGGGCCTCCAGAGAACCCCCAGGTGCCCCCAGGGTCCCCCACCCCGCGGGAAGGCAGGGGCCCTCCGGCCGTGCTGCCGTGCTCTCGCAGGGCTAGCGTGGGGGGCGGGGGTGGGGGCGGTGCAGAAGCCCAGTGTCCGGAGAGCGCCTCCTGGGAGGAGCCGTTGTGCAGCGTGGGCTCGGGTGCTGGTCCGGACCCGGGAACGCAGACCCGGGAAGGGGAGCACGGAAATTGAGAAATGCCAGCAAGGGCGAGCGCACAGGCCCAGGGCTGCTCGGAGAGCCACCACATGCAAACGACGGCAGGGGCCGCTCCCTGGGCTCCTGTGAGGCCCCCAGGGCAGCCCTGGAGCCTGCAGGTGCCGTGGATGTGGGCCTCGGAGGTCTCCCGGAGCTGGGGGATGGAGGTCTAGGGGGCCGGCAAGGGGAGGTGCAGGGAAACGCAGTGGCATGGGAGCGGCTCCGAAGAGGGGACCCCTTTGGGAGAAAGGCCACTCTGCCGTGGCCGCCTTCCTGCCATGGCCATCTCCCTGCTGTGGCTGCCCCCTGCTGTAGCCATCTCCCTGCCGTGTCCACCTCCCTGCCATGGCCACCAGTCTGCCATGGCTGCCCCATACCATAACCGCCACCCTATTGTGGCTGCCCCCTGCCGTGGCCACCAGTCTGCCATGGCTGCCCCCTACCATAACCGCCACCCTATTGTGGCTGCCCTCAGGCCTCGGCTGGAGAGAAGGGGACAGATAGACAGGCAGGGACAGCGGAGGATTCTGGTGGGGACAGCCGGCCCCTCCCAACTGTCGCTGAGGGCCACTTCAGGGCACGGCTATTTGCAGCCACAGGGCTCACTTGCCCAATTCTCAGAGGCCGGGAATGCGGGCAGGGACAGCTGAGACTCATGAAGGGCATGGGCGGCTGAGGTGCCAGTGAAGATGGAAGGGCAGAGGCTTGGGTTTCCTCCCTGGGCACCCCCTCCAGGGGCCCCGGTGCTGCCCTGCACCCTCCCCCTTGCCCTCGGCTTTCAGACCAGCGAGGGGGAGGGGCTTGGGCGCTCAGACAGGGTGGCACAGCAGCGCTGCCCACAGATTGTGGGTGGGTCCGAGCGGGCACTGGGGTGCTGGACGCTGGGGTGCCCCCTTGCCCCTCGGCCTAGCCGGACCACCCTGTTCTCATCTGGTGACAGGGACAGAGGGAAGTGGGCTCTGGCTGGTCTGGACCTGGCAGCCTCGCCTGGCACCTCCTTCCTCACCCCAGTTCTGCCCTCCCCGGATGTCCTCATGGTCCCTTCTCGCCAGCTGTCCTTGTCCATCTCTGTCGAGTGTGAGTGGCAGCGCCAGCTGCTGCTCCACCAGGGACCCGCCAGCCTCCCCCGCTCAGGCCGGGCCGCGGGCCGCTCAGAGGCGCTGTGGCCTTTTTTGGGCCTGCCCGCCGTGGGCACCTGAGCCCCCAGGGGGCCAATCCGCACGCCACTGGGCAGGCACGAGGCCACGGGCAGCGGCTATTTCAGACCGGGGTGGGTTTCCTCGTCCTCTTCCCAAAGAGGAAGGAATGTGGACACCCCGCCTCGCAGGCGCCAGCTGGGCACTTGGAGACCCCAATAGGGGGCGAGGGCCAGGACAGGAGGTCAGCTCGGCCCATCCGCCTCCTTTGCGCTCATGAGCTCATGGGTTCCCGCCGGCAGTTTCAAGGCCCCCCAGCATCACCACCTCCCAACCCTGTGTCCCCGAGGGTTTGGGGCACAGGAACTGAAGTGCTGAGCAGTTGGGGCTGGCACACTCTCCCCACCCCCAGGGTCAGGGGGCACCCAGCAGGCCTCAGCCCCCCAACAGCCCCCCGTGGTCCCCAGGCCCTTCTGGGGACCCACCTGGCTCTTGGTGCCCTGTCATGCAGGTCTCGGAGCACAGTGAGATGCCCTCATCTGCCAGCTAGCAGGCAGCGGGCTGGCGCCGACAAGGCCGAGCTTCAGGTCCTGAATGTGTGATAGGCACCTCACACGCCAGTGAGAGGACGTGGACATCCCCTGCCCACTCCTGTGTCCACTCTCTTCACCTGCCCTCTGCCTCCGGGAAGACATAGGGAGCTTGGCCATCGGTGGCGGCCAGACTGCCTCCCTCCCCCACACATCCGGTCCGGTCCAGAGCGGGCGTCCCTGGCTGAGGAGGTGGAGGGCCAAGTGAGCGCATCACCCCAGAGCCCAGTGGGCAGAGGGCAGGGCTCGGCCGACCTCCTGTGTCCTCCACGGAAACACCTACACGGTGCTTCCCCGGCTGAACACGCCAGGAACATGCCTGTAGAGGTCCTGCTTCCTGCTCGGGACCGGGCAGACGGGCAGAGCCCACAGGGGCGGCTAGACCGCTCCTGCCCCCGTGCCCTGGACACGGGTCACCCCGGC
The DNA here is from genome assembly GCA_035771395.1 of Myotis vivesi. NCBI lineage: Eukaryota > Metazoa > Chordata > Mammalia > Chiroptera > Vespertilionidae > Myotis > Myotis vivesi. The sequence continues at coordinate 326,906 of JAWPEG010000008.1, forward strand.
CCCGGCTGGAGCCCCCCCGAAACAGTGGGGGCTGCTGGCCTCGGCCATGTCCGGGAGGAGCTTCCGCCAAGCCCTGAGCTGCCCCAGCCATGCGTACTGCGCTCTCCCACCTTGGGCGATGGGGACCCGAGGCGGAGGCCCTCCCTGGCCAGTGAGTGGGCCATCAGCTCAGCCTGTGCGGCGGGGGGAGGGAGGGGGGGTGTCGGGGGGTCAGCCGGCTTGACAGAGAGAGGCTTGGTCGGTCGGCCGGATCCGGACCCGGACAGCAGTGCTTCCATCTGCCTGCACACTCGGAGCTGGACCACAGCCTGCCCACCAGCCGGAAGTTCTTGGGGAGCTGTAGCCGGGTGGGGGCTCGGGAGGTTGGATGCAGGGGGCATCGAGGGCCCTGTGAGCTCAGAGCTGGTGTCAGGCGGCCCTGGGGAGCCTGCTGTTTGGTGGCTCTGCCCGCAGGGAGCTTTCGGTCTGTCTGGGAGGACTCCAGGTCACGGGCTCCACGCCTAGCCGAGCAGCGCAGCTCCCTGCTTGGGGGGCTGGGCCTCAGGCGGGGGTCCCGGTGGGGGGCTTTGGCTGACCAGCCTCACATTTCTCCTGACAAAGCCAGAGAGAGAGCCAGGGGCTGGGGCGGGAGGGACGGCCAGCGGAGGGTCCGGGGCGGGGTGGGCCCGGCTGACTGCACGCTCAGCCCTGCTGGCCTGCTGGCCAGGAAGGGGTGTGAGGTGGGGCTGCAGGGGTGTAGGCAGAGGGGGTTTCCCCACCTCGCGGCCCTCAGCCCCTCTGCCCTGGGGTTATGCCAGGTCCCCTGGGGCAGATGTGCGCCGTGAAGGGCTGGAGCCCACACAGCCGGTGCTCTGTGCCGGCTCCACTCGTGACGACTTGAAGGAGGAGGGTCCCACAGGGCCTTCAGCGGGACAGGCACGTGGCCACTACCCCAAGGACCCCACCAGCCACCTGCCCCAGCTGATGAGACCCTGTCTGGGTGGTGGGCAGGCAGGAGGCTGGGGGAGGTGGACCTCCGGGGATGACTCTGGCAGAGGTGGGCAGGGGCACACTCCTAGGAGTCCTTCCTCGGGGCCTGCCCAGAGCAGGGCCCCGGCCTCTGCCCCTGTGGGCTTCAGTCCTCAGTCTGTGGGGCACACAGCCCCGAACCCCAGAATAGGCACCGAGGCCGGGGGGGAGGGGCACGGTCTCAGGCAGGACCACCCGCTGCCCGGCTCCCTTTGGCCCCAGGACCCCAGGAATGTGTGGTGCAGGCACGTCCCCTCAGGAAGCGGCCACGTCACCCCAGTGCCCAGCCCGTCTCCCCCGGCGGCTGCTGAAATGGCCCATTGTGTCAGCAACGGCGCTCAAACCCGGGCCATGCTGGGCAGTGCCCACCAGTGCCCCACGACGGCGGTGCCACTCAGCCCTCATTGGAAGGGCCTCGGAGGTAGGGGAGCATGGGGCACCCGGGACCCTCCTGCAAAATAACTCATCTCAGGGCGCCTGTGTGTTTAGACACAGGGGTTCATCTGCCAGGTTTTCTTTTTTTGTGGTTGTTAATCCTCACCCAAGGATGTTTTCCATTTATTTTTAGAGAGAGTGGAGGGGGAGAGACAGAGAGAAACATCGATGTGAGGGAGATACATCCATTGGTTGCCTCCCACACAGGGATGGAGCCTGTAACCGAGGTACGTGCCCTTGACTGGAATCAAACCCGGGACCCTTCAGTTCGCGGGTGGATTCCCTATCCACTGAGCCACACCGGCCAGGGCAACGCTAGGTTTTCTTAAAGTGGCCACCTTGCCATTGAGGCCGCCTTGGGCTGGGCATGCAGCCGGAGGGAGGGGAGGGAGTGCAGGTTTCGGGGCCTGAGCCCCACGGACACCTGGGGCCGTAGGAAGTGGGCAGCCAGGATGGGGGGCAGTGAAGTCCCCTTTGCTCTGGGCTTCTGGTCTACGGGGCTCTGCCTTGGAGGCCCTCACAGCCAGGGGAAGAGGCGCCTGTGTCCTGGCCGCCTGCCTCCGTGGCTCCCGGGGACCCTGAGCTCCTGGCTGGGAGGCCGCGGCCTCAGGCGCCTGCCCTCACGGCCTGCGGTTCTGTCCGTGGCTCTTTCTAAGAAACCCTCCCCGTCCTCTGCTGGGAGGTAAGGCCGGCAGGAGAGGGGGGAGCAGGTGGCCTTGGGGGGCAGAGATGCCTCCAGCCCCGAGCCAGACCCAGACTCTCGGGGACCCCACACTGGCTCTGGGCCCCAGGGCTCCCCAAGCCAAGCCTCAGCGGGGCAACCCCAAACTCCACTTCAGGTTGCTGCCCCCCCTCCTCGCCCCTACTCGTGTTGCCCCCAGGCTGAGTGGGGTGCACACGGGACCGGCCGGCCCGGAGAAGGTCAGAAGAGAAAGAGCCGCTTCCTGTGTTTCGTGCTGGACTAAGAGGAGGTGGCCTTGGGGGCCAGGGGAGGGGAGTCCCCCGAGGCTCCACGTGGGTGTGGGGCAGGGGCCTGGGGTCTCATGGCCTCTGGTCAAGGGTCCGGTCCAGGGCAGCCGTGGGGAGGCACCTCTCTCCAGATGCCACCCGAGACCCCACTGTTCCCCTTGGAGCAGATTTGAGGGGCCTGGGGCTCGCTGCTCCTGGCTCCAGACAGACGAGGGCCTTGTCCAGAGCGGGGGAAGCCACAGCATCTGACGGGGGAGGCACCGCTTGTCAGAGGGCTCAGGACCCTTCGCCGGCTCAGAGCTCTGCCGCGGGAGTGGGCATCTGAGGAGGGACAGCCCTGCCCTGGACTCTGGCCGGACCCAGGGCACCTGGAGAGAATTCCGAGCCTTTGGGGGGATGGGCCATGGGAAGGCCTGGAGTTACACTTCCCGGACTTGGCCCTGGGCTGGGGGCGCTGCCCAGCCTGGCCAGGGAGACCCTCACCTGGTGGCAGCCCAGCCCTCCCACCATGCAGGGAGCTGCCGCACACCGTGGGCGAGAGGGTAGCCGAGCCCGTCCACATTCCCTGCAAGTCCCCAGGGCCAGCAGAACAGAGCTGCCCACCCCCTGGCCTGTGGGGAAACTGAGGCCGAGAGCGCTCCAGGTCACCACTCTGCACGGCGAATAGGCGCTGGCTTCGCAGCGTGGGTCCCTGGGCCGGACGGCGTGGTGGGTGGGCTTGGGGTCTTGCTCCACAGGCCGCAGGGTGAAGCCTGGACTGCGGGCCCTTCACGGCCTCTGTGCTGAGCTGGCTGCAGACCTGGGGACACGGGGAGTCCAGCCACTGACCATGGGCTCCGCAGACCCAGTCACCCCAGGCCTGGGGGCTGCCCGTGCGCCAGGCACCGAGGGTGGAGCCGGCCCTGGGCCTCCTGGGCCCCCCTTCCTGCTGGAAGTCCCTGAAGCCCAGTGCCCATTCCCCTGCACGGGCACCCCTGAGCCCCTGCCTGTCAAGGTCCCCACATTCAACCTGGCCTCGGGAGGGACGGCGGTGCAGCCGGGGGTCCCCCCACTGAGCTCTCTCAGTGCCCTCTCTGCCCCGCGCAGCCGGGCCGTGTTCTGCTGGGGGCTCCCAGCAGGGACGGACACGCGGGCTGACCCTGGATTCCAGAGAGCACGCGCCACAGAGAAACAGGGGGGAGTCTCCCCAGCCTGGCCAGCCCCCCGCAGCCCCCCAGTGGGCAGGAAGGCAAAGGGGAGACCCCAGGTCTGTTTGCTGTCTCAGCTGGGCTTGAGCGAGTCCATCTCTCTGCCCAGCCCTCCCAGACGAAATCGCCCCTCCACCCCCTCTGTCCAGCTCTGGCCCCGCCGTATCTGAGCACAGAGCCCCCCAGCAGCCAGGCCTGGGACAGGCACAGAGCACTCTTCTGGGAGAGGCTCGGCCTCCAGGGTCCCAGCTTCTCAGGGTGTCTGGGAGGCCTGGGGTGTCGCACCCCACTCCTCGCCGCCATTAACCAGCCACACCTCCAGGCACAGCTAGGAGGGGTGGGGGGGGGGCGATTTCGTCTCCTCTTCTGGTGAGACCCCGAGAAGGCAGGGACTGCATGTCTCCCACCCTGGGAGGCCTTCTCTCCATCTGCCTTGTGCCTGCGGCGGGTGACCTGTGACCAGCACCCCAACCAGAACCTCTGCCCTCTCTCAGCCCCTCCTGCCCCTCACGAGCCACCGGCTGTCCTGTGAGACCCAGCACTGGCTTCTGCCCTCTCGAACCCCCCACCCCCTGGGCCTGCAGGATGCCGACCCCTAGCTCTCAGGCCGTTTCCAGAAGGAATTCATTGCATTTTGGGGTATACACCCACTGGTCTTTCTCCCAGTGAACCCTCAAACCCAGGACCTAGCCTGCAGGTCTCTGAGCTGAACCTCGGGCCCGGTCCCAGGCCCTCCAGGCACAGCCTGCTCACCAGCTGGGCAGCGCCTCCTGGACGCCCCTGCCATGGAGACCAGGAATGCCGGGGGGGCAGGGAAGCTGTGGGGAGTGTGGGGGGCAGACACGTTTCCTCCTCCCTTCTCAGGAGCCTCTCCACTGTGTCTCTGGACAGACTCACCAGCAGGCCGGGGGGCTCGGGAGGCCCTGGCTCGAGGTGGTCAGCACTGAGTGAGGTGGACCCCAGGCTTCACCCCAGCAAGGCCAAGGGCCGGGCCGAGCTCCCCCCTCCCAAAACCTTTAGCAAATGTGAGAGCCCAGGGCAGGGCGGGAGGCTGCTGGGGGGCTGGAGTTAGGGTCTTGCTGAGGCCAGATTTGGGGCCTCCTTTGCGCCCGAGCCGCAAGTCTGGGGGGCCCAGGAGCTGAGGGGCCCCAGTCAGCCGGGATGTGGGTCCCCGTCCCAGGAAAGGGAGAGGCGACAGGGTCTTGCCTGCAAAGACCCACCTTCCTCTCAGGCCCCGGGGCAGCCTTGGCAGAGGGGCCAGAGGGAAGGGCTCAACTTGGGGGGCAGCAAGGAGGAGGGCTGGGGTCACCTCTGGCCTGAACCCCACTTCAGTGGCCAAAGTGGGTGTCATGATACCTGCCAACCTCCAGGGGGCGCAGGAGACAACAAAATTTCCGCATTCATGGGGAGACCCTTTGAGGCAGCCCAGAGGCCAAGCTGGCCGAGGGGTCCCAGCGTTCTCCCCAAGATGAGCAGCCCTGCCCCTCCCTCCAAGGCTGCCCCGCAGCTTCTCCCCAAACCCAGGGCCAGCTGATAAATGTCCCCCCACTGCCCTTGTCTCTGACCATGTCCCCGCTCGGCCCCTCCCCCACGCTCTCCCCTCCCCCCACAGCTGCTCTCCCTCCTCCTCCCCCGTCTCCAGGACCAGGCCTCCTGCAGAAGAAGCAGAGGCTGGGCGGGCACAGCCCCAGAGCCCATGAGGCCCTGGGTGGGGAGGGGGCCGTGAGACATGCTGGCCGAGCCCAGGGACGAATGAGGCAGGGACAGGCCTGGGGGAGGGGCTGCAGCGTGTTTAGAAGGCGAGGCAGGGAGTGGGAAGACAGGAATCCTGGGGTCCCCGGGAGGGGCAGCAGGGCACCCAGGATGGGGGTTGCCATGCCCAAGGCCCTCAGAGGAGGCCCCTGGAAGGTGGGGAGGAGGACGCCCTCCGGGGATAGGAGCAAGGGGCAGGGACAGGGGCGCCCCTTCTCTTCCAGGTACCGGAGCGCCATGGGAGGTGCTGGGCAGGGGCAGGGGAGAGGCCGGAGGCAGGGAGGCCAGCTGGAGGAACTTCAAGGACAGAGTCAGCCGAGGGCTTGGCGCCCCCCCAGCGCCCCCGCCAGGCCTCAGCTCCCCGCCAGCCCACCGCCCCCTTCAGACCCGTCGTGTCTCAGGCCAGTCCTGAGCGCACACACGTGCACGGCTATCCCGCCAAGCCCAATAAGCTCCAGCCGAGTGGGCTCCGTCCCCACGCCGGCTCCCTCCCACACGCTGTGAGCGGGCACAGCAGGGGAAACCGAGGCCTGGGGTCCAGGTCACTGTGTGGAGGGAGGGGGGCATGGAGGGACGGGGGGAGGGCCCCTTGGGCTCCCCAGCTGTCACTCTTCATTGAGAGGCAGGCAGGCAGCACAGGGAAGGAGGAGGTCTTTGGGGTCCCGTCCCTTCCCTGCCAGGTGGTCCTTGGGGCTGAGGCTGAGACGACGGGAACTGGGCCGAGACAGAGGGGTGGGCAGCCTGGCCGCCTCCCTCCTGGCCGCACGGCCACGGTGGGGAGGGGGTTCCTTTCGTGGAAAGGGGGTCAGAGCCGCCGCCTCATCCATTTGTTTTCCTCTCACCTTTGCTTCCCGGCTTGTGCAACATGCCACCCCCCGCCCCCAGCAGCCTTCACTTCTGGCACCTTGGGGGGGGCTTGGAGCCCTGGGGGGCCACGGGGGAGGGAGGCTGGGGCACCTGCCCTGTCTGTCAGCAGCTCCCCAGCCCCAGGCCGGCCAGGGCTTTCTTTGCAGGCCCAGCTGTGCGCTGGGGGTGGGGGTGGGGTGCGTGCTGTGGACTGGGAGGGCGCTGCACCCCAGGTCAGAGCAGGTGGAGGTGCAGGTCGGGGTGTGTTGGGACGGTGTTGGAGGGGCTACCAGGGTCCTCTGTTTGTTTGCTGAGCTCAGTCGTCTTAAGGGCAAATCTTCCTTGTCCCAGGCAGGAGGCGGCTGTGAGCGGGGAGATGGGGGTGGGGGGAGGGCGTCCATCCGTCCGCTCCCCGTGGCGGTGCTGGATGTGGTGGAGGCCTGGTCCACGCGTCCGTTCGCACCCCCTTGACCATGGCCAGGTGTCCATCAGTCCTTTCACGGCCCTCTCTGCGCCCTCGGAACTGAGAAGTCACCCCGTCCAGGCATGAAGGCACAACACGCCTCGGACCTTACCATTGGGGGCTTGCACTTGGGTCTGAGATCCACTTTGACTGACGGTGGACGTGGTGTGCGGGAGGCTTGGCGCTGAATCGTGTCTGGTCCCGTGGTCCTGGCCCTCATGTGCTGAAGACGAACCGTCTCACGGCCACCTTTGCGCTTCCCTGAAAGCAAAGGGGACGTCACACCACCTGTGCCCACGGCTCCCAGCCACAGAACTCAGCGGCCGCACTTCCCCTGCTCCTGGGGGGGCAGCTGCCACCACAGCACCCCTGGCTCCCAGCCCTCCCAGCCGCTGGCCTCGGGTGCACCCCCTGGGCCCACCTGGATCGACAGCCCCTCAGAGAAGTGCCCGGGGCCCCCTGGGCTGCTCCCGATGGGCCGAGCCCAGGGATGCCATGGGTCCCCCAGAACACGCCCCTCCGTGGGGCTCCAGCCAGCGGAACGGACAGGCCTGGGGCTGGGTGGGAGCAGCCAGGCCCTCCAGCCCTGAGCACGGATGGACACGGACATGGACATGGACACAGACACGGACAGGGACAGGGACATGGACATGGACACAGACACGGACACAGACAGGGACAGGGACACAGACACAGACAGGGACACGGACACAGACATGGACAGGGACACAGATATGGACACGGACAGGGACAGGGATAGGGACACGGACACAGACAGGGACAGGGACACAGACACGGACAGGGACACAGACACAGACATGGACAGGGACACAGATATGGACACGGACAGGGACAGGGATAGGGACACGGACACAGACAGGGACAGGGACACAGACACAGACAGGGACACGGACACAGACATGGACAGGGACACAGATATGGACACGGACAGGGACAGGGATAGGGACACGGACACAGACAGGGACAGGGACACAGACACGGACAGGGACACAGATAGGGACACGGACACAGACAGGGACATGGACAGGGACACGGACAGGGACACAGACAGGAATAGGGACACGGACACAGACACGGACACGGACACAGACACGGACACGGACACAGACAGGGACACAGACACGGACATGGACATGGACACAGACAGGGACAGGGACAGGGACACGGACACAGACACGGACAGGGACACGGACACGGATACGGACAGGGACATGTTGCTCTGCGCCTCTGGTCTCTCTGTGCCCACAGGAGNCACCCCTGGCTCCCAGCCCTCCCAGCCGCTGGCCTCGGGTGCACCCCCTGGGCCCACCTGGATCGACAGCCCCTCAGAGAAGTGCCCGGGGCCCCCTGGGCTGCTCCCGATGGGCCGAGCCCAGGGATGCCATGGGTCCCCCAGAACACGCCCCTCCGTGGGGCTCCAGCCAGCGGAACGGACAGGCCTGGGGCTGGGTGGGAGCAGCCAGGCCCTCCAGCCCTGAGCACGGATGGACACGGACATGGACATGGACACAGACACGGACAGGGACAGGGACATGGACATGGACACAGACACGGACACAGACAGGGACAGGGACACGGACACAGACAGGGACACGGACAGGGACACAGACAGGAATAGGGACACGGACACGGACACAGACACGGACACAGACAGGGACAGAGACACGGACATGGACATGGACACAGACAGGGACAGGGACATGGACAGGGACACGGACACAGACACGGACAGGGACACGGACACGGATACGGACAGGGACATGTTGCTCTGCGCCTCTGGTCTCTCTGTGCCCACAGGAGCCGTGAGGGGTGCCCTGAGCACTGGAAACATGGGGGTCTCTGAGGGCTGAGCTGGCTGGAGTCAGCAGGGCTCCCCAGGGCTCTCTGACCCCCAAAGATCCAGAACATTCCTTTGCTTCAGGCCTGGTGGGGCCTGGGCAGTCAGACCCAGCGGCGGCTGGGCTGGCGGGGGAGGCACTCGAAGGGAAGGAAGCTGACCAATGCAGAAATCCCCCCACCATCCCAAACCCCCTAAAGCTGGGCTCCCGGCCACCACACACACCTCCTCTCTAGCAGGCGCCCACTTGGGAGACAACAGGCCCTGAGCAGGAGAGGGAACCTTCTAGAATAAAGCCATCGCCTCCTCTCAACGCATCAGCCAAACACAGGTCTGAGGGTCCCGCCCTGGACCCCAGAGAGGCCCCCCACGTTTAGCCGTTTCGGGGTCCGGGGTGTGTTGTGCGCACAGAGGGGTCTCGCTGGAGGCTGGGCCCAGCTGGGGTCGAGGGGTTTGGGTTAAAAGCAAATATTGTCCTAAACCGGTTCTGAGATGCGTGGTGCGCCTTTGTGTGCGCGTGTTTGCTTTGGGACGCGCTGCGCTGACTATGGCTGCCAGCCAGCCCCTCGGGGGGACGGGGGGCAGCAGTGGCCTCGGCGGCCGGCCTGCACCTCACCTCAGGCTCCGGCTTTTGTCTGAGGGTCGGCGGCCAGCAGGCGGGAGCAGAGCAGGTCCTCTAGGCAGGTCCCAGGGGCCAGCAAGGGCCTCCTTGTCTGAGCCGGTCCAGTGGACACCCTGTTCTGTGAACCCCAGGACTGGCCCCTGGTGTGGGCCCCCTGAACTGTCTGGGGGGCTTGACAGGTCACCGAGTCCCGAGTGGCTGCAGCCAGACGACCCCTGGCTCACAGCAGGCCTCGCTCTGTGATGTCCTCCGTGTCCTTGGCTGGGGCACCGGGCAGCCACCTGTTCTGGCCCCCCAAGCAAGGCCTGGGAAAGGGGTGACCTGGGCGGGGCAGGGAGCCAGGCCCTTTCCTCAGGCCTTGTAGGGCCCACTCACTGCAGGCCAGAGGCCAGAGTGGCCCCAAGGGGAGGGAGGCATGAGGAGGGAGCTGGGAGGCTCCGGGAAGGGTCCCCGGCAGGACTGTCCCACAGGCCTCTGGCCAGTCCCAAGTGCAGGAGGAAGGGTGAGCAGAGGCCTCTGATCCGGGGCAGCTCCCTCCCTCCCGCTCAGACCTGTGGACTCGGAACTGGAGGGGTTGGTGGCGGGGTGGCCGCCGGCTGGGCCCTGTCTCCCATCACCGGGGAAGGGCAGCCACTGAGCAGAGGGGCACTGAACCCGGACAGCGTGTCCGGCCGTCTGTTCCGACAGCAAACGCTGGTGCCCTCGGAGCCTGCGGGCCCGGAGATGCCTCTGGGGACAAAAGGCCCATTTATTTGGGGGAGAAATTGAATTAGGCCTTATTTTAGGCCAGGCAAGATCTAATCAGTCGCCGGCCTCTGGGGGATTCTGTCTGGCTGGGGTCCACCGGGAGCAAGACGGGTTTCCCGCTATGGGCCCTGGCGCCCCAGGCCCCCAGCACCCACAGCCGCTGTCCCCCCAGAACATCGCCCACTCCCCCGAGGCTGTCCCTACCCCGCCTTGCATTTTTCTTTTTTATTTATTTTCACTTTATTTCATTTCTTTTTTTTATAAATATATTTTTTTATTGATATCAGAGAGGAAGGGAGAGGGAGAGAGAGATAGAAACACCCATGATGAGGGAGAATCATGGACCGGCTGCCTCCTACACGCCCCACACTGGGGATCGAGCCTACAACCCAGGCCTGTGCCCCGACCGGGAATCGAACCCTGACCTCCTGGCTCATAGGTCGATGCTCAGCCACTGAGCCACGCCGCCTGGGCTATTTTATTTTATTTTTTATCCTCAGGTGAGGATTTTTTTCCATTGATTTTTAGAGAGTATGGAAGAGAGAGGGAAAGACAGAGAGAAATATCGATGTGAGAGAAACACATCGATTGGTTGCCTCCTGCACACGCTCTGACCAGGGCCTGGGCCGGGGAGGAGCCTGCAACCAAGGTACATGCCCTGGACAGGAATCGAACCCGGGACCCTTTGGTCCACAGCTCTATCCACTGAGCCAAACCGGCCAGGGCAGGGATGGGATCCTCACGTGCACACGCCGGCCCCACAAACAGCTGGTGCCCTGCATGGCTGTCCCTCAGGGCCCACCTGTCCCTGGGAGTCCCCATTGTCACTGCCATGTCACCCAGGGAGGCCCAGCCCCTTCAGCCTCCCTGTCCACCTCTATCCCCCAGCGGCCCACGCGTCTGGTCCTACTACAGAGACCTTCATCCAGGCTCCACAATCACCACGCCCTGGGCGCCCGCCCCAACCATCCCAGACACTGATTGGCCGCACTCACCGTCCTGAGGGGTCCTGCCTTCCCACTGCCCCCGAACCCCTCTGCAGCCCCTGCTCCCCAGCCAGACCCCCACCTCTGCCCACCCCGGCAGTGACAGCCTCAGGTCCCCATACACCCACCTGAGGAGCTTCCAACTTGCTCACAGATTTGTGGGGTCCTGCTGTGTGCTAGCCAGCCCCCCTCCTGACCTGGGGCCCGCCGGCAGCCCATGGCCACACCCCCTTTACCTCCCCTGAACAAAGACCCTCTTCAGCCAGGCACGTCCACCCCTGGGGTCTTCACCTCGCCAACACCCCCTTCTCTCCTCCCAGTCGCCCTCTTGGCTCTCAGCTGCCCGGACAGACACAGGGTCCCCGCCCAGCCACCCTGCCGCCCCCATCAGCCTCAGAGAGACTGGGGTCCAGGCTTGAGGGGAAGACCTCAAGCCTCTCCCCCAAATCCTGGCATTTTGGACTCCTGTCCCAGAGAAGGCTGGGTGTCAGAGTAGCTTGTGTACTTCTGACGGGGAGCTCGCTCCTCCACACACACCTTTTCTGTTGTTAGAAAGTTCTCGCTGCCCCACGCCCCACGCAGGGCATCTCCCTGGCCCCACCGGTCTGGTGATGGGGGAAGAAACGGCACCGATTTTGAAATCCTTCTGAAAATGTTTTTCCTTTGTTTTGTTTTATTTAGAAATTTCCCAAATTTTTACCAAGTTAAAGACACAACCACAAGAATGTGTAGCCTGGCTGGATGGCTGGTATAAACAACCCCCCCCCACCCAGCCTCCCCCAAACCACTGCCCCCCAACTCAGCACCAAAAAATGCCAAACACGTATAAGAAAACAGCAGTGTGAGCAGAGCTGGGCAAGGGGCATCGAAACGCACGCGCACACACAAACAAGCATGCGTACACAGGTACGTGTGCACACATGCACGCACGTGTGTATATCTGAAAACTCATGCACACACATAGCACACACCCATGTGTCTGCACACACAAACACAGATGCACACACAGACACACATACATGCAAAGGCACGCACACCTATGGGTATGTGCGCACATAAGCACACACGTGTGTACACACATGCACTATACACATACATGCACACACAAACATCTGTGCGCCTGCATGCAGGCATACATGTATAGGCATGCACACACATACACGCATGCAGGCGTGCACGTGAGCACACACTGCTGTGGGGGAAACTTCCCCTGTCCTGGCTGCAAGCAGAAATAGCTTGGGGTGGGGGTCAGGGTGCGGCATTGCCCGGGGAAGCCGACCCCAGAGGCACAGGTCCCCGCTGAGGTCACAGAGCTTTCAGAAACTGAATTAGAATTGAACTCAGGCCTTCCTGTGCCCAATCCCCCCAGGCACTGCTTGTGGCCTGACAACCGGCTTTGACGTTCTGTGCAGGGAGCAGGGGGAGCCCCAGGGGCACAGGGAGCAGGGGCGGGGGGCCAGGCCTGGGTGGGGACACTCTGGGGCGACAGGAGGGTGTGGGAGCCGGGCTTGCCCTCCAGGGCACGAGTGGCCGCTGGGGAAGGACGGCGCTTGGGGAACTTGCTGGCGCAGAGGCAGGAAGGCGAGGATCTTGGCTGTCCGAAATGTTTACTACACCAGGAAATTAATCCACTGCGCACGGCCTCAGTGACGGAGAATAAACACACGCTCCTCGGGACAAATTGAGTCCAGGCGTGTCAGCCCCTGCGGCTGGGGGGGCGGGAGGGCCAGGCCCGCGGGGCACAGGCCACGTGTGGGGTCAGGCGGGGGCCCGAGGACAGGGCTGCGTCCCACCCTGCCCAACCCAGACCCTGGACGCTGGCGACGGCCCCGAGCAGCCCCCATCACACAACCGAGGGGACACCCATGGCCCTGATGGGCCACCCCACCGGAGGCTCCCCTGCCGGCTGGGCGAGCGCACCGGGGTTCCGCAGCACCCCACACTCGCTGGGGCTGGTCCAGGCTGGGGCGGGAGGCCGGCTGCCCATGTGATGATTCTCTCGGGCTCTGCACCAAGAGCTGGGGCTCAGTGCTCATGGGACAGGGGTGCACGCTCACCTGGACTCCCCTCCGTCGCCCAGCGTCACCCCCACCTCCCCC
>JAWPEG010000008.1:350949-386003 GCA_035771395.1 Myotis vivesi
GGGGGCCTCCACACACCCGGAGCTGAGTCAGGGGCCCCCCCGTCCGTCTCCCAATCGTCACAGTGCCACCGTGATGCGGGGTCCTGACAGCGCGGCCATCGGGGACCCCCTGTTTCTACAACTTGTCTGTAAATAAAATTATTCCCAACCAGAGGGTTATTGGAGGGAGACTCACTGGCCCGTCTTGTAGGCACGGAGGTGAGTTTTCTTTTTTTAAAAAATGTATTTAAAAAAGTAAAATAAATGTATTTTATTGATTTCAGAGAAAACGGGAGAATGAGAGAGAGAAACATCAGTGATGAGAGAGAATCATGGATCGGCTGCCTCCTGCAGACCCCACACTGGGGATGAGCCCACAACCCGGGCCTGGGCCCTGACCTCCTGGTTCCTAGGTCGACACTCAGCCCCTGAGCCACCTGGGCGGCCGGGCGGAGGTGGGTTTTCTGAGGGCGACGCTGTGCAACCCCTGCCTCAGCCCCGCGCTGTCGTCACCGTGAGGGGCGGCTGGCGGGCGTGCATGTACCAACGGCTCTGCTTTCTGCTGGAACAGTCAGAGGTGACCGCCGACGAGATCTATCGGCGTCTGGAGGCAACAGCATCGTTCATTCCAGAAAACACCCAGCGCGTGTCTGCCGGTCGCTCATGCCCACGGCCGGTTGAGCTTGAGGCTCGGAGACTCCATGGTCCTTCCTCACGGAACATTCCAGGTGCTCTCCGGGATCGAGATTTCGCGGGAGGAACATTTTCTGCTTCATCAGGGACATTCGCGGTGCCAGCTTCTCGGAATGGAACCCCACATGCTGGGAGACTCTCCCCCAGCCCCACCTCGCGCCCCAAACTAAAGTTCCCCTTTGCACAGAGTCCCAGGGGCAGCTGCCCCAGCCCCCGGTCCCCGGTAGACCTGCCCTCTTCTCGTCCCTCTCCCCCCTTCTGATTCAATCATCCTGCATCCTCCAGGCTTTCTCTGAGGCTCTCCTCCTCCAGGAAGCCCTCCCTGACCAGCCCACTGAGAGGAACCCATTTCCTGAAGCCCCCTCCTTGACCATCTCATGGTGTCCTATGTCCCCCAGACCAGGGTGTGGACTTGTCAGGGGCAGAGGTCTCCCATCACTGGGGCGGGAAGTGCCCCCTGAGCTCCCTCCTGCGGCCCAGGGCCACCCCGGAGCCCTTTCACTAGCCTGGCAGTGTCCCCCACCCCCCCACCCCCGCTTCGGTTCTGGGAATTCTGACCCCCTGGTGACCCGCTGAGCGCTAATTGCAAGCAGAGGGTGGTGGGAGCGCCCAGTGCTCGGTGGGCCCCGCCCAGGCTTCTGCTCAGCACCCGGCTCAGTAATGAGCTCCCTAGGATGTCCCGAGGAATCGGACCGGACACCCCTCGCAGGAGGGCTCCCACGGGGCCGAGGGGGTAGGATCGAGCTGGGCGAAGAGCCCTGCCTCCCCGCCTGCCTCTCCCAGGAGGCCCAGGGCGGTGCTTGCCCAGGGGAGCCCCAGCCACGGAGGGAGCCTCGTGCTCCGGGCCCAAAGGAGCCCCTTCTCTGCGCCAGGGTCGGCTGTGCCCGGCTGTGGCTCTCACCAGGGCAGGGCCGCCAACACTCCTCGCCAGGCCCCATCACCTCCAGGAAGAGAACACGCCGAGTGCCTGCCCCTCGCCCCCGAGCTGCATGCAGGGCGTCTCCCAGACACCGGCACGCGGGACCCGGCTCACGATGCATCCAGGTGGGGGCACCAGGGCTGTGGGAGGGCCTCGGTCCAGCAGAGAGGACAGACGTGGCTGGACCTGACCGCACCGTACGGGCCTGGCACGGGGGCTGCTCCTCCGGCCCCCCTGCACGTGCCCCACACCCTGGACATGACTGCACGCTCCTCCTACTCCCACCCCCAGCGTCTCCCAGACTCAGGGCCCAGAAATGCCCCCACGAGGGAGACTGGCCTCTTGAGCACCTTCCTAAGGCCCCGGCCAGGGCAGGGGGAGAGGGGGCTGCCCACTGCACCTCTGCTGGGGGAAGGGCGGTCTGAGCTGCGTCCGGGACTCCCTGGAAGACACTGGCCGGGGGGGTGGAATCTGGCTGTGAGCCTGTGATTCTCCACGGCAGTCATGATGCAATCAGCTCATTAAACGCCTCGTTAGTCATCTCTCCCTCCAGACGGTGAGCTGCAGGGGCGGGCAGCCTGCCAGCCTCAGGGTGATGCCCAGCACAGGGCCAGCACCCGGCGTGACCATCTGTGAAGGAGGAGACTGCACGGTGGGGGATTAAATGACCACACAGGTGCACAGCAGGGAGTGCGGGATGGCCCCCAATCGGTGGAAACTTAGGGGTGGAGGTCGCCTTGTAAATGGCAAGACTGGCCGGTCACAGGTGCCTCGGATGCGCCAGGTAGAAGGGTTGGGGGGTTGTCGGCACCCAGACTCCCGGCTCGGGCACCTAAGTGGCTAAGATGGGAGCCCTGGAGGGAAGCCATGTTTGAAACGTGAAGAGCTGTGGGTGCCAGTGGGTGAACTGAGCAGACGTGGGTCCATGTTCCCGACCTCGGGGAGGGGCCCCAGGGATCCATGTTCGGGGTCTTCAGGACGTGTGTGATCACTAAGACGTGGGAGCCGCAGCCCTCACTCAGGAGGAGGAGTCCGGGGAAGGGGAGGGGAAAGATGCCCGGGTCAGGGCGAGGCCCATCAACCCTGGAGGAAGGGAGACCAACCCTCCCCCCGACCACAGGTGGCCCAGCAGCCAAGGAGAGAGCCCGTTGGCAGTCTTGAAAGATGGGTTCCATCGTCAGCCGGTCTCCACGGTTCTGGTGAGAAGTCAGCGATGCGGACTCAAGGCATGGCTTCCTGTTGCATCATGTGCTGTGTTCTCCTTCTGAGGTTTCCTTCTTCATCACGCTGACTTTGAGGAGTCTGGGCGTGATGTTCTGCAAGCTGGTCCTCTGTGGGTTTTGCTGAACTTGAATTGAGAAGTCTGTGTTTTCGAGCCATTTGGGAGGTTGTAGTCATGATTTCTTCAATCTTTTCCACCCCAATTGCTCTCTCCTCCCCTTCTGAGACCCCTATTATGAGTATACTAGAGGCCCATTGCACAAAGAGATTCGTGCAATAGGCCTTCCTTCCCCTGGCTGCCGGCACCAGTTTTCCTCTGGACCCGGGACCCAGGCCTTCGCTCTCGCCGCAGTGGAGAAGCCTAGCCTCTTCAGTCTTCACTCTTCGCTCCATGCCTGCGTATGCAAATTAACTGCCATCTGTGTTGGGTTAATTTGCATACTCATCCTGATTGGCTGGTGGGTGTAGTGGAGTGACACAAAATTGCATGTTTCTCTTTTATTAGTGTAGATTAAACTTACTAATACCATCCACATGACCTTGAGTCTGTTCTTGTAAAAATTTCTCTCTCTCTCTTGTTCACGTTGGATAACCCTATGGACCTGTCTTCAGGTTCACAGACTCTTTTTTTGTAACACACCTTGTGCTACTAATATCATCCAGTAATTTTTTCTATCATCTATATTATAAAAGCCCCTGGATTTAACTTGCTGGTTCTTCTATTGACCATTGAGCATCTATCTTCGCACGTAACCCTGGTCTGTGGCTTCCCCGTCCTTTCTGCTGTCAGGACAGGGCTCTGTTATCAGGTTCTACTGCACAGGAAGGGAACGGAAGTGCTGTCCCCCTTCCAGATGTGGGGCATTTGTGTAGAGAACAGGAATGACCATGAGCATTAAAAACCCCACAAAACTTGCTGGTAAAACGCCCTGAGCCCGTGCCTTCTCCAGGATGGGGTGCTGCTCAGTGACCTGCGTGTCCACAGGTTCCGACGCGCTGGGTCCTCCGGAGACAATCCCCAGAGATGTGCTCACTAAGACCTCGGCATCCCCGCTAAACAACACGTGCTGCTTACGACTGTTACATGCCAGACTCTAATGCAGGGCATTGCAAGCTGACTCGGCACCTGGGGTTTTTAGGAGGAGAGACACGCAGTGACTCTCAGTCCCATTGCTCATCCTTCATCCCCACTGGGACCGGCTCAGGTGAGAACACGGGTAGATACTTGTGGGCCTGCGGGTGCTTTGCCCCATTTACGTATCTGTCCATAAACATGTACAAACACACATACATGTTACACACACAACCACCCACTCACCTGCCCATACATGCATGGCACACATGTGTATATTACACAACATTACCTGTCTATATCTGCCCATCTGCCCATACATGTGCACATGTATGCATACACATATATATCTACCCATACATACATGTGTGTATGCACATGTACACATCACACACACATCCGCCCATCTCTCCATACATAAGTACACATGTACACATTGCACACTGTGTATTTACCCCTAATTAATACATGTGTACATGTGTATATACATTTTACACACATGTATGCACCCATTTGTCCACCTACCTCTACACCACCCATCAGCCTGCCATCCGCCTGTCCATCATGGGTTGCATTGAGTCCCCTCTGTAGGCCCAGGTGCTGGGCCCATGGATGGGAGACTAGCCAAGAGCTGAAGGGGTGGACGTCCAGGCAGAGGTTCGGAATGACCAAGCCAGCTCTGCCCGTGGGCGGGACAGAGGAGGCGAGAGGCTGTGCCGAGACCCGGGCCCCGGGTCCTGAGTGGCAGATCTGTGACTGATTCTGGGGGTGTCACCTCCACGCTCTGCGGCTGGTCCCCACAGGCCCGACCAGGGTCAGGAAGGACTCTGAGAAGGTGCCGCTACCGGGGCACAGCCTAGCCCCCCTGTCTCCCTTGCTCTTGACGCGCCCTCTCCTCCTTCACTAGGATGGACCGAGGGCAGACCTTGTTTGCGTCTGTGCCTCCAGGACCTCTGACCGAGGGCACAGACCTTTCCAGACAAGCGGACCAGCGAGGAAGGACAGACGGGTGGCGGGAGCGGGGAGCTCTCCTCGGAGGTGGGGAGGGGCCTGCACGGGGCTCCGACACACTGGCTGTGCCAGGGCTGCGGAGGGCACTGCTCCACGCGGCCAGGTTACCTCCCCTCCCCCGAAGCTCCCCATACAGGTCGGGGGTGAGAGATGCCCCCGGGGTGGGGACACTCAGGTGACGAGGGGCCTGGGAAACCAGGCCTCCCCAGAGCTGCCAAGCTGGGGCGACTGCATGCCCTCACTCCCCCACTCCCAGTCCAGGAGACCCACTCGCCTCATGGGGAGCGGCTGCCAGTGACTGGGCAGGGAAAAGCCCGCGTTCCTGCTCCAGGCACAGCTGGTCCTGATGGAGGGAGGCCGGGGTGGCCAGGTGGGGGGGGGCAGACCGCCCCAAAGTGATGCTGTGCAGGCCAGGCGAGGGGGCTGCCCCTTAGCTGTGAGCAGGGCAGGCTTGTCTCCAGGGCCCCTGAGCCCCCTGCCTCTACTGCCCCTCACCCCGTCACTGGGGAGCCAGCCTTGCCCACTTCCGGGCTGGGAGGGGGTGAGAAGCCCCCACACACACCAGAGCATGCAGCTGGGGCGCTGGGGCACGCGGCGCCCTTCCCAGGGGCTCCCCCGCCACCTCAGGCTCCAGATGCTGGTGCGCCTGACCCCCGGCCAGAGCGCGCCCCCACACAGACCCTCTCGCACCAAAGCTGCTTGGCCTCCCCCTTTAAAAAGATATGTGTATTGATGTCAGGGAGGAAGGGAGAGGGAGAGAGAGAGAAACATCCATGATGACAGGCAATCATTGATGGGCCGCCTCCTGCACACCCCACGCTGGGGATGGAGCCCACAACCCAGGCACGTGCCCTGACCGGGAATTGAACCGTGACCTCTGGGTTCATAGGTCGACACTCAACCACTGAGTCACGCCGCTGGGCTTGCCCTCCCCTGAGAACCCGGCTGCCCAGAGCTCCCTCTAGGTCAAGCTCAGGGACCTGGCTCTCCAGCTGCCCGGCCCCTTGGCGTCCTGTCCACTCGCCTGGGCTTTGCTGGTGTACACGGAGGCTGTTCCCTCTCCGGACGCCCTTCCAGCTCGGAGCCCTGCCAGCTCCCGGGCTTCCTCCTGCAGCTCTGGCTCCCAGAACCCGGCACGCAGCACACGCACGCAGGGCCAGCGCGGGGATGCAGGGAGGAGCAGGGACGGGCGGGGAGGCAGAAGAAGGCGTGAAGAGGGGGCTGCAGGGAGGGTCTGGGGGACCATGGGATCATTGCATGTGACCTGGGGGCCAAGGCCTGGCCTCGGTCTGAAGAGCAAGGGCCTTGTCCCTCCTCCAGGCCGGGGCACCTGGCACCCACCTGTCCACCCCACCTGTCCGCCCCCCTGGGCTCCAACAAGTGCCTGAGCCCCCAGCCCAAGGAGGGGCCCCACCTTGCTCTGGCCCCGTCTGGGCTGGCACCTTCAGCTCCACACCTACCAGTCCACAGAGGGCCATTCTGGGTGCCCGCCCCCAGGGCAGGGGACGCGCCCTCCTCTGATGGGCTCCCGGGCTCCGCTGGGCCTTGGGAGTTAGGGGATACTGAGTCCTGTGACCATGACGGGGTGGGCCTGCGGGGCTGAGGGCAGACTCGGGGGGCTCCCCCGGAGGGGAGCATCTGGGGTGCCGTCACCCCTCCTCCCCATCAGGGCCCTCCAGCAGATGGAGAGGCCCCAGGGTGCTCCCGCTCATCAACACCCCAGCCCATGCCCCTCCTGTCTCCTCCTTGGCCAGGAGGCCGGGGCGGAGGGCACAGCCTGGGGAGAGGCTGGCTCGGGCTGGCGGGCTGCTTTCTGCCAGTGTAAACAGATCATTTCTGTCTGCCTGGGGGGTGGGGGCTGGGGGAGGGAGTTGTCTTGGGCTTTGTTATGTTCTGAAAAAAAAAAGGCAAAAAATTTGGGTCACAAACCACAAACTGTTTTGCTTTCGGCACAACTGGCACAAACAGGCATTTTCTCTGTGGTTTCTGGCCGGCCGAGGCCTGGGCTGGCTGGGCTGGGAGGGGAGAGGCCTGAGGCTGCCCGCCTGGCCAGGGGAGGCTGGGCAGGTAGAGGCCAGGCCTCCCGGGAGGCCCTGGGCCGGTGTCCCCCACTCTGGCCACACCTGCACAGGAGCGCCAGCTGGGGCCAGGCTGGGGCAGCTGGGAGGAACAGGACCCCCGGGGGGTGTTAGGGGGGAGGGGGAGAGCGCACCAGGTGAGCATGCCCAGGTGGGAGGCCTCTAGCAAGGCACCCGGCCTTCTCCCTCGCTGGCAGTGCACCTGTGGAGACGGGCACGTGCCAGGGGCCAAGCAGGGCCTGGATGCCAGTGCCATCCATGTGGGAGGACCGGCTCCTGAGACCAGAGAGCCAGGCTGGGGGTCACGACGACAGAGCGATGGGGGGCGTGTGGGGGTCCCAGGGTGGGCACAGAGCCCGAGGTCCCAGGAGTGAAAGAGGGGCGGAGTGTGGGGTGGGAGGCAGGGGGCAGGTGCGGCAGTGCCCGGGAAAGCCTGGCCTGGATCTCTGCTTTCCCCAGAGGCCCACGGGAGCCACGGAGAGTCCTAGGGGGAGAGTAGGAGAGCGAGCTCACCTGGGCCGGAGGGCAAGAAGGTCTGGTGGTGGGCGGAGCTTGTGGGCCAATTGCTTGTGGGGAGGAGGAGGGGAAGGACCTGGAGCCGTTGTTGGGGGAGGCAGGTGTGAGAGCTCCGGGGCCTGCAGCACATCCGTCTGTCCGTCCGTCCGTCCGTCCGTCCGAGGGATCTGGCCAGGCCGCGGCAGTGCCGTTTTGCAGCTCCGGTGAAAATGCCAGATGGGCTCGGCGAGCGTGGCTCCGTGGTTGAGCGTCGAACTATGAGCCAGGCGGTCACGGTTTGATTCCCAGTCAGGGCACCTGCCTGAGTTGCAGGCTGGATCCCCAGTAGGAGGCCTGCAGGAGGCAGCCGATCAATGATTGTCTCTCCTCATTGATGTTTCTATCTCTCTCTCCCTGTCCCTTCCTCTCTGACATCAATAAAAGTGTAATAAAGAAAAGAAAAAAGCCAGACGGAGACCCACATGGGTGTCAGCAGCCCAGGAGGTGAGTCCGGCGCCTCCAGCTTAGCAAGCGGCAGCTGTCCTTCCAGTTGCTCATGGCCAGAGCCTCGGTGTCACCCTCTGCCCTCCCCGGATCTGGCCATTCAGCGCGTCGCTGGGGACACGCAAACGCAGGCTGCCCTGTGGCCAGTGCTCAGGGCAGACTTCCCTGAGGTGCCGCAATTCAGCAAAGCACTCGGGCGATGAGGGCACGACCCAGGCAGCCTGCAGGGCAAGTGACCCGGGCAGGGGCAGCCGTGCAAAGGCCCTGGGGCAGGACCACGCAAGTGTGTCCGCCTGGACCCGGGGCCGAGCAGGCCAGGGTGGCTTCGCAAGGACTTCACTTGTCTCCAGGAGAATGAAGAGCAGAGGCCGGACCCGGCCTGAGGTCTCAAAGGCCCACCTGGCTCAGCGTGGAGGTCAGCAGCGCAAGCAGACAAGAACCTCCCAGGCGGGAGGTGCTGGGACGAGGCCAGATGGCAGGTTTGGACCAGGTGTGGCCTCCTGCTCAGCTCACTGCAGGCCGCTCGGCACCTGCAGCAGGGCCGGCCGAGCGGCTGCATCCTCCTGTAGCTCATTTCCGAACGGGCAGGGCCTGGGCAGCTTTAAGCAACAGAAGCTCGCTGTCTCCCCGTCTGGAGGCGCGTGCTGAGGTCCAGGTGCCCAAGGCTGCAGGTGCCAGGCAGGTCCTGCCACCCCGCTACCCTCCGGGGCTCCAGGGTCCATCCCGGGCTGATGGGTCCTGCCTCTGTGCCCCACTCCTTTCTTTTCTTTCTTTTTCTTTTTTCTAAATGTATTTTTATTGATGTCAGAGAGGAAGGGAGAGGGAGAGAGAGATAGAAACATCCATGATGAGAGAGAATCATGGACCGGCTGCCTCCTGCACACCCCGCACTGGGGATCCAGCCCACAACCCGGGCATGTGCCCTTGACCAGAATCGAACTGTGCCCTCCTGGTTCATAGGTGGACGTTCAACCCCTGAGCCTCGCCGGCCGGGCACTACTCCCTTCTTATAGGGACACCCGTCCCTGGGTTAAGCCCCCCCCCCCCAAGCGCAGGATGACATTCCTGATCCTTCAGCTGGTCACATCTACAAAGACCCTTTTCCCAAATAAAGTCACAGCCGCAGGTCCCAGGGGTAGGACGGGGCACGTCTTTGTGGGGAGCCTCCATTCAGCTCTCCACCATGGCCTGTGGGGCCCCCGTTACAACTCTGGCCTCGTCTCCCACACTGGCCCCCTCCCCCCGGCTGCAGCCTCTGCCCAGGGTCCCCGGGACCTGCCTCATCCCCCCTCCAAGAGACCTCACGGCCCTCACCCCCTCCAGCCTGCACCGCAACGCCACTCTCTCCCTGAAGCCCCGCCCCTAAAAAGAGCACCCCTGCCCTGGCTGGAGCGGCTCAGTGGGTGGAGCCTCGTCCCCTGCACCAAAAGGTCGTGGGTTTGATTCCCAGGAGGGGTGCATGCGGGAGGCCACTGATGGAGGTTTCTCTCTCTCTCTCCCTCGCCCTTTCTCTCTCTCTCTAAAACCAATGAACACGTATCCTCGGGCAAGGATTCAAACAAGAGGAGCACCCCAAGATTTCCCTCCATGACACTGAGCCTGCGGCGCCCTGCACGTGGGGGTGCCCGTCCCGCATGCGGGTGGCTGGCTGGAGCTCGGGGTGAACTGGGAGTCTGCAGGGCAGGGAGGAGGAGGAAGAATATTGGGGACACAGTTGGGCCAAGCAGAGTGGGGGTGGGGCAGCAGCGGCCTGACGGGGACCCAGGCTCATGCAGGAGGGCTGGCAAGGGGACAGCGATGCCCAGGGCTGCTGAGGACCAGTGGAGATCAGGGGGCGGTGGGGGCTGCAGCGAGGTGAGGGGGCTGCCCGGGGAGGCCCTGGGTGAGGGGAGGCCCTGGGTGAGGCGGGCCGGGTGCTGGTGCTGGAGAGAGCATGGTTGGCACAGAGCTGAGAGGAAGGGAGACCCTGAGCCCAGCATCGGGGGGTCCTGGGAGGGGGCAGGGCCGCGGTGGGCCTCCGAGGGCGGGTCCTGCATGAGGCGTGTGGGAGAGAAGCTCCACTCTGGTCAAAGTGCTGGACAGAGGGTCCTGAGCCGGGCCCACGCCCCTGAAGTGCCTCCGATCATCTCACGGGGGGTAGGGGGTCCAATACTGCTAGGTCCAAAGCCCTTCCCCCACCCGGCCCCAAGACCTCACCTGTCAGGCCCCTGCCTGCCCCAAGAGCTGCACAAGCCCCCCACTCTCTCTGCCCCCTTCCAGCCCCTCATCTGGAAGGCTGAGGTCACCGACTCCAGGCAGCAACATGGCGGCCCCTGTGGATGTCACCCCAGGCCCCAGAGGACTGGCTTGGAAAGGGGCACAGCCCCCCAAAGCTGCCGGGACCCGGTACAGCCCCCACTGCCTTGGTCGCGCCCCCGCTGCCCCTCTCCCCACAGTGGGGACACCTGCCGAGGCCAGAGGTGGGAAGGGGCAGGTCAGGCCTCCAGCACCCTGGGTGCCAGCCTCGCCGTAGGGGTGCACACAGCAGGGGAACCAGCCCCAGTCAGGACCCCCAAAGGCCAGAGTGGGCAGGGGAGGGGCTCCCAGTGGCATCGGCTTCGCCTGTGGGGGGGGGGGAGCGAGGGCGAGTGTCCACCGGGGCCGGTGACATGAGTCCCAGGCGGAGCAGCTGAGTCCCCATTTCCAGCAACAGCTACAGTTTCTGGAACCTTCAGAACCTGCGCAGAGCCCATCACCCACAGCAGAATGGAGCTGCAGCTAGGGTGCCTCCCGGAGAGTCCCCCACGGGCCCCGCCCCCTGCACCCTCTGTTTGAGGATGTGGTCCCCGGGCCCCACTGAGGGGTGCAGACCCCAGCGCTGTCCTCTCCAGGAGCCGTGAGGGGCAGAGCGCGTTCACCTCCCCAGGGCCCCTCCCTCCCGCAGCCCCACACCCTGGGAAAGAGCAGAGGACTCAGAAGAAAATGCATTTGAAAACTTTATTGGGATTGCGAGCATGAGGTTAGAGACGAAGCCCAGGCACTGGGCATCGCCGGAGACAGCGAGTTAGAGGGGCTGAGTTGAGGCGAACACGGCCGCCGGCGAAGGCGGGCAGCGGCGGCGATGACACGGTGACATGGGTGTTCTGCGCGTGGGGGTCTCCAGCTGATGGCGCAGGGAGGGACCGAGAGGGGTCCCGCTGGAGACTGTTGGGGGGAGGACTCGGGGAAGAGACAAGATGGACGGCCACAACCATGGGCACGGGGGTGAGTGGGAGCCGGGGCCGATGGCTGAGACCCTCGGAGAGCTGCTGAGAGGGGTCACAGAGGAGGTGGCAGACGCCCCGGGCGCCCATCCCCGCGAGGCGAGGAGGGTAACACTGGGTGGGATGGGCGTCCGGCCGAACGGGCGGGCAATTTGGGGCGCCTCGAAGTCTTTTTGGATCTCTGGCCAATCTCTGGGTTTTCCAATTAGAACAATTTGGCTGTTTGGGTTCCTCCAATGTTCCGAATGGCCCGTTCCCCGGGCACCTGCCGAGGCCCCTCTGTGCTGAGGGCAGGCTGGCATGACCGCCCCCGGGGTCACGCCAACCCTGTTGCCAGGGCCCCAAAGCCTCGGGACTCTAGACTGCTAGTCGGGCCGCCCGCAGGGGGGCTGCGCTGGAGGCAGGAGTGGGGGGAGGTAAACCCCCAGCCGCCCGGGCCCCTGCGGCAGCCCTAGGCACAGAGAGGAGTGGTGGCTGGTCGGTGCCAGACCCGTGGGCCTCGGGGCCCAAGCAACCCCGGTTGACAAGTCAACCTCGCAGCTCTCTTGCTCTGCTGGGCTCCCTCCTGAACCCCCCCGACTGCCCGGCCTCGCCCCGCCCACCCCAGGGAGGCCCCGCGGAGCTAGAACCTCTTGGGGACAAGGCAGGGTGCTGAGGAGGCGGGCACGGTGTCACCGAGGGGTGGGGGAAGAGCTCCCCAAGTGCGCGGAAGGCGGCCACCTGCTCCAGCCCGATGGAGCCCTTCTTCTCACGTCCACAGCCCCTTCCCCCCCGGCTGCCGCCGGGGGCCCCTCCTGATGGCCTCCGAGCACCTTCCTGACACCTGGGGAGACGCCGTCCCACCCCTCCTCCACCCCTCAGGACCCCCAGGGACCAGCCACCGTCCCCGGGAGCCAGGCCGGGCAGTGGCCCTCTCTATTCCCCTCGGACTTCTCCGGAGGTGTTGTGGCTAGCACCCCACAGAGGCTCCACTCTCAATTCAACCCAAGCGACAGAGACAGATTTAAAAAAAAAAAAACGCAGGGCGATAAATGGCGGGGAGCAGGACGGCGGTGGTGACGATGGTGGCTTGCGCGATACTTCGGTCGCTGCTCCCCTGTTACGGGCGGGAGGTTATACTGATGTGAGCGCAAGAAAGCTAAGGAGGGTCAAAAAAAAAAAACACGGAAACAAGCCCCAGGAGCATCGAATTAAAGGGGGGAGATAGATCAATTGGCGTCAATTTGGGGTTCGGATTGGTGTCTGATTCTGCAGGTCTCCTCAACACGTCCTCTGACTTTGGGCCAAACCTCACTGGGCCACTTCCTACCCCAGAGCAACCCCACCCCCCACTGCCCCCCACCCACCCCTCCAACCGCCAGACTTCCCACTCTCCCCATCACCTCTGCCGGCCTCCCGGGACCTTCATTTCTGAGAGGCTGCCCAGGAGGCCGGCAGAGGTGGGCCCAGGTGTGCGGGGCCGAGGCCCGGGTCTTTCTCGGGCACACCTGGGGGTCAGGCTACGGGGCGGGGCGAGGGGGCATGCCTTGCTTGGCTACAGCACCTCCAAGTCTGGCCTCATCCTGTCCTCGCTGGCGCACGCGATGGCGGGGTGCGCATTGGGCTCACACTGCGGGGGGCCGTGGTGACCAGCAAGGGCCCCTCCTTCATCTCAAACGGATGGAACCGCCACGGGGGCTGTCGCAGGGGTTGGGAGGGCAGCTGGAGACATGAAAACCTCAGCAGGAGAATTTGGGTCAGATTGGCACGTGGGAGGTTTAGTCTTTCTCATTTTTAAGTCCATCCTGTGAGTGTGTGTGTGTGTGTGTGTGTGTGTGTGTGTGTGTGGAGTGTGAGGGTGTTTGTGTGTGTGTGTGTTTGTGGGTGTGTTTGTGTGTTATGTGTGTGGGTGTTTGTGTATGTGGGTGTGGGTGTTTGTGTGTGTGTGGGTGAGTGTTTGTGTGTTTGTGTGTATGTGTGTTTTTGTGTGTGTTTGTGGGTGTTTGTGTGTGTGTGTGTGTTTGTGGGTGTGTTTGTGTGTGTGTTTGTGGGTGTTTGTGTGTGTGTGTTTGTGTGTGTTTGTGGGTGTTTGTGGGTGTTTGTGTGTGTGTTTGTGGGTGTTTGTGTGTGTGTTTGTGTTTGTGTGTGTGTGTGTGTGTTTGTGGGTGTGTGTGTGTTTGTGGGTGTTTGTGTGTGTGTGTGTGTGTTTGTGGGTGTTTGTGTGTGTGTGTGTGTGTGTTTGTGGGTGTTTGTGGGTGTGTGTGTGTGTGTGTGTTTTATGTGGGGATTGATGTTAAGACTTGGGGGTGTGGGGGTTTTTACAGGATGGACTTTGGGGTTCGTGCCAATTAAATGTCATTGGTGCCAATTTAGGTTTTCATGTCCCTTCCCTCCTCTGGTCTCAGGTGGCGGTGGTGGGTGACGGTGGTGAGAGCCGAGCCGGAGGCCAGGCTGGGGCTGTGGGGGAGGCCAGTGGCGCTGAGAGTGCCCGGTCTGGGGCAGGAGGCGCTGGGAGCAAGGACATGCCCACCTGGGAATTGGGTCCCTCCTTTCTCCTGGACGGTCAAGGACTCGAGCCCAAGGCCAATTTGACCCGAGTTCCTAAGGGGAGGAGACGGAGGGGGGGGGGCCGAATTCTTTTACTTGCCAATTGTTTTTAAGCCAATTTGTTTTTTAGTGTGTTTGTAGCCAATTAAGTTTTTTAGGGATTTTTTGGTTTTGGGGGTTTTTTAGGCCAATTGGAGTTTGTGGTTTTTGTAAAAAGCCCATTAGTTTTAGGGGCTTGGTGTGTGTGTGTGTGTATGTGTGTGTGTGTTTGTGTGTGTGTGTGTGTGTGTGTATGTGTGTGTATGAGATTTAAATTTTATTGTATAATTTGGGTGATGGTTTGGTTGAATAATTTGGTTGAATAGTTTGGCCGAATAGTTTTACTGAATAATTTGGGCAGATAATTTTCTTGAATAATTTGGTTTAATAATTTGGGGGGATATTTGAAGCCAATTGGTTTTGTACATTTTCAGGCCGTTGAATAATTTGGGGGGATATTTAAAGCCAATTGGTTTTGTACATTTTGAGGCTGTTAAATAATTTGGGGGGAGGGTGGTTGGGGGGTATTTAAAGCCAATTGGTTTGGGACATTTTTTTAGGCTGTTGAATATCCCTCAGGGGGGGTAATTTGGGGGGGATATTCAAAGCCAATTGGGTTTGTACATTTTGAGGCTGTGGAATAATTTGGGGGGTTTATTTGGGGGGATATTTTAGGAGGGTAATTTGGGGGGATTTTAAAAGCCAATTGGGTTTGCACATGTTTTAGGCTGTCGGGGCGACGCCCTCAGGCCGATGGAGGGGGCCGAGGGGTGTAGCCTGACATGGGGAGGTTGGGGCAGGGGGCGGGCGGGGCGCGCTGGGAGGAGGACGGCGCAGAGAGGCTTGGGGGACCTGTTGGGAAGTCCCGGGACCTGGTGGTAAGTCCATCCGGAGGCAGGAGGAGGGTGGGGCCGCTCCGCAGAATCACTCAGGTTGGCTCACTTCCGATCGCTGGGCGCCTCGGGGGAGGCGGCCCCGTGGGCAGCAGGGTCGTGCGTGGCCAGGGCATTCAAGGGCCGTTGACGCTTGGCCTCCTTGAAGGCTTCCAACTCCCTGGCCAGCATGTGACCGCGACGGACCCGCAGGAGGGCGGGCAGGCCCCGGCGCAGGCGTTGGGAAGACTGCATCCAGGCGCCGGAGTTGAAGTACTTGCCCACGGGGTACTTGGGGGAGTTGTCCTGGGAGGGGAAGGGCCAGTCAAGGGGGGCCAGCTCCCCCACTGCAGCCCCCAGCCAGCCGGGACCCCCACCGGAGGGGCTGGCACTCTGTCACCCCCCCAGCTGCCCAGCGGGGCACTTCCCCTGGCTGCCCTTCCACCTGGGGAGCTGGCGCTGCCCTCCCCCCAAGGGCCCCCTCGGGGAGGAGACCGTTTCCGTGGGGAGGGGGCTTCTCACCGGAAGCACGGTCGGGAGAGTCGACACATCCCTCTCGGACTTGGCGGGGGTGGCACAGTAGGTCTCCAAAAGGGCCAAGTCGCAGCTGCGGAAGCAACACTCCTCCACGATGCCACTGCCCCGGCTGCGACGGCTCGCCCGGCCGGCTGGTCTGCCTGCGGGCCGGAGGGGTGGTCAGCGCTGCGCCCCGCGAACAGGGGGCAGGGCGCCCGCCCCAGTGCCTCCCTCCTGGACTGAACACGGGCACAGCCTCAGGGTCCCCAGACCCAGGGTGGCTTGGGAAATGGGTTCAGGGGCCGCCCGGCGAGGGGGCGAACCCCCACATTCCAGGACCACAGGTCCCGGGACATGGGTGCCCCCCCCTGAGCTCAGCAGGGGCTGACGGCCCAGGACCCCGACACTGAGACAGGTGGGAATGGGAGGAGGAAGAAGAAGACGGGAGGAGAGGAGTGAGGACCCGCAAACACCGCACCCTCCTCTCCTCCCGTCCTCCCCTCGCTCCCCCAGGCTCCAAGTCTCAGCCGCCAGGGAAAGCGCCCAGCACCTCAGCCTCGGGCCCGGGTGGGGGAGGGGGAGGAGCCCCTAGTAAGGGGTCCGTCATGGGTCCCCTGGGTGGGGCTGGGCCCAGCACCCCTTCAGGGAGCCACTCCCTGGGTGAGGGCCAATGGCTGCCAGACCCTACGGTGCCCCTTCCTGCCCCAAAGAAGGCGGGGGACAGAAGGCGGCACAGGCGAGGCAGGAATGCTTTTCAAAGAGAAGCTTGGAAATCGCCAAGCCTGGCCCTGGGGGGCCCATTTCTCAGGGTGGGTCAGTGGAGGCTGGGGAAGAGAATGCCTAGGGTGGAGGGGGGGGGCAGGACCAGGTGTGACAGGCCTGGGAGCAGCTGGGCCCCTGCCCTGTGGGGGACCAGCCCTGGAACGCCCAGCCCCATGCGCTGTGACAGCAGGGGCTCCCCTCTCCTGCACCCCCAGGTGGAGCAGCGCCCCCAGGACGCGGGCTGTGCACACTCACACCCACCAGCAACACCGGCTTTTGTTCCCATTGGTTTCCTACCCCTTTTATCAAATCTCCAATTTGATAAAAATTTTCACAATGGGCACATCCCTGAGTATGTAACCATTGTCAAAATGTCAGGCACCAAGCCACGCCCCCGTCCTGCTCACCAGCTCCCCCCACCCCCCTCCCCCCGCCCCAGGGAGACCAGCGACCCTCCATTTTGAGTCTTTATTGCAAGAGAGTCAGCGGGATGAGTGCGCCCCGCACACTGAAGGCGCCTGCTGAATGCACTCCCCAAAGCCCGGCCCACCCTCCGTGGCTAGTCCTCCCCCTGCCCCCCCCGCCCCCACCCCGCCCCCCACCCCTTCCGAGGACCCAGCACTTGTTAGCACCTGCTGTGTGCGCCCCGCCCCTCGCCCACCGCCCCCCGAGCCACTTACTGAAGTAGAAGCCGCGGTCCCCACAGACAAACTGGAGGGTGTCCACCAGCTCCCCGCCGCACAGGGTCTCACTGGGGCGGTAAGCAGCATAGCAGCACGAGGCGAAGGCCAAGAAGGTTAGCAGCACCAGCATCGACTTCCCCACTGGAAGCGCCATGGTATCTGCGGGGAGAGAGGAGGTTGAGCCGCGCCCGCCCGCCAGGCGGGTCTCACACCCAGAAAGTTCAGCGGCCACTTTACAGCAGGGCTTTCTCCTGAGCCATTGGCTCTAACGGAGACGGAGGCGTCTTTGATTGGCAGCAAGTGCTGGTCAGTGGTTTCCCGTGGGGAGGGTGGTCCCCATTGTCACTGCTGCAGGGGCTCGGCCATGCCCAGAGCCGCAGGGGCCAGTGCTGGACGCGGGACCTGGCCTCCATCCTATGATGTCATGAGGGCGGGGCCAGCACCAGGCAGCGGCCACTCCTGGGTCTCCCAGCGCCAGCCAAGATGGCAGGCGGCCCCACCCCATGGCTCGGCAGCCCGAGCATCCCAGAGGACCAAGTCTGAGGGTCCCGCGGCCAGCCCCCTCCAGGGCTGTCGCTGAGCAGAGCTCAGGCCAAGGATCCGATGACCAGCATGACTCTCAGGGGCCCGTTCTCCTGACTCACCCAGTCCCCTAACTCCAGCCTGCCCTGGGCACCCCAACAGCCTCAGAAAAGTCAAAGCCTCAGGGTGCCTTCAGGACCCCCCCCCCTCCCGCATCCAGGGGAGCGAGAGAGAGCAGGTGAAGCCGCCTGGAGGCCAGACCAAGTTCCTTAGGGTCCAGGGTGGAAGGAGTGGCGGTCCTAGGACACACCCCCCTGCACAGGCTGTGCGTCCCTAAGGAGTGGGTGGCTTGGGAGGGGCCTCCCCTTCTAGGCAGCCCGGTCCGAAGGTGGGAGCCCCTCAGGCAGGCGGCCCCAGCCTGTTCCTGCACCCCCAGGTACGAGCCCTTTCGGGGGCAGCCAGTGGCTCTGAGTCCACTGGCACCCGAGGCTCCCCGGGCAAGGGCGGGGCAGGCTGCCCGGAGCTGTGCCCCTCCCAGGCTCCACAGCCGGTGGGCACAGGGCAGCGAGCAGCGTGGCCCCCAGTCCCGATGGAGCCTCGAGGCAGTAGCCCAGGAGCCGGAGAGGGAAGGCAGCCGCGTTGCCTAAGCTCCCCAAAGAGCCGCAGCTCCACGGAGGGACCTACACGGCCACCTCCATCCCCTGGCCTGGACCTCAGCTGCCTCCCAGCTGCCCCGCCGCTCCATCCCTCCGCCAGCTCGGCCCCTCGGGTGTGGGGTCCGGCCGGAGCCCGGCAGGGAGCATGGCCGAGGAGGGCAGTGGCGGGGGGAGAGGGGAGTGCCCTCGCTGGAGGCAGCGGGCAGAAGCCGAGGCTGAGCCGGAGCCGGGGTGCAGGCAGGCGGGCTGGAGCGGGCTGGGGCTCCGCTCAACAGCTGGTTACCTGCAGCTGAGCAGGAGTCCTGGGCTGGAGCAAGAGGAGGAGGAGGAGGAGGAGGAGGAAGCTGAAGGTTGCCTCTCAGGAGAAGCCAATGTCCAGCTCTCCGCCTGGTCAGTGCCTCGGCTTTTTATGTGCGAGCCGACTCCTCCCAGCCCCGGCTCCACCCCGGCCCCCCTCCCCGCTGACCACTCCCCCCGCCCCTTTGCCCCCGCCCCCTCGCGGCTTCCAGCCAGTCCCCTCTCTCCTCCGCACGCCCCCCGCCCCCTCCCCTCTCCCCTCCCCTCCCCGCCAGCTCCATCCCTAAGCAGAGGAACATGTGGGGGGGGGGCGCCTCCTGAACCCCCAGCCCAAGTCCGCACCGGGCAGCGGGGGCTGGGAGGGGGGCAGCTTCCCCTCCTTGTATGGAAACTTCCATCTGCGCGCGGCGCAGGGGCTGGACACTCCCCTGGGAGCCCCCGAGCAGCCCCTCTCCCCAGATTCCTACTTGGAAATGTTGGGGACAGGGAGGGGGCGGGGGGGGATCCTGCAAATGTGGCGTCTGGCAGGACGCTTTTGCCAACTCAGCCCCCCTCGCTCCTTCCTGGCCCCGCCCACCCGTTTCTCTCTCTCTCTCTCTCTCTCTCTCTCTCTCTCTCTCTTTTGCTGGCGCGAGTGCGCATACCAGGGTGGGTTTCTGAGACCCGCGCCCCCCCTCCTTGCCCAGCACCCTGGGGGGACGGCCCTCCCCCCGCACGGCGCAAACCCCAAACTTTCACCAACACCCCCCGCACCCCCAAACCCACCAGGAAGTCGCTTTTGCAGACGCTCACACCGCTCCGGGCATTTTCCGCGGCCCCTACCCCGCCCCCTCCGCGGCGCAGGGAAGAGCGCGTGGCTCGCCGTGGGGAAGGGGACCCGCCGCCCGCCGCCCGCACCCGCCAGGGCGCAGTCCCCCCCCCCCCCCGCCTCCGCCGCCCCGCCAGCCCGGCGGTCCGCACGGCGCTTACCTTGAAGCCGGCACAGCTGCCGCACACCTTCCTGCTGCGTGAATGCGAACCGGGCAGCGGGCGAAGGCCCTCCTGCCGGACACTCCTCTGCCAGCGCCGCTCTGGCCGAGTCGCCGGGGCCGAATGTGCGACGGGTCAGAACGGGGGGATGGCTTTTTGGGGGGGGGGAGTATCCGCTGATCTTGGGGAGGACGGGCCTTCTGTGGGCTGGGGCGGGCCAGATGTTGTACTTTAGGGGGGGAAGGGGATCGGGAAATGAGGTCAGCTGTTGTATTCAGGACAGAGGGGGGCAGAGATAGAGAGAGAGACAGAGTGAACGGGAAAGGGGGGGGCCAAAGGGCGGGCGAGAGGGAGAGGGGACAGCGAGAGGCGGGCAGGCGCACAGCGGGGGAGAACAGTCAAGAGAAACAGAAAGTCTGTCTAGGGTCCGGGGGCGGGCGGGGAGGGGGGGCGGGCGTGGAGGCGCGGGGCCGGGGGGGGGACGGGAGGGAGCCGAGGGAAGGCGGCGGGAGAAACGAGTGCGCGGGGCCGGGGCCAGAGGCGAGAGAGGTGGAGAGGGGAGCACAGAGAAGCGAGGGAAGGTCGCCACGTCGGGGGCCGGGGGCGGTGCGAGGGGGGGCGGAGTGGAGGCGTCACCCGGGCCGCGGGCGCCCAGCTCGGTTTGGGCCGACGGAGCCCTCGGCCGTCGCGAGCCCGGGCCTCGGGGGGGCGGTGGTGGCCGCGCTGGAGCCGCTCGGGACGCCGCGAGGAGTGGGAGCGGCCCGGCGGCGCACCGGGGAGGGCTGGGAGGGGAGCGCGGGGAGATGACAACGCCGGCGGCCTGCGAGCCGGACTGCCTGCGGGGGGGACCGCCTCCTCGGGCGAAGCGGGACGGGCGTTGAGGTAGATAGACGAGGAGGCGGCGAGGGGTCCGCAGGCCCGGCGGAGCGCGCCCCCGCCGACGGCGTCCGCGATGGGATCAGCAGCGCACGGACGTCGAGGCGG
This sequence comes from Myotis vivesi, assembly GCA_035771395.1. NCBI lineage: Eukaryota > Metazoa > Chordata > Mammalia > Chiroptera > Vespertilionidae > Myotis > Myotis vivesi. The sequence continues at coordinate 370,990 of JAWPEG010000008.1, forward strand.
GGCCGTCAGCCCGATGGAGCTGGGCGGGCGTGGGCCAAGAGGCGGGGGCGGCCGGAAGGGGGGGCCGGGGGCCCGCTGGGCCTCACGCAGCTCCGCCGGAGAGCAGGCGAACTCCGGGCGCCAACGCCCGGTTCTTATAGCCGCGCCACCCCGCGGCGCGGCGCCCGCTCGGGCCCCGCTGGCCTTGAGCCCGCGCCAATGGGCGCCCGGCCGGCCCTCGCCCCGCCCCCGGACCGCCTCCGCAACTCGAGCCAAGGGAGGGGGGCGCGGGCTCCGGGGCGCGGGAGCCTGGAGGGTGGGGGCGGGGGAACGTGGGGTGTGCGGGACGAGATGGGGGTGGGGGCAGGGAGCGGCGAAGTGTGCACGAAATCCCAATTCTACCGTGTGAAGGGGCCCCCGTCTCAGGTTCCGGGGTCCCGGGTTCCCTGCGCTTGTGCGAGGGGGTCACGGAGTGAACAGGGTGGCCGGTGTCCCGGGCCCCCGCGGTTGTAGGGTCCCCGCTGCCCGACGAGGGGCGACTCAGCGGGGCGCCCCGTCGGCGTGAGTGAGGGCGCAGGTGGTTCCGTGTGGCCCGGGGGTCCCCGAGTCCCGCTGGGAGCTGCGGAGGGGGAGGAGGGGTCGGCGCTGGGCGCGCGCAGGGCGCGCAGCCGCCACCTGCCCGTGCAGGCGCTGCGCCTCCAGCCGCCGCCAGACCCCGAGCGCCCCCCGGTGCCGCGCGCGGCCTGGTCATAGTCGAGGCCGCCGCCAGGTGCGGTCTGTGCGGAAAGCGCGCCGGGCCAGGCCTGAACGTGGGGCCGACGCAGGGCCCGGGAGAGAGGGCCGAGGCGGGAAACACTGTTTAAGTCCTACCTGCGTGGCCGAGCTCACGGGGCGCCCTAAGCGGCCCACCCCAGGGCCCCCCCCCCCCAAATGTCCCGATCATGGTTTCCCAGGCCTTAGGCCGCTGGACTCGCGTAAACCCGGGTTCAGCCCCGGGGGCCACCGCGCTGACCGGGCCCCGGGCACCATCCCGAGAGTTTGCAGACGTAAAAACTCGTGTCTTTTCCCAAGTCAAACCCACGCACAGGCCCCCGCGCGTCGCCTGCCCCTGCAGCCCCTGCCGCCCGCGCCTCCGCTGGGGACGGGGCGGCCGGCAGGAGACCGCGCGGGGTCGCCGGACGCCGCCATCAATCACCTCGCCCGCCCACCCGCGCTGGGCGCGCGCTGCCCCGGGTCCCGGGCCGGGGCCGGAGGCGCCTCTCCCGGCGTCGCTCCGACCCAGCGCCCCGCCCGCCCCACCACCACGATCTCTGCAAAGGCGCCGGTGTCCGGGCGCTGGCCCCAGGCAGTGCGGCCGCCAGGAGGCCAGCCCGCCGCAGGCTCCCGCGCACCGCGCCGGTTTCCCCCACGGCCGCCGAGGCGAGCGCTGGCCAGCCTGGCGGGAGTGGGACCGGGAACCGGGGGCGGGCGGAAGCCCGGCCGGAGCGCGGAAGCGGCAGGAGCTCACCGCGAGGCTGGAAGCCGGTCGGTCCGCGGGCGGGCGCGCCGGGAGCGAGGCAGGAGCGAGGGCTCTGCGCCGGCGGCGGACGTGCAGAAGGTGAGCGGGACCCCGCGCTAGTCCCCGAGGTTCCGGGGCGACGCCCAGCCCGTTGGAAGACCCGGGGAACATGCCCAAATTTGGGGGGAACTGGGGGCTCTGCCCAGTCGTTTTCCTGGACGCGGGACTTGTGCCCACGTCCCGGCGGACACGCTGCCAGGCCCCGGGCGTTAGGGGAACAGACATTCTTAAACGTAGGGCTTCGCCGGCCACGCCGAGCCACTGAGACCCGCCGTGGCGCGCGGGGCTGGGGCTGCGGGTCGGCGGGTGGCCGACAGCGGTGCCCAGCTGGGGGACCTGGACCGGCTCGGCCTGACTTGCAGGCGGAGCGAGTGTGTGTCCCGGAGCCGGGGCGCGGAGGCTTCCCGCCGTGGGAGCTGCGAGGAGCCACTACATCAGAGGCTCCAGAAAAATCGCGTCCAAGTGGGGGGACCCCTGGAAACAGCTCCGTGCACTGGGGGAGGCGTCCGCGCGTGGGGCGCCCAGCGCCTGGTCGGCCGGCTTGGGGGGCACCCGCAGGATGGGTGGGGAGGTAGATTTCTCGGTGACTCCAGAAAAATTATCTCCATGGAATTCGGGGGGCCCCAGAGGCGCAGGGTCTAAAACTGAAAGAAGAGAACAAGAACACACTGGGGGGATCTCAGCAAACCCTCCCCGCGAGGAGGGAAGCGGAGGTTCGTTTCCGCGATTCGGGCCGCGGGCTGGGCCTGGCGGCCGGGGCTCGGGAAGCCGCTTCCACCGGTGGTGGCTCCGGCGGGTTCTCAGTGCCCTGCAGGGACTCCAGCGCCGCGGTCTAAAGTTGAGGGAACCTGGGGTGTGAGCAGTGCTTTGGGGGAGTGCAGAAAATCGAGCGTGTCGATTTTGTTTTTAAATCGTTTCATTTGCTGGAGGTCTGTTTTGGGCGAACAAGAGAAACTCCTTTTTTCCCTGCGCGCTGTGTTCGGAGATCCCTGGTGAGGAATGGCCCAAATATGGGGGTCCCTGGAAACCGCCTGCAGCTAAGCTCCAGGTACAGGCCCCCGCTGCCTGCGATTTCTGGGGCCTGTGGGTGTTCTTCAGTCCCGGGGAACTTTCATTTTGGGAGACTGGTGGAAAAAAATTGCCTAAACTTAGGGGAGGGGGCTCAGGGAAAGGAGCATGAAGTCAGGGGACCCATAAATCAATGTTCAGAAAAAGCTCAGTTGTTTTGTGGAGGAAAAAAAAATCTCAATTTGCTTTGGAGGGCTGGGAGTAGCGCCTCAGCTCAGAGCCCCCCAAAGTCATTTTGGAATCGGGGCTCCAGGGAAGTGGCTGGGGTCCTCAGCAGAACTGGAGGCCGGCATCTAACTTTTGGGGGAAAGGGTGAAGAGTTCCTAAACCCTGGGACCTGGAGAGCCGGTGTCCACAATCCCTGGGAGTGAGCTGGGTGGGGAGGGGACAGGAAATGTTGATTAAATTCCGGGTGCCCCCCCATGGGGTCCTGGATGCATTGGAGCCCAAGAAACCAGTGCCTTTGTGACCGCGTGTAACCCTGGGTGAGGGGAGGTCTGGAGGGCACTGCCTAACATTTGAGAGAACGGAGCAAACCCGGACCCGCGGGGCCAAGAGACGCCGTGAGGGCCAGAATTTCCGATCAGCGTCTGCATTTTAGAAAACCCGGGTTCCTGTCCGTGAGCGAGGGGCCGGGGGATTTTAAAAGACGCAAAACGTTACCACGCGGAGAAAATGTCTAGGCTGTTGGTGGCCGGCTCTCACAGGACCGGGTGTCCCAGGCACAGCCTTGTAGCTGGGTGTGTGGCCCAGGCGCCTGCGGACCCCGTGAGATTCTGGGGAACCTGCATAGCCGGGGGTCACAGGCAGGGGTGACTGCTTGGGGTGCTTTGGACCTGGGTGAAGGGTCTCATGGGCAGGAGCCGAGCGGGGCCGGGAAGCTCGGCGGGAAACGCGGGCCCCCATCTCCACGGCCCACGGCCGACGGCCCACGGGAAAATGCTCAGGGGGCGGGGGGGGGACAGAGGCCATGGAGCCGGGACCGTCAGGACTCAGAAAAGGGCTGGGGGCTCTGGGAGCCTCCTAAATCCTGTGCAGGCGGCCGAGCAGCCTCCTGGGGTTTGGGGGTAATTTGCTTCCTGCGTTGGGGGACCTGGGGCTCTCGGTGTAACATTTAGGGAGCCCAGGTTGGTGCCAGTAATTTTGTGGGACCCCTGCAGGTATCACCCCAGGCTATGGGGAGCCCGTGCGGGGGTGTCAGCAGGGACAGGAAGCTGGGGAGACCTTGTTGTTAGCCTCCAACATGGTGGGGACACAAGAAAAACAATGCCACTTGTTTGGGGACACAGACCTAAGGGCCAGACGAACCCTGTCCACCCTGGGGAGCCAGGCCAGCTGGCCGCGTGGCCGCAGGGCAGGGCGGGTGGACGCGGACACCGCGGGGAGCACGGGTCGGTGGCCCGCGGGTCTGCAGAACCCCGAGGGGGCGCGCGGCTCCGTGAAGAGCAGGGGGACAGCGAGCTTGGAGCGCCCAGGCCACGCGTGTAAATTTGGGGAAGCCGAGGGGGACTCTCTGTGTGCGGGTCCCTGGAAATTCATGTCTCAGAAAACTCCTAGGAGCTGGGGAGATGCTGAGTGTGTGGGGGGACCTCGGGGGCAGGACTGTGACCCCAGAAAAAAGCCTCGCCCGTCTTTGGGGGGAGCGGGCGAGTGGCTGAGTGGGTCGGGACCCCAGAGCCGGGTCTGCAAGAGAGAGGCCGGCGCCCGGGCCGAGAAACCAACGTGCGTCCAGGGCGCGCGCGGAGCAGGGGCGCCCTCCGGGGGACGCGGCGCAGGCGGCGGCGGGGAGCGCGGGGCTCCGGGGCGCCCAGGGCAGGATCGCCGCTTCCCTTCGCTTTACTGCCCCCGCGCCCCTCAGGTCTCCGTGGCCGAGGCTCCGCGGGCCCCCGGGCGGAGGGCGGAACCGAGAGCCTCCAGGCAGAAACCCGGCGGCCGATCCCGGCGCCTCGGGCCGCCACTCCGCGCGCGCGGGCGGGCATCTCCGAGGAGTCCCGCGGGCTCCCCGCCGCCGCGCCCCACGCGCTCCCGCGCCGCGAGCCTAGGCGAAGCCGCGGCCCGGACGCTGCCGCGGGCAGGCTCATCCCCGGCTCGGCTGGGGGGCCCGGGCGCACCCCCGCCGGCCGCCCCCGCACGCCTCGAGCGCCGCCCGGGTCTCGCCCAGGCACCAAACTGCCTCGAAACCAGCTCGTGTGCGTGAGGCGAGCGAGCGGCGGAAGTGGGAAGGTGGGGTGGGGGGACGAGGGGCAGAGGTGGGGGGCAGGCCTGCCCAGGAGCGGGGGGCCGGGGGTCTCCTTTCGTTTTCTGAAAATGTTCACCGAAGGCCTCCTCCCCGGGGCTGGGGACTGAGGGGAGCAGGGGAGGCAGGCACTGAACCCAACTAGGGTCCAGGCACTGCTGCTGGGGGGGTGCAGGGTCGCCCCTCAGCACTGGGCAGGGTTGGGGGTGTGGGGCAGGGACCCCCTTCCCTGGGGATCTGTGGGGGGAGGGGATGTCAGCAAGGAGGCGCTGCTGGGCAGTGTTGCACAATGGTTTGGGACCTGGGGCCAGGTCACAGGCACTGCTTGTCCCCAGGGTCACCCCACAGAGGGACCCCAGCCGGAAGGGGCCACAGGGAAGGCAGGGGTTAATGCTGAGGGACAGGTGTGGTGGGAAGGCCCCCTGCCCCCAGGACAAGCAGCCACCTTCCCCCCAGAGCCTAAGGCATGCGGGGAATGTCCCCCCTTCAAATTCCAGCCCACATCAATCACCCCTCGTCCATCCCAGGAACATCTGGTCGCCCCCCCCCCCAGGACAGCCCCCTCCTCAACCCCAGGCCGGCACTGTGCCTACAGAGGGAGGGACAGCCGGAGCCCTGCTCCCCGCTCCAGCGACTTGTGAATTGCGGGGTGGGGAGCGTTCAAATAAGGCCTGTCTGTGGGCCGGGGTCCCCGAGAGCCCAGAGCAGATTCCAAATCCTGGAGGGGCGTCTGCTCAGGACAAACGGAGGGACACAGGCTCCCTGGCCCTGCTGGGTCCCGCTGCTTCCCAGGCCGTGGAGCTGCCGGGAAGCCCGTTAGCCCTTGGGGTTTCCCCTCCCCGGGTGCCTGGGGGCCTTCATGCCAGTGGCCCATTCGTTCGGGGCTCCCCTGTGTCCTGCCCCCCACAGGCGCTCATCTGGAGAAGCTGGTGCTGGGAGACGCCGGACCCCACAGGTAGGAAGGAAGCCACCCGGTGCCTGGCTGGGGTCAGGGCGGCGGGGCGGGGGGCACATGGCCTTCCCGGGTGCTGCCCCAGAACCCTCTCCTTATTTAGTCAAAAGTGTGGCCGGAGGGTCAGGCGCGGGGGAGCGGATCCGAGTCACCCTAGGGCTCAAAAAGGGCACTGGCTACCCCCAGCCAGGACCCACCCTCCAGAGTCCCCAACTTCCAGCCCCCCAGGCAGGGAGGGACCTGCCAGCCCACCCCCCAGCTCGTCGCGGGGCTGGGGTCTCCTCGGCAGAGCTGGGCTGGCAGGGACCCCAGCCCCGCACCACCCTCCCCAGCCCTGCCCAGCACCGCAGCACCGACCACCCCTCTGGATCCACAGACCCAGACTCGGAAAAGAGGAATCAGCCCTAGAGGTTCGGACTCACCCCTCCAGACTGCCCTGCGCCCCCCACCAGCTCCGCTTGGCCTTCCTAGCTCCTCGCAGCCGCCCGCCTGCCGTCTGCCTCTCGCTCCCAGCTTCCTCCCCCGGCTCTGGCTTCGACCTGGCTGCTCCCCCTCCCTGGGCCCAAGCCCAGCATTTGCAAACCCGGCTCCATCTCTGAGGGTCCCCGAGCGCCCCTCCCTCACCCCCCTCTGCAGGGCTCAGACCGTGCTGGGCTCTGGGAGGGACGCCCACGCAGGGTCAGCCCCGACCCCCGACAGGAAGCAGGGGACAGATGCCCAGGCTGGAACCAGAACCAATGGGACCCAACAGCACCAGCCACCCCAGGCCCAGGCACCACCAGCCGATAAACCAAAAACCAAAAGTACGTAAGGGTTGGATGGGGGAGGGGTGGCGGAGCCGCAGGGGGAAGGAGCCCCGTGTGGCCCCAGTGTCCCCTTGGCTGTGAGTGAACTCGAGGCACCCTGAAAGCAGGCTCTGGGCTCCTCTGGGACCGGCAGGCAAGCCTGGAAGGGGGTCGCCTACTGGGTGAGTCCCTCCCTGCAGGCTCTGAAGGTGGCCCCTGTGGCTTTGTGTCCGGCACAAGGACACGGAGCCAGCCCACGCCCGCAACCACCCAGGACCCTGGAGCTGAGCATCCCTCCAGGCAGCTCAGCGGTGCCCCTACAGGTACCTAGTCGGCAACCTTGGCCTCCCCACCCAGCCTGCCCAGTAAGGGCCAGCCTCCAGCCTTTCTCATCACCCCACCTCCACTCCCTCACAGGGAGCCCTGCCACCTCAGACAATGGGCCCCACCCCCACCCCACCCCACCCCCTCACCCTCACCCGCACGGCACTCCCCAGCTCAGGAGGCTTCTCCCTTTGGGCGGTGCCTCACGTGCCCTCACGATTCTGAACTCCCGTGTCCCGTGCTGACGACAGGGGACGGGGAGAGGACGCCCAGGTGTCCAGTGCCCCAGCCGAGCCTGCTCTCCTCACTCCCCTCTCCCTCCTCTTCTGTCCTCTTGTGGCTTCATCTGCACCTTGACCCCTGCCTCCCCCCTGGGCTGCTCCCCGGCTGCCCTCTGACCTTCTCCCAGGAGTGCCCTGCAGGACCTCGCTGCTGCCCACACCTGAGCCCCCCAGGAGGCAGAGACTCTGGAGCAGCCCCCTGAACCCCAGGCACCAGCTCTGTGACCAAGCACCCCCAGCCTTGCGGAGCCCCACCGCCTTGTAAAAGGGGGGGTGAGGGCTAGGGCCGCAGTGGGGCTCCCAGCACGGAAGGCACCGAGTCTGACTGGTGGAGAGGGGACACAGCCTGCCTGGGGCTCTGAGACACTCACCTCTACGGGGCTGGGGCTGGGGCTGGTGGGCGGTGGGGCTTCAGTGCTGAGCGCGTGGGAGCCGAGGGGACCCTGGGGCCCGCCGGGAGCGCCAGGGGCACAGGCTGCAGCAGCTGGCCTGGGGGCTGTGCTCACGGGCCGCTCTGGGCGGCTTCTGCCTGGGCCTCTGCCTGGGCTGACGTGCAGGCCGGGCCGGGGGCTGAGCCGGCTGGGCGGCAGCGTCCTGGGGCTGCGGGCTGGAGTCCGCCTCCTCCTCAGCCGCGGCAGCGGGGAGCTCAGCAGTGACCCTTCGGCCCCTGGGAAAACATGGAGGTGGTCGCTTTAAAACAAATGGTCCCCAAGCCGGAGCCCCCAGCCCGGCTCTCCCTGGTAGTTGGAGGGGGAGAGGCCTGTGGGTCCACAGGTCATCGTGTTGGGGGTTGGGTGGTGGTCTCTTTGCCAAGTTGGAGGCCAGGGGAAGAGGCCCACAGGGCACCCAGAGCTGGGCTTTCGGAGCCAGGCCCGAGGAGATGCCCACAGTGGGCAGGAAATGCCCTGTGGCTGGAAGACCCTGCCTGGGCCTGGGCTGGGGGCTGCACACACAGGGCCTGTCTTGGGGGATCACAGCACAAAACAGGGGAAGCCTTCCCCACCCAGCAACCCCACTGAGAGTGGGGAGGCAGCTGAGGGTGGGGAGTGAGCTCCTCTGGGGAAGGCCCCCCCCTGCCCCCTCACCCAGGGGACAGGGCAGCGGAGCCCGCATGGGGTGGAGGGAGAGAAACTGCCTGCACCAGCGCTCAGCTCAGCCACCGGACAGCTGGGCACACGGGGCAGGAGAAGCCTGACCCTCAGCCCCGCTGTGGGGCAGTGACCGTCCCGTCCTCAGAACAGGGCTCTGGGGTGGTTGGGAGGTGCAGGGGATGGAAGGTGGGGAGCCTGACTTTTTAAAAAAACTATAAAAAACTGCTTCAAAATCTCAGCCTGGAGCCTCTGTACTGTCTCGTTTGTCTTCGGTTGGGATGGGGGGGGTGGCTGGGAGGGAGCTCCTGACAGCAAAACCCTGCCCCTTGCACTTGCCAGCACAGCTGCACCCCCCCACCCCCAAGGGCAGCCCTGCCCGTGCCCACGCTGCCAGCAGATCAGGGAAGGAAAACAGATTTTCCTCCCTGGGGCCCCGGGCTCCAGGCAGCCCCCGGCCACCTGTCTTTTCGGTCCCCTCCAGCAGAAACAGCAATTCCGTTAGCCACCCTGAGTCCCCAGCCCCCATGCGTGAACGGAACCCCGAGGTGCTGCACGAGGGAGGGAGCCCCGTTACCTGTGCTCTAGTTGCTGGGTGCCCCCCGAAGTTCCCGGGCGGTGGATAAAGAGGACCGGGGAGTCACCGGTGCCCCAGGCTTTCTGCCCCAGCGGCCCGGCCGATGAGCCGCCCGCTGGGCTAATATTAGCAGCTGCCACCAAAGCAGGGGCTGCTCTGGCCGGGGCGCCCGTGGTGGGAGAGGAGGGGGGTGAGGCTGAAGCTGGAGAGACAGTGAAAGGCAGCTTCAGGGCTCGCATGACAGCGGGTCCTCGGCAGCAGGGCGGCTTCCACCACTGAGCAGACACCTGCCACATGCCAGCCGCGTTTATAGCTGGGCCCCTCGTCTCCCCAGCCCCCCCACGCCATCCCTCCAGCCCCTCCAAATTTGGGTAGCTTTGCACCAACTCAGTGTGGCCGGGGCCTCTGGGGCAGCTGGCCATGGCACTGTCCCAAGCCTGGGCACGGTGCGGGGGGGAGAGTAGGGGGTTGGGGGTGGAGGGTAGGTGGGTGGGTGGGTGGAGGATGGGGGTAGAGGGGTGGAGGTTTGGCCCGCCTCTGACCCCATAGAAGGGGGTTTGTGAGCCTGCACATAAGCCAGAAGCACGCCTGCTAGCCAGCTGGCAGGACTGGGGGGGGGGGGTGCGGACTTCACAAGATTGACACTTGGCAGTCACTTGACACCCTGGAATGTGGGTGGGCTTGGCACGGGTAAAATGGGGGTGGGGCACAAGGGGGAAGCGGCAGATTTAAAGAGAGAGGTCAGCAAAGTCACCCTTTGGGTGGCCCCCACACAGCTGCCACACAGTACGGTTCTGTCCATCCTCCTTCGAGGGGCAGGACACTCCTGGGGGAGCTTTCTAGCTTCCCCAGTCACCCCTGACATAGCCCCTTACACGACGGGTGTGGTGCCAGGCACTCAGGGCACTGCCGCAAGTGGCAGCAGCCGTGGGGAACGGGGGGGCCTGTTCCCAAGTGGGATGATGAGGGTCACAGCTTTTGGAACCCGGATGAACCTCCAGGGAAGGCACAGCCCCCCTGAGATCTCACCTGGTGGGGAAGAACAGGGCAGACAAAAGCGCCACCTGACTGGACCAAATCTCACCCATAGGCACTTTAAACTTCTCCTCCAAGCCTGCGGGGAGGCAGGAGCTGGCAAAGGTGCACCAAGAGGCAAAGGCATGCACTCGGCACATAAGCACTCGTCCCCACCCTCCCCGCGTTCCTGCACCCAGTGTGCACCTGACGGGTCACAGCCCGTGTCAGGGTTTAATCTCCCTTTTCCTTGGAGACCTTCACCTGAACCTCCTTCCTTAGCCGGAAGGATAGGGCATTCCATGGGGAGGATGGGGCTCTCGGGGGGGATGTGGGGGAGGCAGTCTGCCTTGAGGGAGACTCGAGTTGGCTGGGGTGGGCCAAACAGGACACAGACGGCCCAGGTCCACACCACTCCTGGGCAGAGGACAGGCGGGGCTCTGGGTAGGGAGGAACGAGGGGTGCCCCAGGCCCCAAGCAGGTTTAAGACACACGGAGGGCCATCAGCGTGAAGCGGCCTGGCGTGCGGCTGTCGCTGCCTCTGCCGGCTGTGGCTCTGCTTAGGGCTCTGTGGCTTGCAGGCTGCACGGCCTTGGTCCCCTAGTGTCCCCTGCAAGATGCCCAGGTGTGGCCAGGAGCTGGGGCCTGGTCCCTTTTGGGAGACGTTCCTGGGACTCCCAGCTGCAGGTGGGGCTGGGGAGGGTGCGGGGCTGACCCAGGCCAGACAAGAACATGGCGGGAGAGGCCCACGGAACTGGGTGTCCCCAGGGGGAGAGGGTGGGCAGCCGAGGGGCAGAAAGGGAGCAGCTGTTGAAGCCCACAGATCAGACCCCTGCACAGTGGGGACCTTCCCGCTCCCCAGGGGGTGTCTTGAACCTCAGCTCTACCCCCCAAAGGGCTCCCTCCACTGCAGGCCCACTTTATTCCAGCAGAATCTTGCAGCCCAGCGTCTTTAAGCGAGGGAAGGGGAGAGCAGGAGAGGCAGGCCTGGGAGGGCCCATGGGGCTCTCAGCCCTGGTACCACTGAGGCAGGGCTAGAGGCACTGACTTTCAGCAATGCCCCAGGGACACGCGGCCTCGGGGGTGGGGGGGGGACGCAGGGCAGTGGAGGGAGCACAAACCCAGAACCCTAGAAATCCCGTCTCAAGTTTCCTCCACTTGGCTCTTTAAGTGGCCTCGTGCTGACACCTGGTGGTCACTTCTAGAATTACAGCGTCACCGCCCGAAGGTATTACACATTGGGGGGCCCCCCTAAGGAGAGGGGTGGGTGGGGGCAAAGCAACCCCATTTCTCCCGACAAAGGGAGCCCCCTGCAGGGTCGGGGTACGGGGAGTGCTGCACCTTCGCACTCGGGTGGGAATCTCTTGTCTGCCCCCATCCTGGCATGACCGAGTGGTTAGTGAGGCCTAAGGGGACGCCTCCCCCCAGGGTCTCCAGCTCCCTGCGGGGGTGGGGCGGCTCCCTCCCCAGGGGGTGCGGAAAGGTGGATGCCCAAAGCCAAGCGTGCCCCCGGGACAGTCCTGAAGCTCCCGCTGTGTTCTGAGGCTTAGAGGAAGCTGTGTTACGTTTGTGTCAGAGTAAAATGAGATGTTACTGGGAGGCAGAATGTTGGGGACCCCCCGCCCGCCAGACAGGCAGGGACCCGGAGACTGAAGGGGGGAGTGGTCTTGCACCGGACACAGTTTCTCCCCCCCCAACATACACACACGCACACACACACGCGCACGCGCGCACACACGCACACGCGCACACACCCCCCCACACGCGCGCGCACACACACCAAGGCTTTCAAATCTGGCCTAAGCCTGACACCTTGTGGCCACCTGAGGAAGTGCAGCCACAGCCTCTGAAAGTGCCTGGCTTTCCTCTGCATCAACGCTGGGCCGCTAGGCCAAACCCGGGGGTCCAGGAGGAGGAGGTAACACAGAACCCCCACCCGAGGGCCCCGTGCTGTCAAGTCACCTAGGGCTCAGCCGCCTTCGTGGGGGCCACCAGCAGGCCAGAGTGAGGCTGCCGCAGGTTGCACACGCCCTGGGCCCGCAGTGTCTGTGCAGGTGGCTCAGGGGTGCTCAGATGGGGACAGGCTGGGGCAGAGGAGGCCTGAGGCTGGCCCCGTCCAAATCCCGGCTCTGCAGCAGGCCGGCGAGGCCAGGGCGCCTGGGGCTCCATGTCCCCGTGGCCGCAAGAGTCCCGCGTGCTGGTGCCCAGCAGCCCGTGATCAGGGTCTGGCCCAGGAAGTGCTAATCCACACTCGCTGCTCAACACCCTGAGGTGAAGGCGCATTTGCCCCTAAGGGGTCCCTCCCAGGTCGCATGGAAATGCAACCGCAGCAGGCCCTGCCGTCCTGGGACCCTCCGTCCCCTGCATCTCCTGCGTTAAGTGCCCACCAAGAGGGCTCAGAGCGCCCTGGATAGAGCGTCGGCCTGCAGACTGAAGGGTCCTGGGTTCGATTCCGATCAAGGGCGCATGCTTGAGTTGCGGGTACTATCCCCAGTATGGGGCGTGCAGGAGGCAGCCGATCCATGATCCTCTCTCATCATGGATGTTTCTCTCTCGCCCTCTCTCTTCCTCTCTGAAATCAATTAAAACAAAAAAAGAAAAAGGCCTCGGAACTTGGGGAGCAGGAGGCCAGCCAGGCGGGGTCTCTCGATGCCGGGCTCACTTGCTGGTGAGCTGGGGGGGCTCCGGCACAGAGATCCCCATTCCCGGAGCGGCCATACCTGCTCCCCCGGGGACTTCACCCTGGAGGGGTGCCCCTCCCATGTCCAGCCTGGGACCCCCGCAGCCCTATGGGTCGGGAGGTCGCCTCTGATTCCCTTTCCATGGACGAGGAAGCTGGAGGGCAGGGCCGGGAGATGCACCCTGGAGAGCCGGGCCCATGGGCACTCCCCCCGGCCCTGCACGGGCGTGGGGTGGACACTCCAGCGGCCCTACCTGCTGAGACCAGGCCGGGAGCTGAGGTCCCACAGGAGGCAGCCCATGTGTCCAGACCCCAACCTGTCCAGCCACGGGAAAGGCCTGGGGGATGCCTGCGGCCACGGCGACTCCGGGGAGCACAGGGGACCCACAGCCTCCCCTGCTGGGCACGTGCCCGGAACAGTGAGCCCCACGCGGACTCATTCTCAGGTCCGGGCACTGGGCAGGGGTGGGTAGGGAAGAGCCCTGGCCACCTGCTCTGGGCCTCGGGTCCACCTGGAGCCCAGCCTGTGCGCCCTCCTTGCCCACAGCGGGCCAGGGCCAGGGATGCACCCCCAGCGGGCACAGGACAGACCCACCCTCCAGGCTTGGGGACGAAGCCCACCTCCCGCTCTCCTCACCCCTGCCCTTGACAAACCGAGTCAGACCCCAGAAGGGAGGGCCAGTGACAGGGCAGGCAGAGCTGCGGTTTGGAGCCACAGGGCCCCAGGTTCTCGTCTCAGCCCTGTCCCGCGGCCATGTGGATGGACCCCCAGCCCGAACCCGAGCCCGGAGGGAAGGGCTTCCCAGGTCCCGGAGTGGCTGTGGGTGCGGGAGGGGCTGGCAGTGGCCCAGCTTGCAGGCGGCGGGGCTGGAAGAACAAACACCCTGGCTGCAGCTGGCGGGTTGCGGGGTGCCGGCTCTGTTTTCCAAAAACACAGATGGGCCGGGAGGGGGTGGGCTGGCGCGAGGCCGGCGGAATGTGGGCCCAGGTTCTGATGGGTCAGCAGCCGCCAGGGCACGTGGGACCAGCCCCAAGCCCAGCTTCGGGGGGTCAGGCCGAGGGACCCCCAAAGGCAACGCCTGGCGAGGGGGGGTCTGAGCTGAGGTACGCTGGACCCGAAGGGGGGGGGCGGAGCGGGCGCAGGGGACGGTGGGGAGGCCTCTGCCCGGCTGTTCCTGCGGGGCAGCCAGAAACAACAGGGCGAGGGAGGAGGCCCCCACCCGCTGGACCCCGCCCCCCACATTCTTTCTGGAACCGACCTCTGACCTCCACATGCTGAGCAGGAGGCAGGGGCGGGGGTGGACGTGGGAAAGAGCTAACCCCAATCGCTGGCCCCGCCTTCGGCCTCCTGGTCTGGGGTCTGTGTCCCCAAAGCCCCCCCACCCCCCACGCCTGCACGTGAGCCTCCACAGAGCGGGGGGCAGCCTGGCGGACAGCGACAGCCACCCCTCAGCCCAGCCTCCGTCTCCCCGGGCCCTGGGGACGCTCAGCAAAGGCCTCCGTGGGGCCTGGGTTCCTGGCCCCCCTCCTGCCTCGGTTTCTCAGCTGTAACTTGGGGTTGCTGGAGGAAGTCACCCCTAAGGACTTTCTGGTTCTGGGGGCTCTGTGGGGTACTTTCTCAGGACATTGGGGACCCAGCACGATTGTCAGCTTTTTCCCTGGAGGCCTGAGTCCCTGAGGGCGGGGTGGGCGGCTGAGATATGGTCACCCTGGCTCCTTCCTAAACCTCAGGCCTCCGGAAAGGAAAGCAGGGCCAGGAGCCGCCCCTCCCCCAGGCGTCGGGGGCCCCTGTGAGTGGCGGCAGGTGGGCCGTGGACCCCCCAGAGGACTGTCCCTAGGATGGCCCGCCCAGCCCACAGGAAGTCCCGCAAACGTGGGGCTCTGGCGCCCTCTGCTGGTCACACATGCAAATGGCCGCTCTGGCCACCTTGTCCAGTGTGCACAGTGCCCACCTCACAAAACTACCTGCACTGGGGGCCTGGCCCTGCCCGAGTCCGGCGGCCGACCCCCCAGTGGGGACGCCTCGCTGTGCATGGGTGCCGGCCGGGGCGCAGCTGGGCTCTGCCAGGGCCCTTCTCCAGCAGCTCAGGCCCCTGGTTCCTGGTCCCACTCCCTCTCCCGGGCAGCGCCCACCAGGCACTGGGCGGGCCCTCAAGGGCAGGGACCCCGCTTGGCGTCATGCCCCTCGGGGCTGCCCAGGCCCAGGGAGCAGTGAGGACGGTGAATATTCACCGCCAACAGGAGAAGGCAAACGCTGTACAGGGGCCAGGTGCAGGGGCCAGTTCACGCCTGCCAGGAGCAGGCACAATCCAGGGGGCCTGCCTGGAGGCGGCCGCACTGGCAGCCTGCCCTTGGTGTGTGGGCACCAGAGCGACAGACGTCCTGGCCCTGGCTTCAGTCTCCCTACTGGGAGCTCTCCTCACATGGCCTGTGGGACAGGGGGGGGGGGGGGGGGGGGGGGGGGGGGGGGGG
>JAWPEG010000008.1:416189-457370 GCA_035771395.1 Myotis vivesi
TGAGGGGGGCACACAGCGTGGGGGGCACACAGAGAGGGGGGCACACAGAGAGGGGGGCACACGGTGTGGGGGGCACACAGAGAGTGGGGCACACGGTGTGGGGGCACACGGTGTGGGGGGCACACAGAGAGGGGGGCACACAGAGAGGAGGGCACACGGTGTGGGGGGCACACAGAGAGAGGGGCACACAGTGTGGGGGGCACACAGAGAGGGGGGAACAGTGTGGGGGGCACACAGTGTGGGGGGCAGCCAGTCAGGACAAGGACATCACCAGCCGAGCTGGGAGGCACAGTGGGGGCTGACGAGGTGCCCTGGGGCAGACAGGGTCTCTGGCGAGCTCACAGGGGCAGGGGCAGGGGCTGGGGGGCCGGAAGGGTCGGGAGACCCCAAGACCAGCTACCAGGGCTCACAGGGCGGCGCCCGCTGCCTCAGCTGATGGCACTGAGCGCCTGGGCCAGGGCGTGCATCTCGTCCTGGATGCCCTCCAGGGAGCGCCCGACGGCCCGGGGGCTGTCCAGCACGTCGATGGCCTGCGTGTACGGGTCAAACTTCACGGAGAAGGGACGCTGGATGCGGGCGGCGTAGCTCCTGGGGGCGGGAGGGCACGCACCCTCAGTCTCCGGGTGGGGACTCGGGGCCTCGGAGCGTAAGGAGGAGCCGGGGCAGCTGGGGCCGGGTCTCGGGCCTCCAGGACACCCCCTCCCTCCCTGTGGCCCCTCACGGCCCGGCTCAGCCTGTCCTCCTCCTCCAGAGAGCCTTCCCAGACTGCGCCCCGGACAGTCCCAGTGACGTCTCTGTCCTTAAGCTTGTGTGTGGGGTCTGCTCTCCCTTCCCCCCACCCGGGCACACAGCTCCCGGGCCTCGGCTTCCCCCGGGACCGCAGGAGCCTGGCACTTTCCCAGGATTAAGGAGTGGGTGCGGCAGACTTGGCCCAGCTCCCACGGCAACCCCAGCCCCAGGCCACGGGGACTCCTTGCTCCCTCCAGGCCCTACAGGCCCCCCAGCCCTGGTGTCCACCCTCCTCGTGGCCCCCGCGGCTCAGAGGGCGGAGCTGGGGGGCCCCCCCGCACCTCCTCCTCAGAAAATCAGACTCCGCCTCCCAGGAGCCTGGCCCGGCCCCGGCCTTGACCGGGCCACCAGCCTCAGGTCTCCCGCTCCCCAGACTTTTGGGGGTGCTGCTGTGGGAGGTGTGTTATAACGGAGGTGGTCAGTTTTCTCCTCTGTGAAATGGGTTCGCAGGCCGAGCCTGCGACGGGCTCACCCGTCCGGGGGCCCCGGGAGCCGGCCCACCTGAGCTTGTCCTTGGCGTCGCTGAAACTCTCGGACACGAAGTAGACGGACTGGTAGGTCTGGTCCTGGTAGGGCTGCAGGGCGGCCGCGTCGGGGTCGAAGGCCCGGATCTCAGGCTCCTCGGAGAGGGCGTGCTGTGGGGAGGCCGGTCACAGGACCTGGGTGCCCCAGCCCCTCGGGAACGGACTCTGGGGCAGACACCTTCCTCCCCGGGTCCTCCCGGAGGCTGGGCCGAGGCCGCCCTCCCGCGAGGACCCCGACTCGGCGCCCGCCCAGGGGAGGGCCTCACCAGGAGTTCCCCGTAGGAGGACAGCAGCCCAGCGCCGTACGCCTTCACCTCTCCGTTCTGCTTGCACAGCCCAAACTCCACCGTGAACCAGTACAGCTGCGGAGCAGTGTGGTCAGCGAGACAGCCCCCTACGGCCTGCCCGGGACCCCCCACCCGCCCAGGCCGGCCAGGGCGGCCCCCGTGTGAGGGTGATGCTCCTGGGGCAGAAACAGAGACCTCGGTCCAGACGGAGGGCCTGCCTGCACCCGGCGTCCTGCGCCCGCCCCTGGCCCCGCCGGGGAAGGGACCCACCGTGGACAGCTTCTCGATCTCCTCGTCCGAAGCGCCCAAGGACGCCAGGCCGATGTCCTGTGGAGGGGGCGGGAGACTGACGGGGGCGCCGGGGGGCTCGGTGCCATTGCCTGGGCGCCCGTCCGAGGTGGGGGCCCCAACTCTGGGAACATCAAGGTCCCAGGACGGCTGCCTGCTGTTCCCGGCAGAGCCAGCAGGTGGCAGCACAGGCCATGGGCATCCGCCCCAGCTGGTCCCCGGCTCCCCGACCCAGGCGGCCAATTGGCAAAGGGAATTTCATCGTTCCTCTGAGGTGGTCTTCCGGGATGGGTCAGCGCGCACCTCTGGGTCAGGATGACACGGTCTCCCTGACGGCTCTTGACCCAAGCGGCCCCCAGCCCCAGGCCTGCCCCTCCGCTGACCCGGCTTCTGGCCCAGGCTGCAGGACACACCTGGGAGAACTGGGCAAAGGTCCGGTCGGCCAGCATGGGTACGTGCCCCAGCAGCTCATGGCAGCAGTCCCTGGGGGGGCAGGGAGAGAGGGGCGGTGGGGCTGGGGATGGGGTCTGCCTGCTGGAGGCGGGCTGGGCCCCCCCCCCCCCCCCCCCCCCGGCCGCTCCAGGGCCGGGACACTCACGGCTCGGGCGAGTGCATGGGCGAGGACGCGTGCCGGATGTACTGGGTGCACTGGAACACGCGGAAGGCCAGGCTGGCCAGGAAATCCCGGGCGGACAGCAGGCCGGCCACGGGCCGCAGCTGGAAGCCGGTCCGCTCTGCACAGCCACGCGGGTGGTCAGGGCCCAGGAGAGTGGGGGCTGGGAGGTTGGTGGTTCTAGGCCCTGCCTGCTGCACCCCCAGGCCCTCCCCCTGCACCCGAAGACCCTCCCCACTGCATCCCCAGGCCCTCCCCTGCACCCCAAGACCCTCCCCACTGCACCCCAGACCCTCCCTGCTGCACCCCCAGGCCCTCCCGCAGCCCCCAGGCCCTCCTGCTGCACCCCCCTCCCGCCAGCGCACCCTTGAGGAAGCGGGAGACGGCCTCCAGCTGCGGGATGCTGTCCTCCTGGTACCCACAGAAGCGCTCCAGCAGCTCGAAGGCCTCCAGGTGCTCCCGGCAGGCGTGTGTGGCATACAGGCCCTTGAGGGTGGTGTACACCGCCTTCCTGCAGTGGGCGGTCAGCAGGCGGTCAGCGGGCGGTCGGCGGGGACTCAGGCCTGGCCCGGCGCTCCTTGTCCCTACACTGAGCAGCCCCCACTGGCCTCTCCTCGCTCCTTGGCCACTGGGGGGCCTTCACCCCTGATCTGGAAGGCTCCACGGTACGGGGGTGGGTGGGCAGCCCTCAGCTCCCTGGACAACCCCTCAGGCCACCCCTCCTTTAGGCCGCCATGGGGGCCTCGGCAGCCCCTCTGCACTGGCCTGGGTCTGCCCTCCTGGGGCCACTGCCCTTGGACCTGGGACTCCGGGGGCTCCCCCAGGCCCTCCCTGTCCCTGCGTCTCCCCAGCCTGTAAGGTCTCACCAGGTGGCGATCTCCTCGGCCGTGTACTCCACATGGGGAATAGGGTCGCCGCTGTGAAGGGATTGGCAGTCGGTCAGGGACCCTCGGGGGTGGGGGATGGGAAGGGCTGGGCTGATGCCCGGCTGGCTGAGTGGCCTCCGCTCTGTGCCTCGTGGGCTTGGCTGTGACTTGGGGACGCCAGGGGCAGTGGGGGAGGTGGTGGTGACCAGGATGCCCCTCCCCCCGGCCCCAGCAGGTCTAGGGTGGGCTGTGGGTGGGATGGGCCCTGGGGTGGGATGGACCCGGTGGGTGGGATTGGGGAGGGCCGGGCAGCTCTCACTGGCGGTACTGGAAGGCTATCTCTGCGATCAGCTTCCGGCGCTGGCGGTACTCCTGGTCCGAGAAGCCCTGGTGGCAGAGGGGCCCCTAAGGAAGTGCCGGCCCTTCCCATGCCCAGGGGGTGCCCAGGGGCCACACCTGCTTGGAGCCGGGCACCCCCCCAGGGTCAGCCCAGGGTCCCGCCCACCACCCCGGCCACAAGTGCAGGCGACACAGCCAGGGCCCACAGGCCTGGAGGGCACCTGCTCACCGGGTGGTCCAGGTCCAGGTCAGGGTCAAACTTGGTGACCAGGTGGTGGCACTTGTCCAGCTCAGACACTTTCCTTGGGAACCACAGGACTGCACGGTGACAGACGGACGGATGGACAGACAGACGGAAGGAGGGGCTGTGAGCCTTGGGCCAGGGGGCCGGGGGAGGGCAGGGCCCTGGGGCTGGGACACAGCTGGGGAACCGGGGGCCAGAGAGGCAGGGAGTGAGTCCCCCGGCCGCACCCCCTGGTCACGTCAGGGTTCCCCTCTGGGAGCCCTGCACCCCCGTGTTTCGGGGTCACGGGTTGCTCTCGGCACAGAGGAACTGGCCTCACCTCTGCTCTCCCCGGGGCCGCGCACGTCCTCCGCCACCCGGCGCACCGAGCTGAGCAGGTGGGGCAGGTCGGCGCTGGGCACCTCGCAGCGCACGAAGTACTCCAGGTGGGGGGTGCCCCCCCGCGGCCTCTGCGCTGGCCGCGTCTCCAGGTGCAGGATCTGGGCCTCGAAGGTCTAAGGAGCCGAAGCAGGGGTGCAGGAGGGAGAGAGGGAGCGAGAGCTGAGGGGGCGAGGGAGGCGGGTCGGGGGTCCGCTCGCCCTGCGGGACCGCGGACCGTTTCCCAGCCCCGGGCAGGGCCTGTGGCGGGAAACGGGGCGTTGCTGTGTCTGCCCAACAGCCGCCACCGCCGCCACCGCCGCCGCGGTCCCCTCGACCCGGCTTTCGGGGTGGCACCAGCTGTGTTCCCTGGCTCCACCCGGACGGCCTTACTTCCCTCGGGCTGGCCGCGCTGTCAGAAGGTCCCGCCTCCCTGATGGCTGTGACACCGAGCCCAGGGCTGGCAGGAGGGTCTGCCACCGCCAGCCCCTGTTGCCCGGCAACCAGGGTGCTGGGTGTCCAGGGCCCTCCGGCCACAGCCATCTCGGGAGCTGGACGGCGGTCTGGCTGTAATGTCATTTGGGCGCCTGTGCTGGGGGCCTGTCTCCTGTCCACCCGACCTGGTGTGGCCAGAGCAGCCGACGCAGCCAGCTGCCACTTCAGCCATCGGGGGCAGGTGGGGGTGGGGAGACCCTGACCCCCAACTGCTGGGAGTCACGTCCACTCGTCCACACGTGCAGGGTGGCGGGCGTGGGCAGTGATTGGGGGCAGCAGGGCTTGGCGGCCTCATGGGGAGCCCAAGAACCTGAGGTGTGACGGGGGCTGTGGGGTCCCCCAATGCTCCCCGAACCCTCCCCCCTGGTGCCCTTCGTGGCCTGGGCAGCGCCTGAGTCCCGCTCACACTGGCCCCCAGGTGCCCGCGTGGGCCCCCTCCGCCCTCACCTCAAAGGCCTTCAGGGCGCGGGAGAGCGGGGCGGTCTTGGCCCCCCGCAGGGTGAAGAACAGGTTGAGCAGTGCCTTCCCGTCTCTCTCCACGCAGGCGCCGGCCCCCAGGGGCTCCCCGGGCTCCGCCGCAGCCGCTGCAGCCTCCGCCTTCTCCCGCTCCTTGCGCGCGTCCTCGATGAGGCTCTGCCTCCGTCCGATGAACCGCGGCGACTGCGGGACAGGAGGGCCCCGCTGCGCTGAGCGCCTGCTGTGTGCTCCAGAGGCCCACTGGCCGGGCAGAGCCTCGGCCGGGCTCCCGGCACCATGGGGGGGTGGGGGGGTCACCACGGCTCCCAGACGCCGCGTCGCCTGTCCCCAGGCCCAGCCCTAACTGGATTAGGGGACAGGAAGGAGCGACTCGGGAGTTCATCTGCTGCCCTTGGCCCCAGATGGACGGCGGCCAGAGCCTGGGGCCCGGAGGGGCAGCGAGCAGGGTGTCTGCGGGGCGGGGAGTGGCCCCCACCCGGTCCACGCGCCCCCCCAGCCTCTCCTATGAGCGACCTTTGCTCACGGTCCCTCCCGGCCCTTCCGCAGCACGGGACACCTGGCCACACGTCCCCTCCATCCGGACACAGGTGCCCCTGTCCACAGCCCGTCCCCAAGATGGCCAGCCACTCGGGCCAGCGTGTCTGATGCCCCCGACAGAGCTGCCAGGCTGGACGGAGGAGGGGCTGCGTGGGGGCTCGTCCCCTGGAGCTGAACTTCCAAGTAGGTGCTGGTGCCCTCAGGTCCGGAACATGGGGGAGGGGCAGGAGACCCCCTCTCTGGTCCCCACGTGACCTCGGGGTGTGGACAGAGCCGGGGCCCTGGCCTCCACGGGGGACTCTCCCCACACCCCCGAGAAGGTGCCTACACGTTAAATCTCTGGAACCCAGACCATGCTGTCACTCAGGGTCTAAAGCCAAAGCCCATTTTTAACATCAGGCCTGTCATTCCGGGTGTCCCTAAGGACGAACTGCAGGCTGACTAGCCCCTCCCCATCCCCGTCTCACGGAGGGGCCAGCCGAGGGGGGCTGCCCGGCACAGGCGCCCTTGAACTCAGGGCTCCCAAGTGGCCACAGTTGGGGGACTGTCCCAGGGCTGCTGGGCAGGGGCTGTGGGACCCGGGCGCCTGGCAGGGGACGGGCGGTGATGGTGGGATTCGCCCCCGAATCCAGTTCACCCCTGGGCTCAGACTGCCATCCCCAGGGGCTGCACCCCCGTGGGCCCAGCACCCCCCACCGTGATCTGTGCCGCGGCCTGGGACACCCTCGCTGGGTCAGACGACCCACCCGCCCAGATGCAAACACGCAGGCACGGGGTCGCCCTGCCAGCCGGGGCAGAGGAAGTGCCCGTGGCTGGGACGCCATGCCAAGCCTGGGTCTGAGCCGCCCGCTGGACCCTGAGCCCGGGGACACCCAAGGTCCTGGCCCGTGTCGGCCAGTGGGCACCCGCCGGCCCCCTTACCATGATGGCCTCAGCCTGCTTGGCGTCCAGCTCGGAGACGGCCCTGCGGAAGCCCTTGGCCGGGGGCGCGGCGGCGCTGGGTGTGGGCATGGCACCGCGAGGTCCGGGGCTCTCTCCACAGCCCTTGGCCGGGGCCGGCGGCCTCTTATAGGCTGAGCTGACGTCAGAGTCCCCCCGGGTCCCCCACCTCCCACCTCCCACCTCCCTCACATCCCTCTCCCGCCTGCTGCCGCCTGAGGGAGGCGGGAGAAAGGGCTCTGTCCCATTAAATCTAATTGCCGCCACTGTCACCCACCGCAGGGCGGCCTGGCAGCTCTGAATCATCCCTCTCCTGCGGGCGCTCGTGGGTCTGGGGACTGTGGGGTGACAGGCGGGGACCGGGAGGCGCTACCCAGGCACCCACTGGGGCTCGCCACACAGAACCTGCATCTTGGTGCAGGAGCCCGACACCCTGTCTTTGTAGATGAGTCTTCCCTTCACCAGCTCCCCGCAGGGCCCCGCAGCCCATGGGCCCCGCAGTGCCTGGGCCCTGGCTGCCTGCAGCAGGGAGGGCGTGGACGGTGAACTGGGGGACCCGCCGACCAGCCGCTCCCTCCAGCAGGGGTCGTCCTGGTGTGCGGCCACTGGAGATGGGCCCTCTGCGTCCACAGCCCAGGGGGACCAAGTGGACACAGCAGGAGCCTGAGGCCCGTCTTCAGCCCCAGCCCCGCAGGTCCACCCTGGCTGGTCACCTTGTGACCCCTGTCCACCTCCCAGAACCTTGGGGGCCTCCCACTCTTCCTCGCAGCCCCTCTCCTCCCGGACCTGCCCTAACGGTGCTGTGAGCACAGCGTCTCCTTGCTCCGCAGCCCTCTGTGGCTCCCACGGCGCCGGGAGGCAGCTTGGGTGCTCAGCCAGCACAACGGAGCACCTCCCCACACCTGCTCCTGCTGAGCCCCTGACACCCCACCTCCTCCTCCAGGAGGGCTTGGGAGTCCATGGCACCTGGTCCCTGCCCCTGTCCTCCTGGTGAGCTCCTACACATCCCACAGAACCCAGCTCTTTCTCACACCCGACATGAACCTCCCACCCCTGCCCGGCTCCTGGCTTTCCCTGCTCGGCAAACTCCCTGAGGGCAGGAACCCCACCAGCTTGGCTCACAGCTGCCTCCCGGTGCCCGGTGCAGGCCCTGGCCTGTCCCCTCTCTTGAACTCGGGGCAACTTGAGGACAGTTCTGCATGGCGTCTGCCTCCGGGCCCTGGCCCAGAGGAGGTCTTCCGCTGGGATGTGCGCCCGGCAGCACAGCCAGGACCTGCCCTGACCCCGGCGCGGAGGGTGGATTCTAGGGCGCCCCCGCCCCCAGCCTGAGCTGATGGGATCTGAAGGCCTCCACTGCCCAGGCCACATCCTACCCACCTGAGCCCCATGTCCCTGGCAGCCCCGGGACCCCGAGGCTTTCGTGTGCCCCCTCAGGAGGGCTGCTGGGGACCCCGAGTGACGTGGGCCAGCCCCTCCTGTTTGCTCAGCGTGGGTGCAGGGCCGGGCGACTGGGCCGCTAAGCATGCAGGAGAAGGGCAGCCCCCGCCGGTGTGGACTTAACCTTTGTCTGCTGCCAACACAAATATTATTTCTTAATTCCTGTCTACCTGAGCGGCGGGAGCTGGGCCAGAGCTGAGCTTCCTCGATTCTCCCCCGGGGCCCAGTGACCCAGCCAGGGCCGAGGCAGGGCCTTAGCCTCCCTGCCAGGGGTACGGTCCCCTCCGTCCTTCCGTGTGTCCCCCTGGGTCCTGGGGAGCCTTTCCCACCCTCAGGCCGGCTCGCTCAGAGGCGCTCCCCCGTCCTCTCGCTCGACCCAGGCGGCCAGGGCACCGCATCACCCCCAGCCCCCTCCCCTGGCTCGTCTCTCATCTCCCCTTCTACCCTCAGGGCCGCCTCCATCCCGGGCGCCTGGGAGGGTGAGCGGCGGCATCAGCCTTCACAGCCTTCACCTGGAAGGCTCTACCGGGACGGATCCACACATCGCCTGGGAGATGGGAGGACGTGTAGCTAGTGATGGGCAGCACTTTGAACAAAGCACTTCTGATGTTCCTCTTGAAATTATCGGGTTTTCTTTGATGACAAAATCCGCATTATTATGGTTAAAAATGAGGATTAATTATTAACCAGTTAAAATGCAGATTAATTATTAACCAGTTAATAATGCTGACTAATTATTAATCAGTTAATAATACAAATTAACCCTTTACTGGTTAATAGTGCGGATTTTGTCATCAAAGAAAACACGATAATTTCAAGAGAAACATCGAAAGTGCTTTTTTCAAAGTCATGTCCTTCGACTGCTACACATTCCCCATCTTTCAGGTGATTTGTGGAGACCGTTTTCTTGTTTTGAGGAGACCATTCAGAGACCTCGTTTTCCACGTCTTCGTACGTGTTGAAAGGCTGCTCAGAAAGCGCGTGTGCCAGCGATTGGAACAGTGGTCATCTGAGGGAGCAGCACAATAAAATAGCACCCATGTCACATGGCATATGTATCGACATGTGTGTAACTCCATCTATTGAGAAAAATCCGCATGACTAACCGGTCCACCTCATTCGCACCCATTCTGCAGCTGGGATGACTGAGGTGAGCGAGCTCCCTGGGCCAGGCGGCCAGGGTCACCAGGTCCCCGCCATGGCTTCTTCAAGGGCCCAGTGGTGTCTGTGCCAGGGGCTGGGCATGGCCTAACAGGCTGATGCTGCCAGCACCCCTGGGTGAGCAGAGACCCCGAAAGGGACCCCAGGGCTGGCGGGTGCTCTTTGCAGGAAGANCTTTACTGGTTAATAGTGCGGATTTTGTCATCAAAGAAAACACGATAATTTCAAGAGAAACATCGAAAGTGCTTTTTTCAAAGTCATGTCCTTCGACTGCTACACATTCCCCATCTTTCAGGTGATTTGTGGAGACCGTTTTCTTGTTTTGAGGAGACCATTCAGAGACCTCGTTTTCCACGTCTTCGTACGTGTTGAAAGGCTGCTCAGAAAGCGCGTGTGCCAGCGATTGGAACAGTGGTCATCTGAGGGAGCAGCACAATAAAATAGCACCCATGTCACATGGCATATGTATCGACATGTGTGTAACTCCATCTATTGAGAAAAATCCGCATGACTAACCGGTCCACCTCATTCGCACCCATTCTGCAGCTGGGATGACTGAGGTGAGCGAGCTCCCTGGGCCAGGCGGCCAGGGTCACCAGGTCCCCGCCATGGCTTCTTCAAGGGCCCAGTGGTGTCTGTGCCAGGGGCTGGGCATGGCCTAACAGGCTGATGCTGCCAGCACCCCTGGGTGAGCAGAGACCCCGAAAGGGACCCCAGGGCTGGCGGGTGCTCTTTGCAGGAAGAGGAGGAGAAGGGCCGGATTGAGGCCCAGGGGTGGGCTTTGGGGGCAGGAGGAGGAGGGGCCGCATGGAGGTGGGATGATGAGGGGTGTAGCCGTGGCCGGGGCTCCGGCAGCCGTCCCCTCACTGACTCAGCCCCTACCTCCCCGTCCACCCCCCGCCCCCTCCCCAGCCGCGCTGAGTAATCGCAGCTCCTGCCTGCAATCAGGAGGCGCTGAGCTCAACAGCCTCTTCCCGTGACGGCCTCCCGGGACTTAATGGCCCATAATGACAGCGTGCCCCCCCCAGACGAGGGCGAGGGCGAGGGGCACCTGGCGTGGGCAGGGGCAGGGCCAGCAGCGGCTGCTGGGCTTTGTGGCCTCAGGGCTCTTTCCCGGGCCTGGGGGCTGCTCCCCTCCACCCCCAGCTGCAAACCCCACCTTCCCCTCTCCTTCCACAATCCAGGCCCCCTCTAGGCAGGGGGTGGGGGGCGGGGGGGCGGGGCAGACAGCCGCAGAGGGGAGCGGAGGAGGGCGCAGCGCTGGGGCCCCAGCCCGTGCCTCTGCGGGACCCCCCCACCGAACACCCCGTGGGCCCTGGCCGGTGTGGCCCAGTGGATAGAGCGTCAGCCCGCAGACTGAAGGATCCCGGGTTCGATTCCAGGCAAGGCCACGTACCTGGGTTGCAGGCTCCCGGCCCTGGTCAGGGCGTGCGGGAGGCAGCCAGTCGATGTGTCTCTCTCCGTCCCTCCCTCTCTCTTTCATTCTCTCCAAAAATCAATGGAAACATGTCCTTGGGTGAGGGTGACACAAAAAGGAAGAAAACCAGTGGGAACCAGCAAAGGTGGCTCCGTGACCTGGGGTCAAAGGTCACTTCCCGGGTGTGAGGGGCAGAGGGCTCTGAGGTCGCTGTGGGCATCACTTGAGTCCTGGGACCAGTGTCCCTGCTCACAGGGGACAGGCCTGCCGGACACACACACCCGGGCACTCGGACGTCACGCCAGCTGGGCTGTCCCTGGGCCCCGGAGGTCCCGGCCGATGCCAGGGACGGCGAGGCCTGCCCCACCCCCTCCAGCCTGGGCCAGCTGTGTGGGCGCCTGCAGAGAGCACACCCACCCCCCCCACCCCACCCCCCGGCTGGGGAGCAGGGTTAGGGGCACAGGCCTCGCCTCCACCCTCGCCCAGTCTGGGGGCCCCCAAGTGTGGAGGGGGCGCAGAGAAGGAGTGGCCGCCTCCCCCCGGCAGGGACAGGGCCGCAGATCCCCCGACAGGCGCTGTCTGTGGAAATGTCAGAGCAATTAGCTGGCGGAGGCTTCGGAGGAGCGAGCAGCGGCGGAGAATATGGACGAGTCGATGGGGTGCATTAGCAATCATGGGGCGGTCGGGAGCCAGGCCGGCAGCAGGGCGAGCGCGAGGAGCAGGCCGCGTCTCCGAGGGCACCCACCCCACCTCACACGGGCCTCTGGCTCCCTCTCCCGACAAATCCAAGACGACCCCCAGGAAGGCTGCACCCCTTTCCCCTCCTCCCTGGGCTCCCTTCCGCCAGCACCCAACCCTCTGGGCGGGGCCTGCCCTTGGCGGGGGCAGGGCTCCTGCTCCTGCTGGAGACCAGCCTTTGGGGGCAGTCCCTTGCGTCCAGACTCAGTTTTTCCATCCACAGAGTGGGGGCGCCGGGGTTCCAGGCACCAGGGGTTGGCGCCCTCGGACCTCTGGAGAAGCTCTCTGCACCCCCTCAAGGGTCCCCATCCTGGGCCCTTCCAGGGGGGTCTGTCCTGCCCAGCACGAGGCACGGGCACCCCTCCCGGGCTCTGCTGCGCCCCGATGGGAGGGCCGGCGGGCCAGGCTGCAAGGACGGCTGCCTTGGTGCAGGGGGAGTGTGTTCGGCTTTCAAAACGGCCAAGGGGACCCGTCAGGGTGTCCCTTCCAGGTGAGGGAAGCCAGGTGGCCAGAGGTCCCGTGGGACCCGACAGGGAGGGGCTGGGGGAGGCCCAGGAGGGGGCGGGACGGAGGGCAGGCTACGGAGGCCTCAGGTCAGATGCCTGGACAGGGAGAGGTCTCGTAGCCCCTGACCATCAGCCACTCACCAGGGAGGAAGGGCAGACCCTCAGAGCACCCCAAAGCTCACTGCACCTCCTTTACTGATCACCCGCCTGTGGGGGGCAGGGTGCCGACCTCTCACCAGGCCAAGGGGGTGGGGGCTCAGGGAGGCCCATCCCCACCTGGACGCCCACCTGGACATAGGCTGCAGCGGCTGGAGATGCCGGATCGCCAGGCTCACCCCGGCTGTGCAGCCGGCCTGGGAGCCCGCCTGCAGCGTTACTGCTGTCTGTGTGTGTGTGTGTGTGGATGTGCATGCGTGTGGACATGTGTGTGCGTATGAGATGTGCGCGTGTGAGCACGTGCACATGTGTGGGAGTGTGTGTGTGCATGAATGTTTGTGCACATGAATGTGTTTGAGCCTGTGCATGTGTGTGCCGTGTACGTGTGTGCACGTGTGTGTCCAGTTCATGTGTGTGCCGTGTACGTGTGTGCGCGCACGTGTGTGCCCATGTTCATGTGTGTGCCGTGTAAGTGTGTGTGTGTCCATGTTCATGTGTGTGCTGTGTAAGTGTGTGTGTGTCCGTGTTCGTGTGTGTGCCTGTGGTACGCAGCAGGGGCTTAGAGGGCCTGACCTCTGGCTTCCCCTCTCTCCCTCGCACCATGTCACGGTCACCGCCACGGCTCCTGCCAGGTGCTTTCGGTTCCTGGGGTCCCTCTGCAGACCCCCCTCGCCCAGGTGCAGTGACTCAGCCTGACCCGCCCCCCGCCCCCCCTCCCGCTCTCTCGTGTCTGACAAATTAGCCGGGAGAAGAGCAGCAGCGACATTCAGTTCCCATTAGTCACCCGCGCAGGCGACGGCCGCTGTGCTCTGACAGCCATCAGGTCTAATTGCAAGTCCAGGGCCCTCCCCGCCCGGGTGCCGCAGCCCCGCTGCCCTGGGCTCCGGGGCTCTTGGTGGTGAGGGGCTGCCGTGCTCTGCACCCCAAGACTCCCTTCCTACAGGGCCCAGCTTCCTGCACCAGACCAGCCCCCTCGCTGTGGGGCTCCATGGCCCTGGGCTGCATGAGCAGAGGCCTGGTGGCCAGAACACAGGAGGGGACAGCCTTGCTCCGCAGTGTGGGCCAGACCAGGCCAACTGGGCAGGTGACGGCCAGTGCGGGCTCCTCAGGGCCCCAGGCTGCGCTGCACATGGCGGTCCGGGCGCCAGAACCTCTCTGGGGTCCTGGGCTCTGGGCCCACACACGGCCTCCATGGCGCTCACCCACCCCGGCTGGACGCCCTGTTCCCTCCTGGCCCCTCATCCTTTCCCCCTGGGGCAGGGCTGCTGGCTCGGTGGGGCCTGGGAGCTGCTCTGGGTCCCACCTCGGCCCCACAGGGACGTCTTCAGGATAACACGGAGGTGCTGACTCCTTCCAAACAGAACACGGGGCCCCAGGAAGCGCCCCGATCCTGCGGGAGACGAGTGGCAGACAGCGTGTCCGTCAGTGTCTCTTCCTGCTGTCTGTCCTCCCAGTGCCCGCTCTGTAAGCCCAGCGCTGACACAGGAGCCCCAGGGCTGGAGTGGGACCCCCGGGGAGAAGGTGAGGGCAGAGAGGGGGTGACCTGGGGGCTCACACCGCCTGCAGGGCCGGGGCGCGGTGCCCATGTGGGAAACGGAGGCCGAGAGGAACTGGATGTGCCCCGTCATGTGAGAGGAGCCTGTGGTTCCCCAAACGGCACCCCTACCTGCAGGGTCTTCTGTGGGCAGCTCCCCCCAGGGCTGCCTGCCCCCCGCCCAGGTGCCTGGTCTGGACCCTGGTGTGTGTATGCCCCCCCTCCTCCCACCGGCATCCCTGCAGCTGGCACCCTTCCCCGGAGCCTGCGAGCCCCCAGCTGGAAGGTCAGAGCCTCAGCCCAGGTGCTGGCCCGGCCTCGAGCAGGGGGGGCGTGTGGGCGGGGGGCCGCGTGGGCAGGGGGGGCACGGGCGCATCCTTGCAGGTGCCTGCAGCTAATCCCTGGCTCTGAAGGGGCTGACATTTCCAGGCTGTGCCTGCGCCCGGAGCCTGACATTTAGACAGGGCTCATCCGCGTGACGTTGGCTGACTGGGGGGCCGGATCCTGAGCTGGTTTTTAATAAACTCGTCCTGGCTGAGCCGCTCCCTCCAGCCGCCCCAGACCCCCCCACCCCCCACCCCCCACCCCCAGGGCCAGCCCAAAGCTAAGCCCAGGTTCCCCTGGGCACCCACACCAGGGCCTGGCCCCACGGGGACCCCAAGAGCTGGGCTGTGGCTCCTCCTGTTATGGGTTGGCTCAACGAGATAGACCACTGACTCAGAATTTAAATTTAAGAGCCTTTATTAAGCTGGCCAGCTGACCACAGCCCATACCTTCCCCCTCTGGGAAGCCTCGCGGCATGTGGCAGAGACCAAGGGTGCGGTATGATCCTTTATAGCAAAAACAGTGTTAAAAAAAATACAAAGCATTTCATTAGAAGTTCACAAAAAGTTCATGGGAACAGAGGGGAGGTAAACAGAGTCACACCTGGCTGGAGCCTATCATAACACATTGTTTTTCTAAGACAATCTAGCAATTTTTCTCCGTCACGGTTCCTGACCCTGACACAATCGGTAACCTTTTCCAGGCCGCAGTCCCTCCCCCTCCCACATTCCCTAACCCTTCCAGGCCGCAGTCCCTCCCCCTAGCACACTCCTCACCACCCGGCCCCCCAGGGAAGGGCTCCGTGGAGTCAGGAGAGGCTGCCCCACGCACTCACCGATGCTTCCCTCCTTCGTCCATTCGCCAGGACGCCCACGGGAAGCAACAGGGGCCTGTCCCTCGAGGGTCTGGTACTTGGTGGGGAAAACCCACGGGGGGGCCCCCAGCGCAGGCGAGAGCCAGACAGGGCTCCCCGCCCCAGCCCCAGGCCGAGTCCTGCATCAGGAGCTTGGGGTGCAGGGTGGCAGGAGGGCAAGGACGGCACTCTGGGTGCTCCCGCTGCACCCCAAGGTTACTGGGAGAGGGTTCTGAATTCTTGCAAGGTCCCCGGCTTTGGAGCCAGGGGATCCCTGTGCTCCCCACCTTCCCCTGCCCCCAGCTCCGCCTTCCTCTCTGTCTGGCTGCTTCCCTGGGGAGGAGAAGCAGCCAGGATCCTGCTGTCCCGCCCGTGGCCCCAGGGAGACCGCGGCTGGGGGAGGCACCCTAACCACCCAAGAACCAGAAAAAACTGGGGTCCCCTCACCCCGTCTAATCAGGCTGGGAGCGAGGGGGTCCAGGGTCCCGAATTCATGGAACCACGCAGGGCAGCCTGGCTTTCTCCCGTGAACTGCAGGCTCTGCCGGGCTGGGCGGACCCCGTGGGGCGGGGCTGGGACCTCCCGGGCGATGCAGAGGTTTCCATGTTTGTCAGGAGGGTCAGGGGCCACAAAGACGGAGGACACTGCCGGTCACAGGTATGGCGAGGCCCCAGGTGCCCCCAAGAAACAGTGGGGTGCTCGTGACCGCCTTCTGGGGAGGGTCAGCTGTGCCTGTGCCGGCGGCATCCCAGGGCCTGGATCAGCGGGACTGGGGAGCAGCTCCAGCTGTTGGGGGGCTGGTCTGCATGGGGGGCCAGCGGGGCTCCCTGAGGATGTCAGAGCCGGTTCCCAGCTTGGTCCCCAGGAAACTCAACCCTCTGCCGTCATCCCCCTGAGCGGGAGGTCAGGGCTGGAGGGGCGGGGCCTGGAGAGCGTAGCAGGCCAGGACCTGCGAGGGGGCAGCAAGACGGGGTTTGGGTTTCTGGGGGCAGAAACCCCTCTGGGAGGATCTCTTTCCTTCAGCTCCAGCCCCTCTGGCCTCCTAACCCCCAGAGGGCTGGGCCCCACTGTCCACTGGGCCTGCTCCTGTGCCTGATGGGGACCATACTGTCCCCACCTGCCCCGGGGGGCCCAGGTGGGGGTCCCTAAGGCTTGGGCTCCCTGGGGCCCAGATGGAGGCAGGGCGGGGAGGACGAGCCACCCCAGGCTCAGGGACGGAGCCGGGCACCGAGGGTGGGCGGGCTGCCACCCTCTGGAAACAGCGCCACTGATCCGATTACACGTCCACGGCACACAGCCCGGGGCAGCGGGCGGGCAGACAGCGCGGCCCTGCAGATGGCCCGGCTCCTGCCTGTTTATTTCCTCTCCATTAGCAGCATCGGGCCGAGTACAGCCTTTTTAATTCTGACGCTATCCTCCATTAGGCATTTGAGTGAACGAGACGAGGGAAGCAGAGGTGCGGGCCCAGCTCCCACGCAGCCACCAGCACGGGCGTCGGGGCCGCCCCCGTCACCCCTCCGTCAGCAAAGCACACGCTCCAGTGGCTCCCGTTCCTCCCGCTCGCTGTGTCCCCATAACTCAACCGCCTTTAAGGGCACAGGGCCCGGCCGGTGTGGCTCAGGGGTTGAGCATCGACCTATGAACCAGGAGGTCACAGTTCAATTCCCTGTTGGAGCACATGCCTGGGTTTTGGGCTCCATCCCCTGGGGGGCGGGGGCGTGCAGGAGGCAGCCGATCTCTCCCTCCTCTCTCTCTCTCTCTCTCTCTCTCTCTCTCTCTCTCTCCTTTCCTCTCTGAAATCGATAAAATAAAAAATAAATAGTCTGCTTAGGATTAAAAAAAAAAATAAAACCAGTAAAAACATATTTAAAGAAAGGAAGGAAGGGAGGGAGGCCGGCAGGAGGCGCAGGGTGAACTGGCCAGGAGGGGAGGCGCCGGTCTCCCCACGATCCCGTATCTGCAGAACCAGCTGCAGCTAATGGGCCGGGGAGCCTGACTTCCCTTTGTCCACAGTCACGGCCGCAGGGGCCTGCGCAGCCAGCACGCTGACGTCTCCCATGCACGGGAGGAATTGAAGGAACGTGGAGCCCTGAACCCTGTGGAGGCCAGCAGTGGGGGGCCTGGGGGCCGGCGCTGTGTGCACTGGGGGCTGGGGTGGAGGAGGGGGACGGGGGGGGGGCCCCCACGGTGGAGGGACCTGCCTGACCGCACTATGGCCTGGGGCGGGGCTTGGGCCCGGGCCACAGCAGGAGAGGCACTCACGCCCGTGTCCCCCAGTCCTGTGGACACTCGGCGGGCACACCGTACCCTGTAGGAGGGGCCACGTGTGTGGCTTCATATCCGTTATTAAAGGACCAATGTTTGTCTTGTTTTAAATACATAGGTTTTTATTGACTTCAGAGAGGGAGAGGGAGAGAGAAACATCAGTGATGAGAGAGCATCATGGACCGGCTGCCTCCTGTGCCCCCACCCTGGGGATCGAGCCTGCAACCCGGGCACGTGCCCCGACCGGGAATTGAACTGTGATCTCCGGGTTCCTAGGTCAACGCTCAACCACTGAGCCACGCACCCCGGGCCAGAACCCGTTTTAGCTGAAAAAATACACACAGTGTTTTCTGATCGTAAAAGCCATCCCTGCTCGATAGCAAAACGGAACGTTCCAGAAACACGTGGAGGAGAAGCCAAGTTCCCTCTCACACCTCTAACCGCCTCCCACCGTGGCAGGGCCGCCGGCACCGCTGAGAACCTCAGGGCCCAGACACACGACGCCCATACGGACGCCCGTACGGATGCCCGTGGAGACAGCGTGCCGGGCGGAGGAAGCCCTCCAGGGGGCGGGGCCCAGCTCCAGGTGGCGGCTGTGTGGGGACGGGACCAAGCAGACCTGTATGGGGCCTGGATCCTTCCCATTTCTTCGTGTTTGAGGCAGGAGGCAGGTGGGGCCTGGACATGTGGGCGGCTGGGCGTGTGGTGGGTGCTGGGGGCGTGGCGTCTCTGGGAGCCAGACAGTGGATCCGTGAACACCCCAACCATGGAGGGCCTCTTGTGGGTGCGGCGTGATTTCTCAGGGTGCACAGGAGCTGCACCCCTCGGGCCACCCCGTCTGGGGAGGGACCCGACCCCGTTCTCCCCGGCCCAGCAACACACGGCCCAGCCCAGGCCCCCATTCCCCACCCAGAGGAGGTGGTTTGCATCTCTGGGAGGAGAGAGCGGTGGCTGAAGCCCGGGGCACTCTGGCCAGCGGTCAGCAGAGCAGCTGCCCGGCCCAGTGAGCATGTGCTCGCAGGGGATGGCAGGGGGTGAGGGGTGCCCTGCCCAGGAGGCCTGGGTCACCCCTACTGGCCGCAGAGTGGGGTGGGAGGGGCGTCCTGGCAGCCGCGGGGACCTGGGCAGTTTCCTTCAGGGGAGCAACCCTGGGGCCCCCACAGGGCAGATGACTCTGCAGGGGGTGCAGGGGCCCAGGATGGGGAGCGGGCAGTCCTCTTCCACCGTACGCTGCAGGGACGGCAGGGCCAGCAGGCCTCCTGCTCTGGGGGTGATGGTCCCTCCCCTCCCTCCAAGGACAAGCTGGGGTCCAGGCTCCAGCTGGCCTCGCAGAGAGGGGGGGCAGGAGATGGGCTCAGTCAGGCTCGGATGGGGGCCTCTGCTTGATGGGCCTAGGTGTCCCCACCTGTCGGGGGCCTGGCACCAACCCTGGGGCTGCGTATTGGGAGCTGCCGGGTGCCGGGAGGGTGTGAGCACCGAGGGCGCCCTCCTCGGGCTCACGGGCCTGGTGCCTGCCCCGGGGCCGACCTGCGCTGCGGCCACACGGCGCTCTCTCCGCGTGTGTGCACATCCCCACCTGGCCCCAGGCCCTCAGAGCCCTCCCCGCCTCCCAGCGCCCTGGCCCTGCTGTGTGTCATCCTGACAGCGACACGGCTCCTCCGGGGAATCAGATGGGTGGGGAGGAGAGGCAGAGAAGGGCAGCTGGGGTGACTTACAAGAGGATGGTGCAGGCGGGGGTGGGGCTGGGGAACCTGTGGGGGCAGCAGGGGCTCAGGCCAGGCCAGCTCTCCCGGGCAAAGGCGGGCAGGCAGGGAGCTGCAGTGGGCAGGGGGCGGGCGGGGCCGCGCTCAGACCCACAGGCTCCGACTCACACTGGCCCGACTCCAGGGGCCTGTGAGCTGTGGAAGGGGTCGCAGCTGGCCCAGTGCCCACGTGGGGCCCGGCCGAGACAGAGGGCACGCACCCCGCCCCTGCCACCGGCCACCACCCTCTGGACTCCCAGCCTGGTGCTCTCCCCCTGGACAAACGGCCAAGCCACCCCGGGCACTGGGAGCCTGGACCGGAGCTCAGGGCCCGTCACACGCCAGGGCTCGTGTGGCACAGCTGCGGTTGTGGACTATCTGTGTGGGCATGTGTGAGTGTGCGTGTGAGTGTGTGTGCATGTGTGCATGTGCGTGACCATGTCAGCATGTGAGAGTGTGCATGTGCACGTGTGCGTGTGTGTGCATGTGAGAGCGTACATGTGCAAGTGTGTGTGTGTGAGGGTGTGTGTGTATTAGTGTGTGTGCGAGTGTGTGTGAGCGTGTGAGCATGCGTGTGCACCTGTGGAGAGGGGGGGTGGAGCCTGCCCTGAGGAGGGAAGGGACAGCAGACGGGAGGGAATCGGGTCCCGGTCCCAATGGCCCAGTTGGATCTCGGACCCGCTCTCAGCCACCATCACCGTCACCACCATCATCACCGGAAGTGCCAGGCACTGGGTGGGGAGGGACAGGGACCATCCGCGACCTGGAGCAGGTTGACAGCGGCTCTGGGCACGAGGCTCTGCCACCCGTGGTGGGGGTACCTGGCTGGAGGTGGAACTGGGGGGGGGGTGTTTCTGTGGGGTGTATAGGTGTATGGGTGCTCACACTGGGAATGGGGTGTGGAGGAGGCGGGGTCCTCGGCCTCTCCCAGCACCCCACTATTTGCACCTGCAGCTCGCTCTTGCTGACCCCCAACCCCTTAGCCACACCCAGGCCCCTTGCCCACCCTGCACCCACCTGCTCCCCTCCCCCAGCACCTACCCAGCACCCATGCTCCCCTCCGGCAGCGGCAGGCCCGGCCACCCAGAGGCCAGCTCCTCGCTGCATTCCCTGTGCGTTGGCGCCACCACGCGGCCATCTGCATCATTACTCCCTCCCGGCCTGTGGTTTCAGGGCGTCTGAGCAAGACAGAGACAGCCCACCGCCCAGGGGGGCCCCTGGCTGCTGGGGGTCTGACAACCCTGCAGGGCCGTCTGCGGGGATGAATGGGGCTCCTCGGGGCCCCGTGGGCATTGGGCTGAACGGTGGGCAACGCCCGGGGCCCCCACTTCCCACTCCAAGGGCTGCACGAAGGGTTTGCAGCCAGGGTCTCCTGACTGGCCTGTGGCCGTGGGCAGTGTCTCCAGGCCGCGGTCAGCAGCAAGGTCACCCAGCCCCAGCCACACAGGAAGGTGCCGGGACTTGGAGGTCTCTGGGCCTGGGAGCGGGACCCTTGGGGTCGGGGGGTGGACATTGACCCCTCACTCCCCCGGGACCCGGACTCTGGGCTCACGCCCACCCTGAGGCAGGCCCCTCCAGCCTGCGCATCTCTGACTGGTCGGAGCTCGAAGCCACGTCTGTCCTGCAAACAGGCCTAACAGGCCTCCCCTTGGCTTACACCCCAGCTCTTCACAGTGTCAGACCGGTGGGTCGTCAACACAACCCCCAAGCCCTGCGACCTCAGGCCCGCGAGCTCCCCACGCCCAGCTCAGGGTGAGTGGATGGGAAGAGGGGGCCCAGCTCGGCAGGTGCCACAGCTGCTCAGCGAACCTCCTGAAGGGACCCCCAGAACTCCCAAGCGAATGCCGGAGCTGCCTGCCTGTCCCTGCCCATCTCGCTGCCTGTCCCTGCCCATCTCGTAGGCCCCGCTGAAGACCACCCCTCCAGGCACCTCCTCTGAAGCAGGGCTCCTGGCCCCTCCTCCCATGGGCATCTGAGAGCCCCCAGCTCTGGGCTTTGCCCTGAGCACCCACCAGGCTGAATGGGGGGCGGTCTGAGGCCAGAATCCGCCCCGGGACACGCATCCTCCTGACACCCCGAACCCAGTCCCCACGTCTGCACCTGACCCCCTCATGACCCGCCCTGTGGCACGGAGAGAGGCGAGACTGAGGCCCTGGGCGCAGCGGAGGTGGCGGGGCTGAGCCGGCCGCACCTGACCGGCCTGCAGGTGCCTCCTGGCCCGGCCCCTGCACACAGGCCCACGCCCACCAGGGTGCCCAGCACCGGGCAGGAGCGAGGGGGAGGGGTCACAGGCCCAGCGTCCAGGCCCGGGACATCCTCCCGGCCCCTCCCCGCTCCATCCACCTCAGGGAGGCTTGAGATCCAGCGTCACAGCCTGTCAGTCCTGTTTGGAAGGGCCGGGCCGCCAAGTTCCTGGGGAGCCCGGGGCTCAGGTGTTGTTTAGAAGAGAGCTGAAGCGTGCAGGCAGCAGGCCCATGCATGTGTGTGTGTGTGTGTGACCGCATGGAGGCCCGTGGTGTGCACGTGGATGTAAATGCATGTTTGGCATGTTCAGGTGCGTGCTACGCATGTACCCCCACCCCCTGCACAGTGTACACACATCATCCCTGATGGAACCCCCAGGCCGGGGGGGGGGGGGTCGACCAGCTTACGTCACTGACTGGTGCTCCCCAGGGAACAGGGAGAGGCCAGGGCCTGGGGGAGAGGGCCCTTGGCCCCCCCGTGGTCTCCTCATGGAGCCTCGGGGTCCACCTGATGGCAGGTTGTGTCTGGTGTCCCTGAGTCCCCGGACCCCCAGAGGGTCTAGGGGTCCCAGGAAGTGGGGGATCTTCTGCAGGGAGCAGAGGGCACAGCCGCCCAGGCCAGGAGACCCCCAGATACCAGCCCAGAGCGGGTGGGACCACTGCTCTGCGGGCCACGCTCATGCTGCCACCTCGGGGAGGCCCCCAGGGCCTGTGGTCAGCCTCAGGGTGTCTCTGGAGCTGTGCACCCCTCCTGTTGGCCACTGGCAGCGCAGAGGGGACGGGAGCCCACGTCCACGCCTCCTCCAGGCCCCTCGGCCACAGGGAGGCTCCAGGAAAGCCCGCGCCTGGCCTGGCGCCTGCGTGAACGGCGCTGGCCCCTCACGGCCGCGCGCCTGGAACTGTCTGGGTCCTGAACCCCAAGAGGCCACTGCCTTTCTGGCCCCGAGATTTTACAGCGAAAGGAGGAGATAAGTCCGCTTTGATTCTGGCTCGGTTTTACGAGCTTACGCTTTTATTCCCTCTCGTGTTCGGGGGAACAAATGGGTTTATGGCGGGGCTCCCTGCCCCCCATTCGGCTGCAGGTGGGTGGCGGCGACTGCTCTGATCGCCAGGCCCAGGGACCCAGGGGGCAGGCCCCGCCCTCCTCCACCAGGAAGGGTGAGGGGCGGAGGGGGGCTGCGTGTGGGCCCCCACAAAGCTCGGCCTCCACGGAGGACCCCAGAGACCCCCAAGGTGACGGCCTCTGACCCAGGCCTGGGGGGGATCCCCCGCCTCCCCCCAAACCCGGGTGGACAGGATGCCAAGTGGGAGCCACAGGGCTGCACCCGACTTCAAAGCTGCCCGAGGAAGCTCTGGGCCCCGGCCCTGCCCCTCTGGGACATCAAAGGACAAAGGACGCACCTGGGTGGCGGGTGGCGGGAGGAGCACAGAGCGCCTGGGACTCCAATCCAGAGGGAGCGTCCGGGAGTGCCCAGTCCTACCCGGGGCCCCGGGGCACCCCCACCCTGGAGGGTCTCCTTGGGGGCCTTCTCCCAACAGGCGGCGCCTGCAGCAAAGGCAGGGGGGGCAGAAGGGGGCCTCCAGGGCCAGTAAGGCACCCCAGGCCGCCTCGTGACCACCAGGCTCCATGGAGGCCCAGGTGCCCCCCCAGGGCCAGGACGGGGCCAGCACCGTTACCCCACTTGCTCCTCTCAGCAGCCTACAGGGCCTGAGGGTCAGAGGGTGGCATGTCTTAGGGTCACTGGGGCGGGGCTGCCCCGGGGGGTGGCCAGGGGGACACAGGCGGCCTGCCAGCCTCTGGCCCCGTTCCCGGGCGGGCGGGCCAGGCTCTGCAGCCCCAGGGCTGCTGGAAGGTCCGAGCAGGTTCCGGGCAGGTGCCCTGGGCGGGTGTGCCGGCCGCTGGCCGAGGTCTCCCACCTCCACGGGCCAGGCAGGGCCGGCCCTGGCAGCAGGCTTCGCCTTCGGGGAGGAGGTGACGAATCGTTAATTGGCGTCTGGGTGGAGCTGCACCTGACGGGCCGCCCCAGGCCAGTGATTCACCGAGACGCCCACACCCGCCCGCCAGCCCGCCCGCCCGCCCGCCCGCGGCACAGCCTCTCCCCACCGCTGAGGCTGGGCCTGCACGCCACACACATGCCACACGCACGCCACACGCGAGGGGGCCCCTCCCCGGAGCCCAGGGAGTCAGGGCTGGGCTGGTGGTGCCCTCGGGTTAGGCGGCTCTCAGGGACCTTACGGGAGGGGAGACTGAGGCAGGCACTGGCCCAGCTCCACCTCCAGACACGTCCGAGGCCCAATGAGCAGGTTGTGTGGGGGAGTCCGGGGAGGGTCATGGAGGAAGGGTAACCCCCAACCCCCCGCAGTTCACTGACCCGGACACTCCTTTTCGTGTCACTATGCAGTCAGGCTTCATGTAACACGGCCGGGGGCCGGGGGCCAGGAGCCGTCCCGGAAGGCAGCCACATCTGGCTCCTTCCCAACGTGGCCGCCCCTCCCGGCGGGTGACCCTGCTGGGAAGACCCAGGCGCAGGAGGGCAGGCCCCTGGGCAGCGTGGAGGCCGGGCTGCGGGGCTGCGGCCTCAGCCACGTGGCCCCGGGAGGCCCGTGTGGTCCAGCCGCCCACACTTGGGGCCGCGGGCCATGGGAAGAGGGGGACTGTGATGCGGGGACGGCCAGCCTCGTTGGGCTTATATTTGCCTGTCTCCCTGCGGCTCAATCTGTCTGGCAGGGAGCCCTGACCGACGAGGAGCCCCGAGCAGTAAGAGCGCCGATCCCAGCATCCCCGTCTCTCCCCACGGACTGAGCTGGAGTCTGAGCTGGAGGCGCTGAGTCACCTTCTGCCACACACCCCACCTCCCTTCCTCTGGAAACTGCTGGAACGCAGAGGCCGTGGTCATACCACGTTCCAGACCCGAAAACGGAGGCTGGCTGGGGTGGGACCCCGGGGTCATGGAGCTGTGAGCGGACCCCGTCTTCCTCTGTCCCACGGAAGGCACCCCGGATCGGAATGCAGCATGGGTTCCACGGGGCTCGGTGGTTGAGGTCGGCCTAGAAACCAGGAGGTCACGGTTCGATTCCTGGTCAGGGCACAGGCCCGGGTTGTGGGCTTGACCCCCAGTGGGGGGCGTGCAGGAGGCGGCCGATCAAAGATTCTCTCTCGTCATGGATGTTTCTCTCTCTCCCTCTCCCTTCCTCTCTGACATCAATAAAAAGATGTTTAAAATATCTATATATCTTTTAAAAAAGAATGTGGCCTGAGCTGTCACTGCTGCCCACGCCCGTGACTTCCCACAAGTGGTGGGGCCGTGCCATCCCCCCCAGCTCCGGCTGCGGCTCAGCTGGGTGGTGGCATTCGTGGCCTCCCCTGGGGTCCGCGGGGGCAGAGCCGCCCTCACCTCTCAGTACCCCCCTCCACCCACTCGCAGGCCTGCGGTGGCTGCCGGCTGGCACATGTCATGTCGTGGCTCCATGTCACCTGGCTTCTCCCCACGTGGCGGCTGGGCCCCCAGGGCCGTGGGGACAGTGCAGGAGCCGGAAAGCGGCCCGCACGCACTTAGTGACTGTCCGGTGGGCAATCAGGTTGGAGTGAACCAGGCTCCCCCAGGATGCCCCGTGCTGGGACCCGGGAAAGCCCATCGGGCAGGGGTAGCCGCTCAGAGGGGGAGGCGTTGCGGCTCAGCCTGGGTGCTCTGCGCAGACGTCTCTGCGAAGCTGTGGGATGAGTATCTGCGCCCAGCATCTCCCTGCGGAGCAGGCACACGTGCAAAGGCCCTGCGGCAGGCACGTGTGCGCTGTATTTAAGGAGCTGGAAGTGGGCTGGTGGGGGTGGGAGGGGTGGGAGAGCCGGTTGGAGGGAAGATGGCCAGGCCTCAGACAAGGACGGCCGAGCGCCCACGATGCAGGAGGAAGGCGAGGGTGGCGCGCGGCTCTGGGAGCCCGGGCAGTGGCTCTCAGAATGGCTTGCGGTGGGAAAAGTGTAGATCGGGCTCCACCCAGCTGGGGGGCTCCAGCCAGGCCCGGAGGTGTGCGGAGGCTCCGGGATCGGCCCTGCCACACCCTAGGTTGGCAGCGCAGGGAGCCTGGGGCTGGGGGGCCAGGAAGGTGGGAGGTGCGGGGAGCAGGTCTTCCTGAACCCGAGGGTCCGGGGAATCAGGGGGAGGGGCCTGGCTGGTGTCCGGGGTGCAGTGACCCTGTGCCCAGCTCCGAGGTGGGCAGCCTCTGCAGGCGGGCTGAGCAGAAATGGAGTCACTCCCCACCGGCGAGCAGGCCTGAAGGAGGCTGGCAGTGCCCACGCCTCATGCCAAGCCAGGCTGGCCCCACATTCCAGGAAGAATCCATGCCGGGCTGCCCGCTCCTTGCAGGGCGGCCAGGCGCTGCCTGTCCCGGCCTGTCTGGCGCGGCCTGGCCCTGTCT
The DNA here is from genome assembly GCA_035771395.1 of Myotis vivesi. Taxonomy (NCBI): domain Eukaryota; kingdom Metazoa; phylum Chordata; class Mammalia; order Chiroptera; family Vespertilionidae; genus Myotis; species Myotis vivesi. Next base: position 441,734 of record JAWPEG010000008.1, read on the forward strand.
CCTCCTGGGACGGGTCAGCAGGTCCCCACGGGCAGCAGGGGAGAGCGAGACAGCAGGAAGGGTGGACAGGAGGGCAGGTGGCCCGGGGGGGGGGGGGGCAGGACAAGGGAGGGGCGTGCCTGGAAGGCCGGGGCAGAGGGTCAGCAGCCACTGGAATAGAGGGGACAGCAGAGCAGGAAAGCTGAGGTGACTGAGACCCAGAGCAGCCGGGAGGGGCCGGGAGAGGCTGGGGTGCCGGTGCGATGGGGGCAGGACAAGCAGGGAGCCCCGAGGGACAGGGCACTTCAGCCCCCAACCCCCACCGAAGGCTGTGGGTGGGACCCTGGCAACCCCCACGGAGAGGGACCGGGAGCCAGAGAGAAGCTGATGGGACTGCCGGGCGCTCGGGCCTGGAATGACCAGGCCCGTGGCCGTGGGTGAGACAGGGCAGGCACCCAATGGGCTCTCTGTGCTCCCTGCCAGCCTGCCCCCCCCCTCCCCTTCGGGCTACAGCCCCCGACCTGCCTCCTGCCTGCGCCTCCCTCCCTCCTGTCCTGGAAGATGGTGGCAGTCACGTCCCGCCTCCCGTGGGTGGGCGCCACCTCCACGTTGCTCACTCCCAGGAACCAGGCCCTCACTACCTGCAGGCCACCCCCCGCGGGCACCCAGCCTGTGACCTCCTCCCAGTGTCCCTGGCTCGCTGACCACCTGTGTCAGCCTGGTGGCCACTCCTGTTCTGTCCCCTCCCCATACCACAGGGGGAGGGGGAGGGGGAGGGGGAGGGAAGGGGAGGACGAGGGGGAGGGTCCCAAGTCGGCAATCTGGGACTTCCTGAGCCGGAGCAGAGAACTGAGTGTCCAGGCCGGCGTGAGGGGTGCATGGGCCTCAAAGCGACCTCCTCTGTCGAGGGCACCAGCCCACAGCCCGGCACCTGCTGAGGGTGGGGGGGGGGCGGCTGCAGCCCCACAGCCTGTCCTGTGCCCCATTGGCCTCTGCTCACTCGGGTCCAGCCCTTGGTGATCCCACAGACTCGCCCTAGACTGATCCTACTTTTTAAAAATATATATCTTTATTGATTTCAGAGAGGAAGGGAGAGGGAGAGAGACATGGAAACATCAGTGACGAGAGTCATGGATCAGCTGCCTCCTGCACTCCCCACACTGGGGATCGAGGCTGCAACCCAGGCCGCAGGCTGGCGCTCTATCCACTGAGCCACACCAGCCAGGCTCTGATCCTCTAAGGACCCCACTGACCCGCCTCCCGAATCCCCATCCTGGTGTGATTGACACCTGTGATTGTGGGTGGGACTTACTCACTCTGACCAATAGGATGAGACAGAAGTGATGACATCGCTTCTAAGATTAGTCACGAGAAAGGGCTGCCTCATTCTGCTATGTGTGGGGGGTGGGGAGGGGGGACGGGGGTTCGTGTCAGGAAGGCCTGGGCCATCAGGAGACAGAGACAGCCCGTAGCCGGGGTCCCGGGTCCCCCACAGCCTGGCCTCCCAGAAACCCCTGGTGGCACACAAGTCCTGCATCAGCCGTTTACAAGGAGGGGGGACCGGGCACCCTGGTGCGAAGGGTCCACCTTTGATGGCTGATGTGTGTGCACTGGCCTCCCGGGACCCACTGGCCCAGGCCCCTCATGCAGAGTCAGAGGTCACAATGTGCCCGGCCGTCCCCCCCTGGACCTGGGAGGTCAGGGAAGGCTTCCTGGAGGAGGGGCCCCAGTGGGGGAGGGGGGGCTCAGGTGGGTTGTGATCCCAGGGGCTCCCAGCTGACCCAGTGAGGACCCTTCTGAGAGGGGAACGCCTTGTGGGGGCCATCGAGCCGGAGAGCAGGTCCCTTACGCAGATGCTGACAACCCAGAGAAGGGCCAGACCCGTGTGCCGGTGGCGGGGTGAGGGGGCAGGAGCCTGCGGGGGCCTGGGCTGGAGGGTGGGTAGAGCATCTGGGGGGTCGCAGGCTCAGGGAGGCGTGGCCAGTGCCCCCCTGGTCCCAGGCCGGCAGGAGTCAGAGCAGGGGAAGCGGGTGCGAGAGGGGCCAGCAGCTGGTGGAGTTCCCCCGACACGAGTTGATGCCCCCTCCACCCCCAGCTCGTCCTGAAGGCGGGGACACCCAGGCCCACTTCCCTTCCATGTCCTGGGCCTCCACAGTGTCGCCAGCCCTGCCCACCTGGGCTCGGCTGGGCCGTCTGTCTGTCCAGACTTGTCCTTGCGTGTCCCTGCGTGGCTCCTGAGGACGGCGGGTTCACGTCTAGTTGTCACGTGAAGACAAAGAAGCCTGGACCATCTGTGGCTCCACACGGCCCCACACGGCCCCCACGCAGCCCGACACGGCCCCACACGGCCCCACACGGCCCCACAGCCCGCCCGCAGCCCACCGCACAGCCCCCCACCCCACAGCCCTCCCCACAGCTGGCCGGCTGCACCTGCCCCTTTGTTTGCACAAATCCTTCCCTGTGGACTCCATCGCTGGGCTTTGATGGCTGTGCCAGGGCCCCGTGAGGGCCTCCCCGGCCGCAGCGAACAAACACACCATTGTCTGCAGCCCCCCCACCGGCCTGTTAATGGTAAACCTGAGGCCTGGGTGGGGAGCCGGGCATGGCCTGGGCACCCCCCACCCCACCAGCTGCTGCCACCCTGTCCTGGGGCCCCCAGCAGGCAAAGAGCACCGGCTTCTCCCGTGTTCTAGAACCAGCCTTCGACCCTGGAGGTGGGACACAGGCCCCAGGGACACTGCCAGAGCCACCAGAGAGACTGCCCTCCACACACCCATCGTGCGGCCGGCGGCCACTCCACACACCCACCGCGCGGCCGGCGGCCCAGACGCTCCAGCCCAGGACAGTATAAGCAGCCTCGTCTGCCTCGGGCAAGAGGGTAAAACAGTGTAAGGGCAGCTCCTCAGCGTGAAGCATTCACCATGGGACCCAGCCACTCGGCTCCTGGACGCAGGGTCCCCGGAGCCTGTGTCCCACCTCCTGGGCCCGAGGCGGAGGGTCCTGGAGAGTCACACGCACACCCACGCCCGATGGCAGCCTTGTGCACCCCAGCCCATCTCAAAGGCCCAGGCCAGGACTCCTGGGGCGGCGCTCAGCACGATACCGCGTCCCCGAACAACCGTGCGCTACAGAGAAGCCGCCCGCAGTGTCCTGACACTCAGCCCCGTCCTCCAGGGACCCCGGGCACCAGGTCACAGTGGTGCCAGCCCAGGGTCCACCCAGTGACCCGCTCCAAGCTTGCTGCTCAGCCTCCCATGTCTGCTGGTTAACCCCCATCTCCTCTAGCTCACTTATCAACCTCCTATCTCCTCTCATTGATTGACCAATTCCCCATCTCTAGCTTTCTGATCAGCCTCCAGGCTACTCTCACATGCTGGTCAGCGCACATCTCCCCAGCCGACTGCCCCCCGCCCAGCTCCCGTGCCTGCTGGTCAGCACACATCTCCCCAGCCGACTGCCCCCCGCCCAGCTCCCGTGCCTGCTGGTCAGCACACATCTCCCCAGCCGACTGCCCCCCGCCCAGCTCCCGTGCCTGCTGGTCAGCGCACATCTCCCCAGCCGACTGCCCCCGCCCAGCTCCCGTGCCTGCTGGTCAGCGCACATCTCCCCAGCCGACTGCCCCCGCCCAGCTCCCGTGCCTGCTGGGCAGCCCTGTGTCCTGGGGTTTGTGAGTCGACCTCCTATCTGTCTCGAGCTTACTTACCAACGTCCCATCTCCTCCAGCTGCTCAAGGACCTACTTTCTCTAACTTCCTTTCTTTCTTTTTTAAAAAAAATATTTTTTATTGATCTGAGAGAGGATGGGAGAGGGAGAGAGAGAAACATCCATGATGAGAGAATCATGGATTGGCTGCCTCCTGCACGCCCCACCCTGGGGACCCAGCCTGCAACCCGGGCCTGTGCCCTGACCGGGAATCGAACCGTGACCTCCTGGTTCATGGGTCAAGGCTCAACCACTGAGCCACACCAGCCTGGCTCTCCTCTAACTTTCCTGTCACCCTCCCGTCTCCTCTGGCTTGCTGGTCAACCTCCTCCCTCTTCTCCCCACAGGGTCTCCTTGCACTTCTCATATCCTCACCAGAATCAGCCCCCTGCCTCCTTCTCTCCCACTCCCTCCACCCCTCCCCTCCGTCCATCTCCTCCTGTATCCCAGCCTCCACTTCCTTCACCTGAGCCCCAACCTCGACAGCCCACCTCCTGGCCACGGCTATTGCTGGGCCCTGGGCTTCCTCGCCCCCTCACACTCCTGCACACACCCTCCTCTCCGCCCCCTCTCACGAGGCCCCGTCAGTCAGACCTGCAGGCCTCCCGCCCCCCTTCTGCACCCCCCGCCCCCGTCCCTGCGTCTGAGCGCCCAGCCTGGACAGGACCCCCCTTCCTCCTAACGACTCAGATCTCCTCAAGCCCGCGGGCCTGTATTTTACTTTTTTCACTAATAGCCTTTATTTCTGTTAGGACAGATTTAGGTTTACAGGAAACAGCAGAAAGTGCAGCTTTCCCACACCCCCTTCACCCCACACAGTCCCCCATCACCAGCTCTGTGCAAGGGGAGGAGTGGGGCTGGGCACCCGGCACCCCCGGCCATGCAGGCCCCGCTGCTGACTTCCCGAAAGCTCCGCCCACACCGCGGGCTCTGCTGACAGGGCCCTGCCGTCCTGATGGGCTCCGGCTCCCATCCCCCAACACGCACGCAACTCGCAGAGACCTGTGCCCAGCCCGGCAGGGGCACACGCGCCCACAAGCACTGCCAAGCCACACCCACAGGGACCCAACCCTCTCCCCGACCGCTGGCCTGAAGTGACAGCACACGACACCAGGCACACGTCCTCGCCCACGGCCTGGCCGGCAGGTGCAGGCAGACGTGTGCCCTTTAAAGCCACAGGCAGCACGTCTGCCCGGAGCCCAGCCTGCTGGGGCGGGAGCCCGAGGACGCACCACGGGCCTGCCCTGCCCCCCTCCTGGCCGGGCCCCGCTCCACCTCAGGAAGGGCCCCCCGGGGCCCACAGCAGTTCCCGACGCCCCGCTGCCTGCTGGCTCACCCCAAGGCCCCTGCACCCACCCCAGCCTCCCGGGGTCGGCTGCTCACTGCTCACCACTGCCCCTTCTGCAGAACTTTTCTCAGGCAAACAGGAGGCCATGCCCTTCCCGAGGGCAACTCGGCCAAGGAGGGACCACCCCCCCCCATAGAAAAGGCCAGCCCAGGTGCCATCTGCACCCCCAGACCCCCACAGAGACCTGCTTCTTGCTTATCTACTTCCTCAGCCCCTGCCCTTCTCCCGGGACACCCCTCCCCGTTCTGGGGGACAGGCCGTGGGAGCCCTGAGGTCCTGCAGGGGCTGAGGGAGCCCGGGGAGGGTCCCTGGCAGGGTGGGCTGGGTGTTTGCATGCCCCACCCAGGCCCGGCAATGCCAGAGAAACTGACCCAGAGGGCAGTGGGGGGCGGAGGCCCGGAGCTATGAGTCTGACGCTTAGAGTCAGACACGAGCCCGGCCGGCGTGGCTCAGTGGCTGAGCGTCGACCTATGAACCAGGTCACATTCCGATTCCTAATCAGGCACGTGCCTGGGTTGTGGGCTCGATCCCCAGGGTGGGGCATGCAGGAGGCAGCCGATCCGTGATTCTCTCTCGTCATTGATGTTTCTCTCTCTCTCCTTCCCTCTCCCGTCCTCTCTGAGATCAATAAAAGCACAGACTTAAATAAAGAAATAGTCAAGCATGAGAGTCGCGGGGGCTCTGGCAGCACCCAGAGAGGCAGAGGCTGGGGTCAGGGCGAGGCCAGGGCTGGGCTGAGGGAGCCCCGAGCTGCAGAGGAGACAGAACTGTCAGCCTAGGCAGTGCTGACGGGGAACGAAGACCCTGAGGCCTCGCACTCGAGACCTTTGAACCCCACGACACAGTGGGGTCCCTGGGCCTTAGCAGAGTCCCCGCTGTGGGGCAGAGGCTACGCCGGCGGCAGGACCACACGGGGACGGATGCAGGCAGCTGCCTGACCAAGCGGCGCTGCCCTCTGCTGTGAGGTCACCGCAGCGGCTCGTCCCGTCCCCCCGGGTCCCTGCTGGGGGTCAGACCCGTGTCTCGTCTACACCCGCCTCCCGTTTACCCTTTAGCACGACTGCGCCGACCCCGTGCCCCGCCCTCCCAGGCCCTGGGGTCCCGCCAGCCTCCCTCCAGATCCGTGGAGTGTAACCTCCGACCCCCCGTCAAGGCCCTTCCCCCCGGTCATGCTGAGACGCCACCACCCAGCTTGGGCCTGGGAGCTGGGCAGGGGGCGAGCAGGACACGGAGGGCAGTAATGTAGATACCGGTTAGTAGTGCAGATTGACCCTTTACCGGTAAGTAATGTGGATACCGGTTAGTAATGCAGATTGACCCTTTACCGGTTAGTAATGTGGATACCGGTTAGTAATGCAGATTGACCCTTTACCGGTTAGTAATGCGGGTACCGGTTAGTAATGTGGATACCGGTTAATAATGTGGGTACCGGTTAGTAATGTGGATACCGGTTAGTAATGCAGAAACCGGTTAGTAATGCGGATACCGGTTAGTAATGTGGATACCGGTTAGTAATGCAGATACCGGTTAGTAATGTGGGTACCGGTTAGTAATGTGGATACCGGTTAGTAATGCAGAAACCGGTTAGTAATGCGGGTACCGGTTAGTAATGTGGATACCGGTTAGTAATGCGGATACCGGTTAGTAATGTGGGTACCAGTTAGTAATGTGGATACCGGTTAGTAATGCGGGTACCGGTTAGTAATGCGGATACCGGTTAGTAATGCGGATACCGGTTAGTAATGTGGATACCGGTTAGTAATGTGGATACCGGTTAGTAATGTGGATACCGGTTAGTAATGTGGATACCGGTTAGTAATGTGGATACCGGTTAGTAATGTGGATACCGGTTAGTAATGTGGGTACCGGTTAGTAATGCGGGTTGACCCTTTACTGGTTAAAAATGCGGACACCGGTTATTAATGTAGATACCGGTCAGCGCGTGGCTGCCTGGGGCCCCGGCCGCGCCCCGGAACAGTAAACAGAAGGGTCACATGACACAGGCTCCCTTTTACCCCCGCTCCGCCGATGGCTGTGGGGTCTCGCACGGACTACAGTCCCCACAAGGCAAGCTAAGAACCCTCTCCTAGCAATGAACTAGCACCACCGGGTTATTGCAAAGACACGGAGTGTCGCGGTAAAAGGCTGGAGAGCGCTGAGTTGAGCAAATCAGACTTGGATGAGGCGGTTGACACCAGTGCTTCTGAGCCAGAGGGTAACAATGTAGAACATGCTACTTGCGACGCGCCTGACCAACATTTAAAACAGTGGAACATTGTGGAAAGTATTAAAATGGAGTCTCGCCGAAACCGGTTTGGCTCAGTGGATAGAGCGTCGGCCTGCGGACTGAGGGGTCCCGGGTTCGATTCCGGTCAAGGGCATGTACCTGGGTTGCGGGCACATCCCCAGTAGGAGATGTGCAGGAGGCAGCTGGTCGATGTTTCTCTCTCATCGATGTTTCTAACTCTCTATCTCTCTCCCTTCCTCTCTGTAAAAAATCAATAAAATATATTTTAAAAAACAAAAAAAATAAATAAATAAAATGGAGTCTCATCTGCCAAAACCGGTTTGGCTCAGTGGATAGAGCGTCGGCCTGTGGACTGAAAGGCCCTGGGTTCGATTCCGGTCAAGGGCATGTACCTGGGTTGTGAGCACATTCCCAGTGGGAGGTGTGCAGGAGGCAGCTGATCGATGTTTCTCTCTCATCGATGTTTCTAACTCTCTATCTCTCTCCCTTCCACTCTGTAAAAAATCAATAAAATATATTTTTAAAAAAATAAATAAATAAAATGGAGTCTCATGAAACAGCAGCCCCTCAGGATGACAGAGACAGCAGCCCATCACATAGGGTTTCTTGCTTAGAGTCAGAACACATAAAATCCAAACACACAAAACCTGTAATTCACACGACGCAAAACATGAGCACAGAGACTGGAAAAGAATCGTCGCGGCAAAGCATGAATCAACGCATAACCAAACGAAAGCCAGCGTCGGACGTGTGAAACGAAATGCCAATGAACTAGAAGCTCAGCAAAGTTCTCATAGGCCAGTCCACGCGAGAAAAAAACAAGTGGCTAAGGACTCAAAGACTCAGAGTTGCCATGGGGCTAAGCCTGTGAAAAACCAAGCTCATTCTCATTCGAAAAAAACACAAGATCAAAAGTCAGTACAGATTTCCAAACCTGTAACCCGTCGGTGGAGGGGGAAGCCTCGTGGTCAGCCTGGTTGCTCTCAGGAACCTCGTCATCCTGCACCAACTTGGCATGTAACCCCTTCCTGCCAGACACGGAGCCGCCAGCCCCAGCCGCTGGCTCCGGCAGCAAAAACCAACCGTTGTGTGAAGGGAGAGCTTGACCAGGTAGGTGATGCCGAGCATTTTAAGGAGGTGGATGAACTGAAACGAAGAAAACCTGAGAAGAACCTGCAACCCCGCCAAGGAAGCAGCAGCAGAAAAAGTTTCTCTTTGGATGAGCCATCGTCGCTCATTCCAGATAACGTAGCTGCCATAAAAAAGAAGGCCCCTGCCCTGACCAGTTTGGCTCAGTGGATAGAGCGTCGGCCTGTGGACTGAAGGGTCCCGGGTTCGATTCCGGTCAAGGGCATGTACCTTGGTTGCAGGTACATCCCTAGTGGGAGATGTGCAGGAGGCAGCTGATCCATGTTTCCCTCTCATCGATCTTTCTAACTCTCTATCCCTCTCCCTTCCTCTCTGTAAAAAATCAATAAAATATATATTTTTTTAAAAAGGAAGCCCAGATCATAGCTCTTCATTTGAAAGCAAATATATGTGGACTCCCAGCAAGCAGTGTGGGTTTTGCAAAAAAAAAAAAAAATACGCCCATGGCAACAGGTGTGTGTGTGTGTGTGAAAACCCTCATCAACACTGGATTTGTGATCAATGGAGCCACTGAATTTACAAATAGATTCTCTTAGCACATTTTTAAGAGTATAGCGGGACCAGTCGTTGGTACATGTGGAAATGTTCCGTCATCGTAACCCGTTGGTGTAATTTAGTCATTACATATGGATAAAAAAAAATTTTTTTTCCTGCTAATCAGGAAATGGTTACACTGCCTTGGGTCTCTATATATTTTATTTGGCTTGAGAAAAATTAGTAATGAAGTGTGAAGGTCATAGTGGAAATTCTACTTTTCTTTTGAAGGTTTGGGGAGGGGGTTAAATGAAGCACGCTATAACTTACTACGACGACTTCATAACGATCCAGCTTAACCTCGGGGTGAAACTTGATAGTTAAAACCACTGTGATGTTACCCAGGTGAATTTTATAGGTGTCATGGACTGGAGTGAAAACATTTATTAGTTTCTTTTTTTGGAAATTTTTAGTGATTTGGAGGATTTCTTGTGACTTCTGATCTTTTTTTTTTTTTAATATATTTTATTGATTTTTTACAGAGAGGAAGGGAGAGAGATAGAGAGCTAGAAACATCGACCAGCTGCCTCCTGCACATCTCCCACCGGAGATGTGCCCGCAACCCAGGCACATGCCCCTGACCGGAATCGAACCCGGGACCCTTCAGTCCGCAGGCCGACGCTCCATCCACTGAGCCAAACCGGTTTCGGCGACTTCTGATCTTTTAAGAAATGGTTTTGACACGGTCCTCTGGCATTCTTTCCTTAGGAGTCCGTGTTTTGTATTTTGAGGGCACCCCCACCCCTCGCCCCCCACCCCGACCCATATATTTTATTTGCTAGTTTTTAAAGAAAGGAAAACAAGAAGTGGAGTGGATATTGCAGCTACAAGACGATCCTGTTCAAGTGTTCGGACGGCTGTTGGGACTTCTATCACCATTGATAATGATAAAAGAACATCGTAACTTTCACACTGTATGTTCTCCTTACTCACGGAAGCAAATGTTAGAACAGTGGTTCTCAACCTTGGCTGCACATTAGAATCACCTGGGAATCTTTTAAAAATCCTGATTTCTGGGCCTCATCCTCCGGAAATTCTGTTTCTTTGTTATGGGGTAGGGCCACAGCATTAGTAACAAAGACACAGAATTTCCGGAGGATGAGGCCCAGAAATCAGGATTTTAAAAAGATTCCCAGGTGATTCTAATGTGCAGCCGAGGTTGAGAATCACTGCGTTAGAATGACTTCCACGGCACGATCAGATGACACAAGCGAAACTATTTAGGGGGGACCTTTTGGTAAAGTGTGTTGCACATTATTTTAGTGCAGGAAAATGTGGTTGGGGAGAGTGTGGGGCTTCGTTTGGGGGCTATTCCCATAAAAAAATAATTCAAGTTTATGCCAAAGGGTTTCTCCATTGTTGATTCCGCCTGTGGCCTGTTTGTAGTGGGATTGGTTATTTATTTTACAGCAACGTATTTCAGATTTTCAAAGTGGTGACTTGTTTGAAGGTCATGCCACCTTGGCCCTCACTTATGTCTTTATGCTTTTTTAACCTAAAACATATCAGATATTTACATGACGATTCATAACAGTAGCAACATTACAGTTATGAAGGAGCAACGAAAATAATTTCATGGTTGGGGGTCACCACAACATGAGGAACTGAATTAAAGGGTCGCGGCGTGAGGAAGGTTGAGAACCGCTGTTTTAGAAGCTCATAATACACCACACATCCCTGATCCCACCAAACGCAGAGCAGTGTCTTCTTTCCGAAGCGATGTGGCCTTGCAGTCGATGTTGGTGGTTGACCTGGATCAGCCCATGATTTTGTGCGTTTGGGATCCTCAACATAAATCCACTTTTCATCGCCAGTCACCATTCGATGCAAAAAAGACTTTCTTTCGTGCCATTAAAGCAACATTTTACTGACGACTTTTCGGTTTTCCATTTGTCTTTCGTTCAGCTTACGTGGCACCCATTTTCCTTCCTTTAAAATCCTTCCCATTGTTTGTAAACAATCGGAAATTGTTTGCTGAGCAACGTTTAATCTTTCTGCGAGTTGTTTCTGAGTTTGACACGCATCTTCATCCAATAATGCTTGTCATTGTTGGTCTTCAAACTTTTTCAGTTGACCTGGACGTTCTTTGTCTTTCACATAGAAATCGTCACTTTTAAAGCATTTAAACCAGTGTTCACAAGTATCTTGAGATGGAGCATGTTCACCATAAGCTTCCTGAAGTATACGATCACTTTCAGCAGCACTTTTCTTCAAAATAAATGAATTAAAACTTGCCACAAATGCTCTTTTTTTGGCATGAAATTCGACATTTTTAAGCATAAAAGTATCTATAATGTTAACACCTTTAGCAAATTTGACATATGAAGTTTTGAAGCTTATCAATACAACAAAATAGCATACATATCAAATTGTATATATATCAACATATATATAACTCCATCTTAGTGAAAAAAAATCCACATTATTAACCGGTACAGTAGCACCCCAAAAATGAAATACTTGCATATAAATATATATAAAAAGTGTGTAGATTCTGTATACTGAAGGTGATAAAACACTGATGAAAGAAATCAAAAACCAACATAAATGGAAAGATATACCATGTTCATGGATTGAATGATTCAGTATTGTCAGTTCTCCCTACGTTGATCCAAAGATTCACACATTCAACCATTTCCCCAGCAGATATTTTTGTAGATGTTGATAAGTTGGTTCTAAAATTAATAGGATAATGCAAATAAGCCAGGATCGTTAAAGCAAGTTAGAGAAAGGAGAACACAATTGGAGAACTCACACTGCCCGGTTTCATTTCATTTTATTTTATTATCTATCTACTACGGACTACCTAGTTTTACTAAAAGTTACAATCATCAAGATAGTGTGTCCTCTGGAGGGAACGACTCATGGGTCCATGGGATGGAACAGAAAGCCCATATAGACCCACACACAGACCCCCCCCCCACACACACACACACAGCCAGTTGCGTTTTGGCAAAAAAACACAAAGGCAATTTGATGGAGAAAGGATGGCCTTTTCAGCAAAAGGGAAAAGTGGTGCTGGACCGACCGGCCATCCGTCCGCAAAAACAGAACCTGGACGCCCAAGAGGTCTCACCACTCACACAAATTAACTCCCCGTAAAATCGTGGGCCTCACTGTGAGACATAAAACTAAAGAACAGCCAGAAGAAAACAGGGGAGGAAGCCCTGTGCCTTTCGGAGAGCCTGGTCTCCGGCCTCGTCAGCACTGCTGAGGTTCGGGGCGGGCAGTGCTGCCGGAGGTGGGGCAGTATTCCCCTCCCGTATGACAACCAGGAATGTCTCCACACATTGCCAGGTTCCCTGGGGGCAAAGTGGCCCTTCGCTGAAAACCCGCGTTAGGCAGAGCTCTTTGGTGTCCAGATGACACCGAAACGTGGCCGCCAAAGAGAAAACAGCCAATGCCCTTGGTTGCATGTAAGATATTTCCTCTGTGAAGCCAAACCCTAGGCTGGGAGGAAATCTTTGCAAATCACTTACCAGACACAGAACTTGTATCCAGAATATGCCGAGAACTCCCACCACTCAGCAAGAAGAAGACAAACAGTGCAATTTAAAAATCAACAATGGGCCTGGCGGGTGTGGCTCAGTGTTTGGGCGTCGACCTATGAACCAGGATGTCAGGGTTCAATTACTGGTCAGGGCACATGCCCGGGTTGTGGGCTCGATCCCCAGTAGGAAGCGCGCAGGAGGCAGCCGGTCAATGTTTCTATCTCTCTCTCCCTCTCCCTTCCTCTCTGAAATCAATAAAAATATTTTTTTAAATCAGCAATTATATATTCAGGTGGTAAATAATTAGGGAAATGCAAGTTAAAGCCACAGAGACCAATTAAGCCCTCCAATTAAGACCAGACCATGGAAAACAGGCAGAAAGAACAGGGCCTGGGCCGGGGGGGGGGGGGGGGGCCTGCACCAAACAAGCCCCCCAAGCGCCCCACGGCANCTGCCCAGGGAGCAGGCTGCAGCGGGCTGCGTGCCAGGGCAGGCGCCCTGTTCCTGGGGTCAGCACCCTATGGGGGGACTGGCTAGGAGGGCCAAGGGGTGGGGACCACAGAGCCACAGAGATGGCGAGGTGGCCTCCTGGCACGGGGCTTCCTCACCCCGCCCAGGGCAACCTGTGCCCATCACCCTAGCCGAATGGCCACAGCCCAAGCCTGCTCTCGTGTGCGTGTCTGTGTGCCTGTGCACGTGTGTGTGCGTGTGTCTGCATGTATGCATATGCGTGCGAGGAGTAACTGTGCGCATGTGGGTCTCTATGTGTATATGTCTGTGTGCCTGTGTGCCTGTGCACGTGTATGTGTGTGTCTGCATGTATGCATATGCGTGCGAGGAGTAACTGTGCACATGTGGGTCTCTGTGTATATGTCTGTGTGCCTGTGTGCCTGTGCACGTGTATGTGTGTGTCTGCATGTATGCATATGCGTGCGAGGAGTAACTGTGCGCATGTGGGTCTCTATGTGTATATGTCTGTGTGCCTGTGTGTCTGTGCACGTGTGTATGTGTCTGCATGTATGTATATGCGTGCGAGGAGTAACTGTGCGCATGTGGGTCTCTATGTGTGCAGGAGTGTGATGGTGTGACTGTGTGTGTCTGCATGAGTGTCTATGTGTATATGTCTGTGTGTGTACATCTGTGTGTGTTCGTGTATATGTATGTGCGTGCCTCTGTGCTATGTGTGTATGTATGCATTGTGTTCCTGTGTCTGTGTCTATGTACGTGTGTCTGTTGTGCACGAGTGTAACATGTGTGACTGGATATACCTGTAAGTCTGTATGAGTGTGTGTGTGCGCGCATATGAGTGTGTCGCTGTGGCTGTGCATGTGTGTGTCTCTGGGCATGAGTGTCTATGTATGTCTGTATGTGAGTGTGTGTGTAGGAGGGAGGCTCTGGCTGCCTGATCTGTTCTGAGCAAAGGCCCTGGGGCTGCGGGAGGGAGGGAGGCAGGGAGGGCGAGGCTGGGCGGAGGCGAGGCTGCGGGCCTTCAGGTGAAGTGAGGCAGAAAGAGCTGGAAGCCACCCTGCCCTGCCCAGAACAGGTTGGACCTGACGGAGCACTGCCCGCTGTGCGTGGGGGGCGGGGGGCAGTGAGGGGGGTGGGTGAGGAGGAGGGCAGGCACTGGCTGGGCAGGAGGGGAAGCCAGGGTGGGCTGGGTGGGGACCAGGCCTGGCTGAGCCCCAGGGCCACCTGGGCTTGAACTGGGTCCCCTCCCCTGGGGTCCCACACGGCCTGTGAGCCCACTGCCAGGCGCGCCATTGGCCTGAGGTTCTCCATCCAATGGGCTCCCAGTCCGCCTCCAGGAAGCCCTCCTGGCCTGCCAGCCCCCAGCCCCCAGCCCCCAGCCCTCCAGCCCCCAGCCTCCCAGCCCCAGCCCCCAGCCCCCCAGCCCCCAGCCCCCCAGACCCCAACCCCCAGCCCCCAGGCCCCCAGCCCCCAGGCTCTGGGCTGCTCCCTGAGCTGAGCTTTGACCCCCACGTCAGGTCTCCTCCCAGCACCACAAGGGCTTCGAAAAGGGGGGAATCCAGGGATCCAAGCGAGGGCCCCCAAAACTCTCATCCACTACCTCCCTCCGCGTGGCCGCAGCCGGGGACGGAGCACGAGGGCGGGCTGGCCATGGAGGGGTTCCGCACTCAGGCCCAGCACCACGGGGATCACAGGGGTCACAGGGGTCACAGGGGTCAGACGGCCGGGGTGTCCCTCCTGCCTCAGCTGACGCTGTCTGCCCTCAGGCAAAATCTCCGGTCTCTCTTTCCTTTTTGTTTAAAATCGGGCATCTATTGGTTTTATGACATTCTGCCTGGTTCCAGAAGGAATGTGAGGAGAGGGAGCAGAAACGGGAGCTCCCTGAACCCGACAGAGACGAGAAGGCCCCCTCCAGGGGTGCCCAGTGCCCCCCACACCCCTCGACTGCCGCCCAGGCCCCCAGCTCCTCAGCGGGAGGACGAGGCCTGAGTCTCCCCATCGGCTCAGCGCACAGGCCCGAGGGCCACGGTGGATGCGGTGCGGACGCGCCCCTGGCGTGACAGTGGTCAGCAGGGCAGAGGCTGGGGTCTCCAGAAGCCCCCTGAGCAGGGACAGTCGTCTGGCGATCTGGTGCAGACTCACACATTTTAGGTAAATTCGACCCCAACCAGATGACCGTGCTGCTGGGCAGTGTCCCCGGATCCGCAGACCCCCAGAGGCACCCGGAGGCCCAGGAGGAGGGGACCCAGGCCGGGCCCAGGGTGGCCCGGAGGCTTCTAGAAACCCTGGGAGCGTGCGGTGACATGGCCAGGGTCCGGGATGCCCAGGCGAGTCCCCGAAGCCCCAGCTGCACCCCCTCCCAGCTCCTCCTCTTCCTCTTCTTGGCAGGAAAGTGCAGGCTGTGTCAGGGCTCACGCAGGGCTGGGTCCCACCACGGACACCGGTACGGGACCTGCCCCGTGGTCCCAGGGCTGTGGGCTCGACGGTCTTGTCCATCCATCTTGTCCATCCATCCCTCTCGTCCATCCCTGTCGTCCATCTGTCTCATCCATCCATCTCGTCCATCCATCTGCCTCGTCCATCCCTCTTGTCCATCCGTCTCAGCTGTGCCCACCCTGCTGGCCAGCTTCTGCTGCAGCCCCGCTCTCTCCTGCCGCTGGCCAGGCACCTGCAGGTTGGGTGACTCCCTGGTCCCCAGGTCAGGTGGCCCGACCGGAG
>JAWPEG010000008.1:462729-479535 GCA_035771395.1 Myotis vivesi
GGTTGGCCTGCTGATGGCAGCTCCTGTGGCATCCGGGGCCCCTGGGTGACTGATGTGCCCCATTAATCACAGGGTCCCAGGCAGGAGCCCCTGGGGGTCCTGGGAGGGGACGGGGTGGGGACAGGGCTCCAGACGCTCCTCCATCCGTCCCCCTCTCCTCCTCTTTCTCCAGCGCCGGCCGGGAGAAACCTGGGAGCCGGCAGCGTGCTTGGCCCCGTCCAGCACCCAGGACTGGGCATCGGTGGCCTGGCTGGCGGCCTGGCTTCTGTCCCTCGGGGCTGACAGACCCCCCAGGTCCTGCTCCCAGCAGGAGACCAGCAACAGCGGCCTCCAGGCGGGTGTGGGGCGCAGGGGAAGCGTGATGGGAGGCCCCGCCGGCTGCGAACCCCACGCACCTCTGGCACCTGGGCCTCAGGCCTCTCACTGAGCTCCCGGGCCCAGAGGTGGGACATGACCCCTGAGAGGGGCTGGACTTCGGGCGACCTGTCCCCACCGCCATCACTCCTAAGAGCTCAGGACTGACCCACCCACAGACTCGGGCCGGCCGGCACTGGGCAGCCCCAAGGGTCACCTGACCCACTCCCTGTGCTTATGGGAGCAAAGGCTGAGCCTAAGACAGCCTCACAGGGGGTCCCCCCCAAACCTTTATCCCTCCTCCACCCCCAGCAGCAGGCGCTGCCTCCCCCCGCCTCCATCTCTCCCCATCCTGGGGGCCCCTGGGGCGCTGGGAGATGGGACTGGAGCCCACACCATCCCTGCCCTCCCCCCTCCAGTGCCCACTCGGGAGCCGTCCACTGCGTGACCTCCCTCCCAAGCCCTCCCGGCCGCACACAGTGAGCACAGGAGGGTCCAGGTCACGGAGGAGCAGCCTTCGTGGCCCCTCCCCTCCCCTGGTGCCCCTCCCCAGGCGAACACAGCAGGGGTGAGAGGTGGGTCCCCGACCCAGCCCAGCCAGGGGCTCAGAGGGGAGGCTGCCTTTGGGCACAGCTGTGCTGCCAACAACAACAACAAAAAATAGCAAATAAAGTTTCAAAGCATATCCTAGAGAACTGAAATGGATGTATGAGGCCCCTGGAACCATAAGAAATGCCAAAACATCTTTGAGAATAACTCGTTCTCGAACTGCCCCCCTTCAACGTCAAATGGCCCCCTGTGGGCGTGCGCCCCACGCTGGGAACCCCTGACTCAGGGCCAACCGCCCTCTCCCCCTCCATCGCCTCCGGAGCCGCCGTTTCCGATCCCGTGGTAGCGGCACCGCTTGGCTCTGGCAGTGACCGTGCGAGGACGCTCTCCCAGGGGTGACGGGTGACACACCTGCTGTCCTGGCTGGTCACCCACCACCGCCCTTTCCCCTCAAAAATGTCCCCCCTGGCCCGGCCTTTCTTCAGTTCAGAAACAGGACAGGCGGCCGCACAGGCCCCGAAAGCAAATCGACCGTGGTCCTGGGCGGGGCCTCAGTCTGCGAAGCCCATTGTGGACGCTGACCTGACCGCCAGAGGCCGAGCGCCGGCTGCTGTGGACGCCGACGGGCAGAGCCCGGGCCTCCGGCTGCTGTGGACGCCGACGGGCAGAGGCCGGGCCTCCGGCTGCTGTGGACGCTGACGGGCAGAGCCCGAGCCGCTGGCTGGGCACCCGAGGAAGCGGAGGGCCAGGTGCGCACGTGGGCGAGCGTGGGATGGGCCTCCTCTGGGATACAGTGTCTGGGATTTGCTTCAAAACCACGTGGGAGTAAAAGTGGCCCCTTATCGGGCACCCTTGACGCCCCATCCTCCCCGGCTTCCCTCCCCAAACTCACGTGGTCCCCCCTGCCCCCACCACCTCCGTCCACACCTCTCCTGGGGTCAAGGCAAAGAGTCGCAGGGGAGCCCGGGGCTCAGTGAGGTCCCAGAAGACTGTGGGGTGACCATGCACAGAACTGCGGGGTGATCATGCCCCTGCCTGTCCCCTGGAGGCCAGTTGACTCCAAGTCTGACCTCACCCCGCCTGTCACCATGGGTACCCACAAACCATCTGCTCTCTGCCAGCCGCCCAGGGTCCCAACGGCTTTGACCTCAGCACTCCCTGCTGAAAGAAGGGGTGCCTTCGGCACCTTAAAACAGCCTGGGGGATCCCCGCCTCCACCCTTGCAATAAAAGAGAGCTTTGGGCCTAGACTTCAAAGCTGCCGGGGCCCAGGTCAAAGGTACCGCCTGTGAGCAATCTCTGCAGGGCCTCTGAGCTGGGGGGCCTGGGGGGCGGGGAGCCCTGCCTTGTTCCTCCCCAGGCGGCTCGGGCTCAGGCACAGTGGCCAGGAGCCGGCCACGGCGACCCAGACAAGTCCTGAGTCCCCTACAACCCTGCGGGTGGCTCTGGGGTCACTCGCATTTGCTGGCCAAGCAACTTGTCCAGGGTCACCCAGCAGTGGCAGGGAGAGGCCATCTGAACCCTGGCCCAGAGGGTGGGCTGCCAAGTTGGACGGTCACCTTGGGCCTGGGCCTGGCCCAGACTCCCGGGTTGGTCAGCAGCTTCCAGACCTCAACTTCCCAGCTGGGAGCAGCCCCACCCGGACTCCCACCTGCAGAGCAGGGCTGGGGTCTGGGGAGAAGAGACAGGAGCCCGGCTGGCAGGGCCCAGGGTCCGGACCACGACCCTCCACCCATGTGCGCCGTCTCCTGGGAACAGGGCCTGAGGGTCTGCAAGGGCGTCCCTAAGACCCTGCCACCAGCACAGGTGACCCAGAAAGCCTGCCTCCCCTCCCCCCCACCCCAGCGGGAGGGCTGCCCTGCAGCAGCCCAGGGCATGTGGGGACCCTGCCAGGGGTGTCAGATCTCGGCCAGGTTGGAAAATCCCAGGTCCTGCGGCTAAACCATCTTTATTGTGTTCCCAGTTAAGGAGTTTTCGTATAAAAATAAGTTTCACGTTGCCAGGGTCCCTGGGCAGTTCAAGGGAACGTATAAAAAGTAGGTGCTGTGTCCGCAAATCGCGTCTCCCTTCAGGAGAACTGCGCGCTGGTGCCCAGCCGGGTGCCAGCGGACAGCCTCGGGGAGGGCAGTCAAGGTCCCAGGACGCGGCCACCCGGGGAGGTCGGCCGGGGCCTGTTTCCAACTGGCACGTGGTCAGGCTGGACGCTGGGAGTCAGGTCGGTGGGCGCGGGTGGTCGCGGGCTCGCAGGCGGCGCGGCTCCCCAGGCGGCAGGACGGAGGCCAGGCCGCCCCTGTGCTGGCTCCTCGCTGGGGATCGAGTTGCGCTGGGCATGGGGGCTGAGCTGCCGGGAAGCAAGGGCGACCGGAGGCAGGTCAGTGCGGGATCCCGCCCCGCCTCCCCCCGCCAGCATCCGGGCGGCAGCTCCGTTTGTTGGGTCGGTTTGGGAGCGCGAGGCTGTGGGTGCCGCGGTTCCGTCTGTGGCCAGAGCCTCCCGGTGGGGGCGGGCGGCACCCAATAGAGTGAGTCAGGCTCCTTTCTGCCCGGCTTGCGATTTGCAATGCAAAGTCACCCCGCCTCCCCGCGCCCCGATCGGCCGGGGATCCGCTCGCAAGCGGGGCCTCGCCCGTCCCAGGGCCGCGCCCCCCGCCAGCCACCCTCCCCCCGTCTCCGCCCTCCCCCCTCGGCGGCAGAGCAGCGAGCGGAAGTTTTGCAATCCCGGACAAACAAACGCCGGTCTTGCACAGGCTTGAAGAAGTTGGGGGAAATGAACAGCGAGCGAAATCTAAGCTGTCGCCGGGCCTGGCGCGCGGCTCCCCTGCGGACGGGGGCGCGAGCCGAGGGCCGGTCCTCCCCCCCCCCGCGCCGCGCCGCCCCCGGCCTCCGAACCCCTCGTCCCCGCCGACCCGCCGGTACCTCGCGGGCCGGGCGCTCAGCAGCCCCCCAACCAGCTGGAGAAGTCGAGCAGCTCGCGCCCCACGGGGCTCAGCGCGCCCTCGCAGCCGCTGTCGTCGGACAAGTAGGCGGAGCGCGGGGAGCCCGGCTCCGAGCTGCCCCCGCGGCCGGGGGACGAGGAGGCGCGGGAGGGCGAGGCGGCGTCCGCGGGGTTCTCGGGCGGCGCGCGGGGGGCGGGGGCGGGGGGCGCCAGGAGCCCCCCGGCCAGCGCGGCGCGCACGGTGTCGTGCTCGGCCAGCAGGCGCTGCAGCGCCCGGATGTACTGCACGGCCGAGCGCAGCGTCTCCACTTTGCTCAGCTTCTTGCTGGCGCCGCCGTGCGGCACGTGCTGCCGCAGCGCCTGGAACCCCAAGTTCACCAGCTTCACGCGGTTGCGCTCCCGCTCGTTGCGCCGCGCCACGGCCGCCGCGCCGCCCCCGGTCCCCTCCGCGCCCGGCCGCCGCCGCCGACTGCAGCGCAGCAGCTCCGGGGACGCGGGTCGCCGCCGGGCGGCGCCACCACCGGAGACGCCCCGCGCGGGGGCCGCGGTCCCGGGCAGCGCGCCGCCGTTCATCGCACCCGCACCCACCAGCCCCGGCGCTCAGCGGGGAGGTGTCGGCCGAGGAACGGGGGTGCGGGGACGACCGCCACACCCCGAGGGGGCCCGCGGCACTGCGCCCCTCAGCCACCGCCCGGGGTCCGCGTTCCGGGGCTTCTGGGGTGCGAGGCGCAAGAGGCCCAGAGACGGCGGCCGTGGGCGCCCGGGCGTGGAGCGCTCGTGTCCCGCGCGTGCAGCCGGGCGCTCCCAGGTCCTCCCCAGGCGACGCGGCGGCTGGTTTTAAATGTACAGATAACCCTCCTCCGCGCCGCCGCCTCCTTTCTCACGCCCTCCTCCCTCGCCTCGCCCTCCAGCCACGCTTCGCCCTCCCCCTCGCACACACAGCCTGCGAAGGCCCAGCGGGAGCGCGGCCCCCACCCATCCCGGGGGGCACAGTCCGCAGGTCTCGGGTGCGCCCACACCCCAGGGACAGTCCGCAGGTCCCCAGTCGCCCCCGCTCACAGCAAGTACTCATTGCGCCCCCCAAGACGCAGGACGCAGGTCCCGCGTGCACCCGCCTTCTCCCCCCTCCCACCCCCCCAAGTCTCCGGGCGCTGTCAGCAGCTCCCCGGTGCGAACCCCGCCGCCCGAGAGCAGCCCACGGGTCTGCGATGGTCTGGCACCCCCACCTCCGAGCGCAGCCGTCAGTCCCCAGCGTGGCCCGTCGTCCGCAGGGACAGCGCGCGGAGGAGGGGGGGCGGGGCCCCTGGGCTTCGGGCGCGAACCCCCTGGGGCAGCACGCGCCGCGCCGCCCGCACCCCCCCCCCCCGGCCCCGCCCCGACCCGCCCCGCCGGGCTGAGAGGCGGAGGCGCCGGTCCCAGCCAATCGCGTGCCGTCTGTTCAGCCCACGCCCAGCCCCCGGGAGGAAGCGCAGACGCCAGGCGCGTGGCTCCCGGGAGGGAGCGTCTCTAACAAAGCTGCGCCCCGCTGCACCCCGCCCCGCCCGGCCCTCCCCTCGCGGCCCGGGAGCGCGCACCTCCACATACACCTGTTCCCGGCGCGCTGCCCACCGGGGATCCCTCCACCCGGGATGGGAGGCGGCCGCGCAGACCTGCGGGAGCAAGGAGCCCAGGTAGCGCGCTGAGGTGGGGAGTCCAGGTTTCCAAAGCGCCTTCCTATTGATTTCAGACAGAGAGAGGGAGAGGGAGAGAGAGAGAGAGAGACGTCAGTGATGAAGGAGAATCATTGATCGGCCCAGCCCGCAACCCCAGCAGGTGCCCTGACCGGAATCCAACCGTGACCTCCTGGTTCATAGGTAGATGCTCAACCACTGAGCCACGCTGGCCGGGCTCCCCCAACCTCTTGCACACGCTCTCCTGCGGTTTCCGTGCGCCCTGGTCCTCGGGGAGCCCTGATGCAGGGCCTGAAGGTTGGCACCGACCACTCCCAACCCGGGGCAGCCATCTACCACCCCCCGCCCCGCAGCTCTCTCCAGTCCCATTCGGTCCCGTATTCCCCCCAAATCTTCCTGCCTCCCGGGCCGGTTCACTCCAGCCCTTCAGCCCCCCTCCCTTTTCCTCGGTTCTGCCCCTCTTGGCCTCGGCCTCCCACCCTTGGCCTGGGCCTCCCTCTCCCACCTGCTCTGAGGGCACCGAGATGGAGCCGGTGGGGGAGGTCGCTGAGCAGCAGCCTGTGGCAGCGCAGGCCGGGTCCCTGGGGAAGGAGGAGGACAGGAGAGTTCCCGCTGACTTGGGGGGGGGGGATGTTGGGGTCTGAGGGGACGGGCCTGAGGCAGGCCTGAGGAAGCCCCGTTAATGGAGGGTTTTGTCCTGCCCCTCAGGAGGCCAAAGCCGCCAGTTGTTTGACGAGGGTCCCTAGACCAGGGCCGAGGGCTGAGGGCCGAGGGCCGGGACCTCTGGGCGTGGAGTAGTAGGGAGACTCCTCTGCCCGGAGGCACCTTCTGGGTCTGACTGGGGGAGTCCCCCAGGATTAACCCCAGCCTGTGCCACTGCCCATTCGGCTCCTGCCTCCCAACAGGATCCTCCTGGCAGCCACCTGGCCTTCCAGCTCCGGGAGTGGCCTGCAGGCCAGCACCTGCCTGGAGCCAGGTAGGCCCGGGGCCGGGTGTCTTAGGAGGACGGTGACCGGGAGGGTCATGGGCTGTGTCCACAGTCACCCCTCGTCCAGCAGAGCCGTCGGGTAGCAATGGGGTCCCCACTCTGAAGCCAGGTAACTCTCAGGAGAGAGAAGAGAGCAGACGGCGGCCCGGGCTTCTGGGAAATGAATGCCCACGGCCACCCCTGTGGGAACTTGCCCCTCGAAAGGTCTCAGAGCTCTCAGGTTCTTACAAAACTGGGAAAGAGGAAAGGAAGCCGGAGTGTCCGTTTTAATATGTAAAAAGGTAAATTTTGGCCCGGCCGACCTGGCTCACTGGTTGAGCATCGACCTATGAATCCAGGAGGTCAGGGTTCGATTCCCGGTCAGGGCACATGCCCGGGTTTCGGGCTCCATCCCCAGTGTTGGCCGTGCAGGAGGCCACCGATCCATGATTCTCTCTGATCATTGATGTTCTATATCTCTCTCCCTCCCTCTTTGAAATCAATAAAAAATATATTTTTTAAAATAAAAAATAAAAACATAGCTTTTGGAGCAAAGATGACTACCAGGGATAAAGGAGGTGGTTCCCTCACCATGAGGGGTCAGCCGGGGGTGGGACCATCCTGACGTTCGGCCGCAGGAGGAAGGACCAAGCTCCCGTCACAGGCGGACATTCCACTCTCCCCCCTTCGTGCCGGACAGAACGCGGGAACGGAAAGTTTAAACGAAGAGAAAGGGTCGGTCACGCGGTCTCCCAGCTGGACCTGATGGAGGCTGAGTGCGAATCCCACCAGTAACAGAAGCAGACAGTGACTTCTACGTGCACGGGAAGCGGTCTCCATGTTACACCACCCACGGGCCATGAGACGACCCGGGAAAGGTGTCAAGGATCCCAGCTACGCAAGGCACACTCTCTGGCCATTATGGACCTAGACGAGGCCGGGAAGAGAGAGAGATCTGGGAAACCTCCGAGCACTGGAGAGGGGTGCTAGATGGCGCCCTGGCCAGTGGCTCGGTGGGGTGCACATCATCCTGTGCACCCAAAGGTTGCGGGTTCGGTTCTCGGTCAGGGCGCGTGCTCGGGTCTTGGACTCGATCCGGTGTGGGCTGTGCCGGAGGCAGCTGATGGATGTTATGCTCTCACATGGGTGTGTTCCCTTTCTCCCTCTCTCTCTCTCGTTTAAAAAAAAAAAAAAAAAAGTTCAAGAAAAATATTTTGGGGGGGAAAAAAGATAGAAATAACCCATGATTCGTATTCGAAACAACTTGGAAGCAGATGAAATGAAAGCACAGTCTTTGGAAACGTGTGGGATGCAGTGCTTGAAGGAGAATGTAGGGCACTGGATGCAAGCGAAACAGAACAGAGGTTTCAGATCACTGACGTCAGCTTCCTTACGAAACTGGAAAAATAAGAGGAAATTAAACCCAACGTAAGTAGAAGAAGCGCAACCGTGAGAGTCAGAGCAGAACCAGTGAAACTGGAAACAATGGTCAGCAATCAGCAAAGTCAAAATATGAAGCCGATAAAGTCAGCGACACCCACACAGGTTTCCCTAAAACACAGAAAAGACAGCAGTTACCAGCGTCAGGAAGGAGCGGAGGGCATCACACAGGTCCCGCGGAGGCCGAGGGGACAAGAGGATACCAGGGACTTTATGCCAATACCGTCGGCAACAAAAATCTAATCGACGCCTTGAAAGACACAAACTACCAAAACTCAGTCAAGAAGAAGCAGGTGGCCTGGCTGGCGGGGCTCAGTGGGTGAGCGTCGACCTAAGAACCAGGAGGTCAGGGTTCGATTCCCGGTCAGGGCACAGGCCCAGGTTGCAGGTTCGATCCCCAGTGTGGGGCGTGCAGGGGGCAGCCGATCCATGATTCTCTCTCATCATGGATGTTTCTATCTCTCTCTCCCTCTCCCTTCCTCTCGGAAATCAGTAAAAGTATATTTTTTAATAAAAGAAGAAATAGGTAACCAGAAGACCCCATGTCTGTTCAGTAAATTAAACTTGTTGTCAAAAGCCTCCCACAAAGACAACGCCAGGCCCAGGGGCCGGCCTGGCTGGTAAACGCCTGCAAATATTCAGGGAAAATAAAACCAATTCTACATAAACGTTCTTGACGACGGGAAAGAAGGGAATACCTCCCAACTGGTCATTTCCCTCTAAGATCAGGAGCGAGACAGGGATATCTCTCCTCAAAACGTCTACCTCACGCCCTTCTGGAGGATTTAGCCAGTGCGAAACGGCAAGAAAAAAAACCCCACAAAAAAACGGGTGTGGGGGAGGCCCAGATCGGAAAGAAAGAGGAAAATGTCCTCGTTCAAGAAAAACACGGTCGTCTACAAAGGAAGTCTGACCAATTCTAGAAACACTAATCACAGTGAGTTCAGTGAGGATGCAAGACACAGATCAACACGCACACACACACACTCACACACACACACACATTCACACACATTCACACACACTCACACACACACTCACACACACTTATACACACACACTCACACAACTAAAAAATAACTAGAAACTGAACTTTGAAATGCCGTGTACGATAACATCAAGCATATGAAATACTTAGATATAAATAATGGCCCAAGATGTGCGGAACCTGTACACTGAAAACCACAAAACACTGGTGAGAGGAATTAGAGAAAACGCACAGAAATGGAGAGACACACCGTGCTCATGGGTGGGAAGACCCAACGGTAAGATGTCCGTTTTCCCAAACTGACCCGCAGTTCCGCCCAACCTCCATCCGTATCGGAGCGGATATTTTGTAGAAATTGGTGGACTGGTGTGAAAATGTCCTGCGTTGTTGCCCTGCCAGTTTGGCTCCAGTTGGTTGGAATGTCGTTCCATCCACAGAAAGGTGGTGGGTTCGA
Organism: Myotis vivesi; assembly: GCA_035771395.1. NCBI lineage: Eukaryota > Metazoa > Chordata > Mammalia > Chiroptera > Vespertilionidae > Myotis > Myotis vivesi. Next base: position 472,083 of record JAWPEG010000008.1, read on the forward strand.
GTCCCGGTCAGGGCACACACCCAGGTTTCAGGTCCGGCACATACGGGAGGCAGCCGATCCATGGTTCTCTCTCTCTCTCTCTCTCTCTCTCTCTCTCTCTCTCTCTCTCTCTCTCTCTCTCTCTCACACATTCTCAAATAAAAAANCATACGGGAGGCAGCCGATCCATGGTTCTCTCTCTCTCTCTCTCTCTCTCTCTCGCTCCCTCTTTCTAAAATCAATAAACAAACAACAAATAAAAGCAAACCCGCTCAACTGGGCATGTGCCGAACCAGGAATCGAACCCTGACCTCCTGTTCATAGGTCGACGCTCAGCCCCTGAGCCCCCGGCCGGGCGCCACGCCCAGCGTTGCTCCTGTACTCAGTGGGATCTGGGGCGTTGTCCCTGCTCGTGGGGGGTGGCAGGCACGCGAGCGGCCCCCTAGCTTCTCCCAGTTCCGCGTCTCCCGGCAGCGTCCGGGATGGACTCCTCTTGCCATCTGAGAACGTGGTTGGCGTTGTGGTTGCTTCTGTAAACACTCGACATTTCTGGGGCTCTGAAGGCATTTCTGTCCGCGCCCCCCCTTCCCACTTAAACAATAACAGACCCTCAAGGACCCCTGGGCCAGGTGGCCCCCTCCCCCCCTGCTCTCAGAATGCAGCTCCGTCCTCCAACCCAGGGCTCCCAGCAGAAGGACACTGCGACCCTCACTCCTCCAGGCGGCCTGCGGGGGGCTCTGGAACGTTCCAGAACTTGGCACTTGCAAAGGTCACGGTGACGTGTCTGGTTTCTTCCTGGTAAGTCCTGCTGGCTCTGGCGAGCCCTGGCTGTCCTCTCTTCAGTTCTGGGGTGATTCTTTTTATCACTTTTTAAAAAATATTTTTTTAAAATTTATTTCAGAGCAGAAGGGATTGGGAGAGAGAGAGAGAAACATTGATGAGAGAGAAACATCATGGATCGGCTGCCTCCTACACGCCCCACACCGGGCATGGAGCCCGCAACCCGGACACGTGCCCTGACCTCCCGGGAATCGAACCGGTGCCTCTTGGTTCCTTGATCAATGCTCAACCACGGACCCACGCCGGCCGGGCCGGGTCTTGGCTTCTAAGTACCGTTTTCCACGAAGGGGAAGCAGATTCCTTGGAGCCAGGCTGGTCCCAGAGCTGAGGGAGGGAGGTGCTGGGAGGGGCCTGGAACCTCGTGATTATCAGGATGTGACAAGCAAGCCGCTCACAAAACGACGAGCATTTATCAACCCTACAGAAGCAGCTCGAAGGGGCTCCTGCTGGCTTCCTTGGGGCCAAGTTTAGCATCCAAATAAGCAGATGCTCCCACGTCGGTGTGGCTCAGTGGGTAGAGCTTTGGCCTGAGGACCGAAGGGTCCCGGGTTCGATTCCGGTCAAGGCACGAACCTGGGTTGCAGGCTCCTGCCCGGCCTGGGCCCTGGTTGGGGCGCGTGCAGGAGGCGACCCATCAATGTGTTTCTCTCACGTCGGTGTTTCTCTCTGTCTCTCCCTCTCTCTTCCACTCTCTCTAAAAATCAATGGAAACATATCCTCAGGTGAGGATTAAAAATAAACAAATAAATAAAAGAAAAAGGCAAAAAAAAGTAAGTAGATGGTAACCGTCGGTTGAAATGTATTTATTCCTTCATTCCTGGTGGAGGAGGAAGCCTTGTTGGCGGTAAATGTGGACGATGACGGGCGTAGAACATCGTCACCTAGAATCGCAGCACAGTGCCCCCCCCCCGCCACAGGGACACCTCCCAAGGCCCCAGGGGGTGCCTGAAACCACAGATAACACCGAACCCCATACGGACTATGTGTTTTCCTACAGACATGCCCGCGATGAGGGGTCATGGATACACGAGCCCAGTGAGATTCCCAACAATAGCCAAGAATAAAACAGCACCATCATGACCACACGCTCCAATAAAAGTTCTGTGGACGTGGCCCTTCCCTCCCTTCCCCCGCAGAATAGCTCCTGCGCTGCGCTCACCTCGACCGGGGATGATGGGAGGAGATACGCTGGCTGCCTACGTGACCGGATGCAGGGAGGCGACGCCTTGGGCACTGGGCAGCAGGAGGCTGCTATGACCTCTGACCCTGGAGAATGGCCAGCATCCCTGCTCCCCTGCTCCGGGGCCTTGGACCTGAGCAAGGGCACAGATTTCTCCGGCGGCATGGGCGTCCGCAGAGGCCTGCTGCTGGGGTCACGAGGGCTATGGGGAGCCAGCAAGGGCCGAGGGACTGTTTCACGGACGTCGGTGGACAGCTCCTTGGAGGACGAGGGGGTGGGGTGCCCCGGTTCCCGGCGGCCGAGTTAGCCTGGTGCGGCGACCGCCTATCTGATAAGCGAGGGCCACTGGCTGACTCACTGGCGGGGAACGTCTGCGGCCTGGAGACCCGAGACCCTGGACGGGTGAGTCAGGCCCGGGTTCCGTCCCGCCGGGGCCTGAGATTTCATCGAACTGCTCAGAACGGCGAGCGTCGTGCGCGTGTACGTTGTTCGTGCTGGGGTTTTGCACCTCATGTTGTGGATCACGTCGACCCGGGCCGACCGCAACCTCGGACAGTGCAGAGCACCCGTGGACGCTCAGACAGTGAGGTTGTGACGGGTAACAGGACACACGGGGTCCTTCCCCACAAAGTAGGAATGACCAGGGCCACACGCTCACGTCACAACGTGTGACACGGGCACGGGCGTGTGCCACACAAGCGGCCAGTGCTGACCTGCTGTGTGGACTGTGGCCAGACCTTGGTCAGGGCCCTGGTTTTCCCCTGACACCTCCGTCCCAGGACCCGCCGGGACCCGCGTCCACCGGTCCCCACGCCTCCTCGGGCCCCAGGGCCGGCCGGTCTCTCGGACTCACTGGTTTTGAGGAGACGGGGCCGGTGTTTGCGGGGTGCGCTCTGTTGGGGTTTGTGCCGCGATTAGAGCGGGGTTGTGCCTTTTGGGGAGAACCCGGAGTGCCCTTCTCATCTTGTCCTGTCAGGCCACACGCCCTCAGCACCACCTGTCCCTGGAGGCTGACCCTGACCGCCTGGCTGAGGCGCACTGGTCAGGCTGTGCCATCTGTCTTGCACCCTCCAGACGGGGAGGAGGCCCCTGGCACAGCCCCCAGGGGTGCAGTGGGGCCCCTCCCCAGTGGGGTGCCCAAACTCAGCATGTGGGGTGCTCTTGCACGGCCACTTGCCGCTCCCTCCCCATCCCGTGTCTCGCCAGACTCCTGTTCGTGCCGGTGGCCCGGGCATGTGCGGTCCGAGGCGGCCTTGCCCAGTTTTGCACACATTGTTCCAGTTGTGGCCACTGGGAGCTTCCATTTGGCTCAAGTGACCACAGTTTTCTATTAACCAGTTACTCACTGGCTGGGGGGGTGGGGGGGAGAGGATGAGGTCCCTGGACAGCAAATAACATGCTACACGCATGTAGATGTGCACCACACATGCACACTCACAGGTAAGCACACACGTACCCAGGCACACACGAGCATGTGAACACGTGCACACACATGCATACTCTTCCACGGGCATGTGAACACATGCATGCACTCACACCGGCACATGAATGCTGGTATGTGCACACACATATGCGCACACACGTGCACACAAACACATGTACACTCCCACTTGCACACTTTGAGGCCCTGCATTTCCGTGGAAATGAAGACAGGAGGCAGTCTAGGCCTGACCCTCCGGACGGGTCCAGGGAGGGGACGGAACCTGTCTGCTGGGTCAGCCCCTTGTGCCGGGGTCTCTTTTCCGTGTCCAGCGCAGCTCGAGAGAGAGGTCTGGTTATTTGAGTAGAGGCAGCTGAGGGTTTGAGAAACATGAAAGAAGACACAAGGCACAAAGATGGACGGAAAAAGCTGGGACCGAGTGGGCCCGCCATCCTCCTGTGATGGAGAGACAGACCCCGCACCGGAACCATGTGTTTAATTTATACCCAAATACCAGGAAGTCACGTCAGTTCTGGGCGGCCAGGCTGGGGCTGGTGGGCGTGAGGAGCAGCCAGGACTCCGAGGGCTGGCTCCACCTCAGGGCCCCTCCCAAAGGCGGGCGCTCGGTGTCCCTTGGCCATTAAGCCAGAAATTGGGGTCAAAACTGACCTGCCAGGCGGAGGGAGGAGAGTCCCGTCCATTCCTGGTGCTTGGCTGGATTTACAATAAATAAAACCCACTCCCGACCCCTGGGCAGAGGAGAGTCAATGCTGAGAACACGCCTGCCTTCTTGGCAGGATGTGTATCCAAGACGAGGCTCTGCCCGTCGGCTTGGACTCAGCCGACAATTATTAGATAAATGCCCACGTGCCTTTCCAGGGGCCCTCTACACCTTTGGAGCTGCAGCTGCTGCCGTAGGGCCCTCCTGGCTCCCACAGGCCGCCCGGTGGGGGGGGGGGGTGTGTGGCCGCCGCAGGAGTCCAGGGGAGAGGGCGAGGGGCTGAGGGCTGGGCAGCGCCAGTGGCTTCCTCAGATGCCAGTGCCTCGTGCAGAGGGGGAGTCGGAGCGGAGGGTGCGCTCACCTAGAGGACAGAGGAGCTGGTGCTGGGACCTGCCAGTGGGCACAGGGAAAGGGGCTGTGGTCAGAGGCCTGGTCAGCTCCCCCGTGGCCGGCCCTGGGAGCCTGGTTATCTGCCCACAGAGGGGTCTGGGGCCGCTTTGGGAGGACACCGTGAGGCCATCTGTGCGAAGTGCCGAGCACACAGTAGGTGCTCAGCAGCGGCAGGTCGGGACCCCAGGCCTGGCTCTCGCCCCAACGTTTTATCCCCGTGGGACACGCTGCTTTCCTCCAGAAGAAGTGGGCAGACCCCGCCGAGTGGCTCGTCCCCGGGGAGAGGGCTCGGGCCCAGCCCCCACCGCCCAGCCCTGATGCACCCCTCGGTCACACCCGCGCCCGCGCCCACCTGGGGCGACACCACAGGCCGTGGTGGGGATCCCCTTGTGCCCCTGCGGGCCAGGGCGGGGCAGGAGCTCCCCACAGTGCCAGACGCAGGAGAGCAGCTGCAGCCCCAGAGGTGAGCCGCACGCACGGGCTGCCACACCCCGTGCAGGGGCCCTCGGTGTGAACCGGCCAGGCCTGGACCCAGATGGGATGGTGGTTTCACCGCGTGTCCCCTCCGCCCATGTTGGCCCCCAGCGGCCCACTCAGCAGGGCCCCTCCCTCGGGTCCCATTGGGGGCCCACGTGGGTGCGAGTAAGCCCCCCTCGTGCCCTCAGAACGGCTCTGCTCCAAGTTACTCATGATACCTCTGCGGCGTCGAAAAATCGGGTTCCCTTTTCCGAAATGTCGTTGTGACAAATGTGTCGCAGAAGACAGCACTTCCAGAATGAGGTCCCAGCGAGGCCTGCTCCCAGCGCCCCCCCACTCCCCCCACGACTGGGGCCGGGGCAGGACTCGCACACTCCCCAGACAGGGAGCTCACCCCCTACCCAGGCGCCCTCTCCTACGCACCCACCTCCTCCCAAGGTGTCCTCGTGGCCACACCTGGAACCAGGCCGCGTCCTGCTGGGCCAGGCTGGGGCAGCCGGGTGGCAGCGGGGGCCTCGCCGCCCCTCCCCTTCCTGCCCGCCCTTCCGGCACCGCTCAGTCCTCCGGGTGTGTTGACAGGTGGGCGGGCTCGAGTCCCGCCCAGCTGAAACCCCAGGGGAAGGGAGAAGGGGAGGGAGGAGAGGGGAGGAGAGGGGAGGCGACCACCATGGGCCCTCGGAGTCGAGTCCGGGTGGCCAAATGCCAGATGCTGGTCACCTGCCTCTTTGTCCTGGTAACAGGCAGTTTGGGGGGAGAGGGGGGGCCTCAGGGGAGAGGGTGGCGGCCTTGTGACTAGGCCTCCAGCACAGCGGCTCCCCCACATTCGGGTGGCTGCCCCTGTGGGTGGTTTCTGCGCCCCCACGCCCACCGGACAGCCAAATGCCTGGAGGAGGCCTGGGTGGTGGGTGCACTAGGGTGGGTGGGGGTGATGCCTGGGGGTTGCTGTCACAGGGAGGACTGGGGCGCCACTCCCCACTGTGCAGAGTGAGCCAAGGCCCCTGGTTGTGTCTGTGTGTGTGTGTGGGGGGGGGTGTCTGTGTGGGTGTGTTGGGGTGCCTGTGCCGGGGGAATCTGTGTGTGTGTGTGGGGGGGTGTCTGTGTGGGTGTGTTGGGGTGCCTGTGCCGGGGAATCTGTGTGGGTCGGGGGTACCTGGGCAAAGGCCTCCCTGAGACCACCCAGGGCGCCTGGAGCTGAGCCTGTCTCGTGTGAGACCAGGAGGCTGAGGGAGCCCCACTCTGGTTCTGCGCCCCCAGCTGCTCGGCCTCCTGGCGGCCACCATGGCGGCTCTCACCTACTTCGGGGCCCACTTCGCCATCTTCAGCCGTGTGTCCCCGGAGGGCTCCTCCTACCCGGCCCTGCACCGCGGGGGTAAGTGAGGCTGGGAGCTCGGGGTCAGGCAGCCCCCAGTGGGGTGGGCCTGGGACAGGCAGCGGGGATCCGGGGTGCAATGACTGGAGGGGGTGCCCCCGCAGAGGGGGACTCAGCCCTGGGGGCGGGGGGGGCCTTGAGCAGCTCACAGGGACAGTGTCCCTCCAGGGCTCGACCTGAGGTGCAAGCACTGCGGGGGTGGGGGGGTCGGGGGGGGGGGAAGGCCCAGCCCCAGCCTGTGTCCCGAGGCCCCGCGTTAGCCTTAATCCTGAGCCCCAGCCGCCCTGCAGGAAGCCTGGGTCTGGGCTGATAAGGGGCAGCCCCACGTGGCCACCTGCTGCTCGGGCTTGGGGGGGGGGCATGTGCTTCAGAGGCTCCAGCCAGCAGGGCAGGAAGCAGAGGTGGGGCAGGGCCTCCTCCCTCCCTCGGGCCCTTCTGAGCGCGGGCACCACGGGGTTGTGGCCGGAGGCACGTCCCCGCCTGATAGGGAGACAGGGCTCCCCAAAGTCCCGCACCCCCCACTTCAGGTGGATTTCACACCAGGCTCTGTGCACCGGGTACCCCTGGCCAGGGCCCCCCTAACTCTCCTCTCTGTGCACCCAGCCTTCTTCGCAGGGATCAGCCTGGCCGGGCTCCTCACCCTGGGGGCCGTGCTGAGTGCCGCAGCCACCGTGCGGGAGGCCGGGGGCCTCATGGCCGGGGTGAGTCCTCCACGCCCAGCCCCCGGGCCCCAGCCCCCCAGGTTGGAATCCAGACTGTCAGGACTATAAGCCCAGGGAGCCTCTCCCCAGAGGGGTGTGAGACCCCCAGGCCCCGCCCCTAGACACCAGGCAGGCCCCGCCCCTAGACACCAGGCAGGCCCCGCCCCTAGACACCAGGCAGGTCCCGCCCCTCGACACCAGGCAGGCCCCGCCCCTAGACACCAGGCAGGCCCCGCCCCCTAGACACCAGGCAGGCCCCGCCCCTAGACACCAGGCAGGTCCCGCCCCTCGACACCAGGCAGGCCCCGCCCCTAGACACCAGGCAGGCCCCGCCCCCTAGACACCAGGCAGGCCCCGCCCCTAGACACCAGGCAGG
>JAWPEG010000008.1:492035-502308 GCA_035771395.1 Myotis vivesi
GGGGAGCCGCTGGCTCAGGCACCGCCCCCCCAGGTGTACGCGATGCTGCTCAGCTCCTTCCTCTGGTTCGCCATCCGCTCCGGCCGCAGCTTGGACCGAAGAGGGACCTACGCACTGAGGCCCCGGTAGGCCCCCCCCCCCCGTGGACCCCAGAACCAAGGGCCAGGATGATGCTCTGGAAGACACCCCGGCCGCAGGGAGGGAGGGAGGGAGGGAGGGAAGGGGTGCTGGGGAATGTGCCAGACCCACACGCCCGCCACTCTACGCTGGTCTGCGGGCACAGAGACCGCCTCTCCCCGGGGGCCCCCAGCTGCACCAAGACCTGACCTCACAGGCGCCCTGCCCACCAGCAGCGCCAGACGGGTGCTCCGGCCCCCAGATTCCAGCCCAGGGCAGGGCCTGTGACCCTGGGCAACCCTGGGTCCCCCAAGCACGGGGAGCAGGGAGGACGCAGGCCCAGCAGCCAGGCAGCCCCCCTCTGCTCACAGCCGGCCCTGCCAGCCACTTCCTCCACTCACCCCGCCTGGTCCCTCCCGGCCACTGGGTCCCCTCGCTACCCCGGCACCTCGCCTGCCCCTCGGGGTCCCAGCACAGCCTCCTGGCGCCTCTGCTTCTCAGAGCCCGAGGCCGCCAGCCCCAGGAGCCCGGCTTCCTCTGGCGATCCGGGGGGAGCCCCGCCCTTCGCCACGTGGTCGACCTTCAGGGCCCAGGAGGACCCTCCGGGGACCCTCGGCTGCTCCAGGACAACTGATGCTGCCTCACACGGGGCGGGCGCCCACAGAGGTGACGAGGCCCAGCCGCCCCGTCCCTCGCTGAGATGAGAGGGGGGCTGGGGCAGGGACAGGGAGGCCCCATTTCAGCAGGGGGCACGCACAGACTCCGGGGTCAGGCTGGGAATGGAGTCCGAACAGGGGAGCCAGCCCTGGCCGGTGTGGCTCAGTGGTAAGAGCGTCGGCCTGTGGCCTGAAGGGTCCCAGGTTCGATTCCCGGTCAGGACACGTGTGCCTGGGTTACGGGCTCCATCCCCAGTGGGGGGCGTGCAGGAGGCAGCCGATCGGTGATTCTCTCATCATGGATGTTTCTGTCTCTCTCTCCCTCTCCCTTCCTCTCTGAAATCAATAAAAATATGTTCTTTAAAAATTCTGTAAAAATGCATGTGGCAGCAGGAAAGGGCTTTTGCCGGAAGCTATAGGCTGCTCCTCCCGGGCCTGGCCCCAAGGTCATGTTCTCACAGCCCCACCCCCTCCCTTTCCAGGGGGGGCGACCCCGTCTTCGATTCAGGGGGAGCCGAGGCACGAACACATTCCTCTCTGCCCTGGCCTTCCACCAACCTCCGTGGCCAGGGGTGCAGGATGGGGAAGCCCGAGGGGACCCCGCATCCCCCTCACACTGAGTAGTAACACCCCATTACCTCTCGACTGGACCTCCCCCTGCCATCAAGTGACCCTTTTATGGTCTCTTTTTTTAAAAAATAATTTTTATTTTCAATATTTTTATTGATTTCAGAGGGGAAGGGAGAGGGAGAGAGATAAAAACATCAAGGATGAGAGAGAATCACGGATCGGCTGCCTCCTGCACGCCCCGCACTGGGGATCGAGCCCGCAACCCAGGCAGGTGCCCCGACCGGGAATTGAACAGTGACCACCTGGTTCACAGGTCGACGCTCAACCACTGAGCCGCGCCGGCCGGGCCTTCTGGTCTCTTAACCCAGGAGTCCAGGAGCCCGGAGGGGCCAGGGGCACCCACAGCGTCCAGCCCGAGGACCCCTCCTTTGTCCTGGTCACGGCACCGTTTTGCGACTGACGTCTCCAGCCGGGACAGTCAGGGCCAGCGGATCCTAAGGTCGTCCGAGGCCAGGCACCACCCCGCCGGTGGCCCCCTCTGAGGGACGGGGTGAACGGTAACGGGGTCACCCCTCGGCCTCTTCCCGCTGGGGCCGGGGAGGCAGCCACTGGGCAGCACAGGGCTGGGCGGGGGGAGGCCGCCAGTCGGCCTCGCGTCCTGAGAACCTCCCAAGAGTCCAGGGGCCCAGCGTCACCGGGGACGGGGGACGGGGGGCTGCCTGGCGACACGACCCTGCAGACAGACTCACCCGGTGCCCAGCACAGGAGTCGGTGCCCACCTGGGCGCAGGGGGAGCCAGCTGCTGCGTCTTGAAGGAAGACGGGCGGCCGGCCGGAGGACGCAGCGCCCACACGCAGGACTGGTGCTCAGACGCCCCATCATGGCTTCCTGGGGCTCCATCGGAGGGACTGGGGGCCCGGGTCACAACGCCGGGCCGCCCGGCTCCGTCTGCTCCCATCCCGCTGGACACCAGCACCCGGCTGGATGGAGGGAGACACAGAGGTGGGCACCCAGACGCCGCCTGCGCTGCCTCCACAGAGCGAAGTGGACAGGGTCAGGCCCTGGGACCAGTGACGCCGGGAGCCAGCGGGGCGCAGGGGTGAGGCAGGAGGGAGCCGGGCCTGTGGCTCCTGGGCTGGGGCAGACCTGAGAGCAGCAGGACAAAGGAGCTGCTTCTGGGCGAAAGCCGCCCTCCCCGCCGGACGCACGGCACCTGCCCTCCCCGCCGGACGCACGGCACCTGCCCCGGTGCCCACGGGCAGCTCCGCGGGGCCTGGGCGTGGAGGGGGCGCTGGGGCGGGTGCCCTCCCGCCGCACCGCACCATCGTTTCGGAGCGAGGTCCCCTGTGCCAGTCGCAGACAGAAGCTCCGACAGCCCGGCCGGTGTTCACGGTGCCAGCTCGCAGGGAGCCCGGGTGCAGGTAGCTGTGCGCCTGCCTCCGTCTGCGCGATGCTCTGGCGCTGCTGCCGCCTGGACGGGGACCTGCCTCTCGCTGGCCCAGGGCGTCTGGGCTGCCCGTCACAGGTCACATTGCTGGCAGCGTGGCCAGTGCCGGCTCCCGTGTGTGCTTTGCCTCTGGCGTCCCTTCCGGTGGCTTCTGGCGAGCAAGTCCTTTGGTGGGTTGGTTTTTACCTTGAAGTGGAAGTTTCCGGACAGAAGAGTAGGAACAGTCACACAATGGAGGGTTCTGGGTGTTTCCGTGGAGGGTTCTGGATGCAGGATAGTTAACGTTGGCGAGGAACGCGACCGTGATGACAACTCGGGGATCTGTGGTCTCTGCCCTGGTGCCGCGGCCAGGCCCTGAGGGATCCCTTCGCTTCTCCAAAGCCCGTCATCAGGCGCGTCCCCAGAGGCCGGCTCAGCGGGGGCGGCGATGGGCCTTCGGAGGGAAGACGCCGGCCGACGACCGGGCGGCCACCCTAAACTGCTTCTAGTTAGACCGTCTTCGTTCAGACCATCCTGTGTGGTTACTCATATTTTTATATTTTTTTTATTGATTTTTATTTCATTTTTTTAGAGAGCGAGGAAGGGAGAGCTGGTTGAGCGTCGCCCTGCGCACTGAAAGGTCGCCAGTTCGATGCCCGGTCAGGGCCCAGGCCCGGGCTGCGGGTTGCGTCCCCCGTTGGGATGTGTATGGGAGGCAACCGGCCAATGTTTCCCTCTCACATTGATGTGTGTCTCTCTCCCCTCTCCCTTCCTCTCTCTCTAGAATCAAGTTTTAAAAATAAAAGGGGGGGCTTGTAACTCCACGTAGGAGCCCCCGGAATTCTCCCATCCTTCCCGTAAAGACACCCAGTGGAACAGGATGGAGGTTTGCACGAGACCTCGGAGCTATAAACAGGCTGGTTAATCCCCGGCATCCTGAGGCTCCAAATCCCGGACCTGATTAGCCGCCCGTCCGGGGCTGCCGGTGTTGGTCCCTAATAGGTTTACGTGGCGTTAGCTCAGGGTTCCGGGGGGGAAGACGTCCGTGCCGCCTGGCTTCCACCTGGGAAGATGACAAGTTTGCTCTTCTCTGTCCGTCAACAGCATACGGAGGAGAGTCCCCCCTACTGCCCTAGACCCAAGCGCGTCAAACTCAAAGGCTCCCACGGGCCACACAAAAAAGGTTTACGTGGATGTGGCCGCAAAAAACCAGCAGCGTCAATCTTCATAGAAACGTCGGTTGGTTCCGACAGAGACGTGCTGAACGCAAAGGGCTGAAATAAACGAGTCATTGTTCACATAAAATAACAGAACATTTTAATAAAAAGTAGTATTTTTTCCTGAACATTCACTTACCAGACACTGAATAGCTGCACAAAGGAATAAGCGTCACGCAAATAAACCTATTTTTCTTGTTCTCGGAAAGCGAAATCTTTCCTGTTGCGCACACCCAACAAGTCAGTCCGAGACTAATGGCGTGGCCATTGGCCGCTAAGACATTCGCCGCTGGTGTTAGTGGAGGGAATGGTGCGCCTGCGCGTGAGGGACATGAATGCAACACGGGGATAGTCATCAGTCATTAGCGAGCGTTGTAGCTCGTTATTGATAATTATATATGACAGGATATTGTAAAAATTAAGTTAGAAATTTTTATTAAAATGTTTCTTACATACCGTTATATCGGCTGGGCCACAAAAACATTCCTTGTGGGCAGCGTGTGGCCTGCAGGCCGAGAGTTTGACGTGCTTGCCTTAGGTGCTGAACGCTGCCCTAAATGATGCTAAATTCCCTAGATATTCCACTCAAATCCTACCCGTGAGCTATGTAGCTTTATGCTCGAGAACAGTGGTTCTCAACCTCCCTAATGCCCAACCCTTTAATACAGTTCCTCATGTTGTGGTGACCCCCAATTTCATTGTTACAAATTGAACATAATTAAAGCATCGTGATTAATCACAAAAACAATATGTCATTATATATGTGCTTTCCGATGGTCTGAGGCGACCCCTGTGAAAGGGTCACTCGACCCCCAAAGGGGTCGCGACCCACAGGTTGAGAACCGCTGCCCTAGAAGATCGCTAAAAGGACGCAGTCTGCCTATCACAACAGCTGGGTGTAAAGGGCCACGGACAGCGAAGGACAAGCTCTGGTTCTGTTCACCAGGAAAACACTTTGGTTCTAATATAGACCCATGGCCCTGGCCGGGAGCTCAGTTGGGCAGAGCATTGTCCCAGGACCAAGGTTTCAAGTTCGATCCCCGGTCTGAGCACAGACAGGAATCAACTAATAAATGCATAAGGAAGTGGAGCAACAAATCGGTGTTTCTAAAATCAATCAATCAATCAATAACCATGGTTACTAATTAACCCTGAAAGACTCAAACAACAAGAAAGCAGCTTATAGGATTCCTGGGTTTGACTGGATATTGTCACAACTGGGTTCCAAATTCTCCATTAAGGGCCCGGCCTGCACATGGACCTGATCCAATTCAGTGGCACCCAGGAGGGAAACAAGCTATGAGACCGCTAAAGAATGATCCGGAGCGGCGGTTCTCAACCTGGGGGTTGAACGACCCTTTCACAGGAGTCGCCTCAGACCATCGGAAAACACATATATAATTACATACTGTTTTTGTGATTAATCACGATGCTTTAATTATGTTCAATGTGTAACAATGAAAATACATCCTGCATATCAGATATTTACATGACGATTCATCACAGTAGCGACATGACAGGGATGAAGTGGCCACGAAAATAATTTTATGGTTGGGGGTCCCCACTACATGAGGAACTGTCTTAAAGGATCGCGGCATGAGGAAGGTTGAGAACCATTGATCTAGAGCTTCCACCCTGGGGCACCTTCATGAGAGAAACTTGAACTCCAAAATTCAGAGGCCGTCACAGACCTGCAGGCTCTTGTAGCCAGCAAGTCCGGTCAGAAGCCGGGGACCCTGCCCTGCCTGAGGCCGTCTCTGCTGCGGACACTGCCTGAGCCAACGGCAGACAGCGATGGGCTCGTCCTGTTAAACCTCCACCGAGTTCTCCCACCCAACACCCACCAGCCGCCTGGCTCTGGCCCCTGCAGCCAACGGCCCTCACACTCCGCGCAACAGGCTGAAGCCGGCAGCTTTGCTCCCCGGTTTGCAGGACGAAGACACGCGTGTTTGCGTGTTGCTGACGGGCCCTGCCTCTTCCCGGGGGTGGTGCACAGGCAGCTCCTTGGCGATGCTGACGCCACCGGCTCTCGGACGGGTTTCGAAAGGCTGCGCAGGACGCGCCCGGATGACATCATGGAAGGTTCTCATTTACCCGAATAAAACCCGCCCCAAGGGCCTCATTGTTCTAACTCGGCTTGTCAATCGGCCAAAGATGAAGTCATGGCCAGTACTGACCGTGGTGGTGGCTGTGCCACTGGGGTAGCTCACACCTTTAGAACGTTTTGGAGGCAGTGAGGCTTCTTAATTTTCTTTTGTTTCTTAAAATGTATATATATATATATATATTTTTTTTTTATTGATATTTTACAGAGATGAAGGGAGAGGGATAGAGAGTTAGAAACATCGATGAGAGAGAAACGTCGATCAGCTGCCTCCTGCACACCTCCTACTGGGGACGTGCCCGCAACCAAGGTACATGCCCTTGGCTGGAATCGAACCCGGGACCCTTCAGTCCGCAGGCTGACGCTCTATCCACTGAGCCAAACCGGTCAGGGCTTAAAATATATTTTTATTGATTTCAGAGAGGAAGGGAGAGGGAGAGAGAGAGAGAGATAGAAACATCAATGATGAGAGAGAATCATGAATCGGCTGCTTCCTGTACACGCCCCACACTGGGGATGGAGCCAGTAACCCGGGCCTGTGCCCTGACCCAAGGGAATTGAACTGTGACCTCCTGGTTCATAGGTCAATATTCAACTGCTGAGCCATGCCGGGCGGGCGGGCTTCTAAATTTCCTAAAGAATGGAAAACAGGTTGCAGAATTATTAGGTGCCGTACAGAAATGAAAACAGCGGGCAACCATCAAAATTCCGGGACATTCTGAAGCAGCCACCGAGGCAGCAAGAGGAAATTGTTTAGCCGATGCTGCGGCCAGACCGGCTTCGCCATTCCCAAGGGAGAGGGACAGAGGTCCCACACGTCCAAGCCGTGAGGCCTCAGGTCGCCCCGAGCTGGGCGCTGTCTGTAACCCCAATGGACCCAAATGGGAAGGAACATTCCAAAATGGGTGAGTGCGTTTGTCTGTCCGTCATCACTGTTTGGGTGGCAACACAACTGTGGAGGTAAAAAAACACAACAAAAACCTCAGCCAAACGTGAACAAATCCCTTTAACTTATTTTGGCTCGTCCTCTCTAAACTGTGCCGGGCCAGCTCGGCCAAGGGTTCGGTGAGCCTGAGGGGGGGCGGGCGGCGAAGGATGTAGGAAAGACGGAGAGAATAAGCTGGGTCTAGGTGGATCTCCTGAGCCTGGCTGAGGCCACAGAGAGAGGTCCAGAGGCAAGCCGAGCCTTTATTCTATGGCCAGAGGTAAACAAGGTGGTGGTCACCATAGTTACATGTTCTTGTGAGTTTCACTTGTTTGGGCTGTACTTGGTGCACCTCCCACAGCCCTGCTGGGGTCCAATCCCAGCGGGTCCAGGGGTCCCCAAAGGTGTGGACGGAGTCGGCGAAGAAGGAATGACACGAAGACAGCCTTCAGTTGGTCAGCAGCCTCGTCAGGACCTCTAGCCAGGATCTCCAGCCAAGGTTCTGGTCGGAGTTCTGGTGAGGAACCGATGAGGATCTGACGTTTACTGTCTTGTTACATCCGTATTTATACCAGCCGATTTTAATCCTGTCAATTTCTATTACAAGGGGTAAGGTGTTTCTCATCTCCATTCCAGGGAGTAAAGACCCTGTAGCTTAACTACCCGCCTGGCACTTAATGAAGGGGTTGTATCCCCTCCCTAACCTCAGGGAAAGATCCCCACCTGGGGAAACAACCTTTCTCGGAGAGGTGACCTTGGTTAAAACACATGGCGCTAAGGGGAGCAAACATATTAAAACCAGTATGCTACACACGCCAGGTCCACGGAAACACGTGCTGTGCAGATGCCTCTTTCCTGCAGCGACTGCGTCAAGCAGCAAGGACGGACCGGCCTCCGGCACAGCCCGTTAGCTTCCCAGATAGGATCTAAGGAGCCTCATAAGGTCCAGCCTAATTATGCCAAGAGGACTGTGCCCTCTGAGCTGGGACTTGTTTGTGGCTTTGCCAACAGGTCAGCTTGAGGCTTAGCCCCATAGCCGCTCCCTACATAAATCAGTAAACCCCATCAGCCTTGCTGACTGTCTAGACCAGCGGTTCCCAACCTTGCAGCCAAAGTCACAGTCTTGCCCAGTGGTTCACTCTTCGGCAGGACAGAAGCTGACACTGAGCCGTCCTAGGAATGAGCCTTCCTGCCACCGTGGACTCCATTATCCAACCAAAAGGTTGGTCATCAATGCATCCTTTGGATTGATCGATTTGTGTTTTTTAAATATATTTTTACTGACTTCAGAGAGGAAGGGAGAGGGAGAGAGAGAGAGAGAGAGAAACATCAATGATTAGAAAGAATCATTGATCTGCTGCCTCCTGAACACCCCACAATGGGATCGAGCCCACAACCCTGGGCATGTGCCCGGCAATCGAACCTGGGACCCTTCACTCTATCCACTGAGCCACACCAGCTCGGGCCTTTGGGTTGGTATATGACCAAAAGGAGGACGTGTGGACAAAAAGGGGCCACCTGTTAACCCTGACAAGCTCAGGGAAGGCCTGCCCGGCAGACTTACGAACTCAGAGCCCTAACGTAACCACAGGATTGTGATTGCATACGAAGAAGCTAGAAGAAGTCCAGGACAAGCAGAATAGGGAAGCAGACAGATTGCAGCCCCCCAGCAAATCCCATCTCCCTAAACCAAGGACACTTAAGAGCAAATGGTTTACACGTCCCCCCAACCAGAGGGTGAATGGCTAAAACCACCTACTCGAGCAGACAGACAGCAGAAATCCAATGAAGTGCCCACGGACAGGCAAACTAAGATAGTAAAGCTCATGGTGGTGCATCAGCATTAAACTGATGAATATTCTCTGATCCTCCCCTAAGACTTCCCCTAACGCCTGTCGGAGCAGCTGCAGGAGCAGCGCGGCCTGCGGGCTGACGGCTCTGGGTGGCAGTGCGTCCAGTATCCTCCCAAACCCTCCCATCCGGCTGCGCCAGGGCGGGTCCTGCTCGAACCCTGCCCCCCGGTGCCGACTGTGGGAACTTAGTCCAAGGTCCTCCTCTCTCCTCTGCTCGCTACTCACAGGTGTTGGGTCCGAGCCCCTCTGCCTGGGGCTGGACCTCCTGGGACGCCGGGTCTCAGATGGAGAAGCCACGAGAGGCTGCGGGTGTATAAGGATAAGTCCTTATTGCAGGAGCCAGTGGCCAGATCGCCCTCAGACGGAACAGTCCCCACAGCCAAGTCCATGCAGGCAGCGGGCACCGGCTGGTGAGCATACCTCTTCCCCATGAAGCAGCATCCGTCCCTGCACCCACAGCTCCAGCTGAGCAGCCGCACGCTGCCTCCTAGACCCGTGGTCGGCAAACTCATTAGTCAACAGAGCCAAATACCAACAGTACGACGATTGAAATTTCTTTTGAGAGCCAAGTTTTTCAACTTAAACTATACAGGTAGGTACATTGTTATTAACTTCATTAGGGGGCTCCTAAGCTGGCCTTTGCTAAAAACGTCCTCAATCTGATTGAGGCACGTTCGCTGAGGCCGACCCCTTCTAACTCTCCCATCCACACTCGTCTTGTAGACTTGTTTCGTCTATCTCCTTTCGTTCATCCTCTCTATTTGTCCGAACCATCTCAACATGCCTTTCTCAATCCTCAACACTACATCTTCTTTCACTCCACAACGTTCCCTAAAATTAACTTAATAAACTTTACTTAAAGTTTTAAGTCAACTTCGCACTGTACGTGCACACCCGCACGTGGTATTTTGTGGAAGAGCCACACTCAAGGGGCCAAAGAGCCGCATGTGGCTTGCGAGCCGCGGTTTGCCGACCACTGTCCTAGACTTACCGCCTCACGTCTTAGCCGAACCTGAGCTCCGGCTCAGCAGCTTCTCCGTCTCTCCTGCCCAGCTGCTCTGTCCAGCAGACTTCTTCTCCCTCCATCCCAGCTGCTCTCTCCCACAGACTTCTCCCTCCATCCCAGCTGCTCTCTCCAGCAGACTTCTCCCTCCATCCCAGCTGCTCTCTCCCACAGACTTCTTCTCCCTCCATCCCAGCTGCTCTCTCCCACAGACTTCTTCTCCCTCCATCCCAGCTGCTCTCTCCCGCAGACTTCTCCCTCCATCCCAGCTGCTCTCTCCAGCAGACTTCTCCCTCCATCCCAGCTGCTCTGTCCAGCAGACTTCTTCTCCCTCCATCCCAGCTGCTCTCTCCAGCAGACTTCTTCTCCCTCCATCCCAGCTGCTCTCTCCAGCAGACTTCT
>JAWPEG010000008.1:510677-523729 GCA_035771395.1 Myotis vivesi
TTGTGTTTGTGTAATGAAAGACTAAATATTAAGATGTCCATTCTCCCCAAATTGACCTACATATTTATTATAATTCTAATAAAAATCCTGACAGGATTCTTTTTATTAATTGACAAAATGATTTTAAACTTTATATAGAATCCTGAAATAAACTAGAATAACTAGATAAAATGACTTTTAAAAAGAAAAGCCAGGTTAGAAGACTCATGTTGGCTCATTTTAAGACTTACTATGAAGCCTCAGCAATTCAGACAGTGAGGTATTTGCGAAAGAATAGACACAAAGAAGAATGAACAGAGTATAGTCCATAAATAGATCCACCCAAGTATATTCAATACACTTTTTGACAAAAGTGCAGAGACAAATCACTGAAGAAAGTATAGTTTTTAAACAAATGGTCCTGTAATAATTGAGTAAAATACATATTTGAAAATAAATGTCAATGCATATTTGCATAAAAATTAACTTACTATGGTTCAGAAATGTAAAGGTAAGACATAAGATTATAAAACTTTTGGAAGAAAACATAAATGAAAATCTTTATGACCTTGGACTTAGCAAAAAGTTCTTAGATTGCCATTAAAGGTCTAATGGGGGAAAAAGGTACTAACTTGAAATTCAAAAAATTAAAACTTTTGCTATGTTAAAGACACTGGTAAGAGAACAAAAGACAACCTAAGACGGGGAGAAAATATTTGCAAATCATATATCTGACAAAAGAATTATATCCATAATATAGAAAGAGCTTCCAAAATTCAACAACAAAAATTCTAAAAAAATGGAAGATCTGAACAGACACGTTACCAAGGAAGATATATAAATAGTAAACAAACACACGAAAGGATGTTCAATGTTATTAGGAAAATGCAAATTAAAACCACAACAAGATACATTTATGTACCTTTTAAAATGTTTAATACAAAAACTAAAACTGACAATACCAAGTCCTGACAAGAAACATGGACTATCTGTAACTCTCTTACTTTTGATGGGAATGAAAATGGTACAGCTACTCTGGAAAACAGCTTGTCAGTTTCTTGTGAAGGTAAACATTACTTGCAATATACATGAAGCAACCTTACTCCTATGTATTTTACTTTAGAGAAATGAAAGCTGATGTTCACACAAAAACCTGTATTTAAATAATTATAGCAGCATTATTCGTAATTGCTAAAGTGAAACAACCTAAATATCCTTCATTGGTAAATAAATAGTGTTACACCCATTAAATTGCATACTACTCAGGAATAAAAAGGGACGAACTACTGATACCCTCGACAGCATGGATGCTAACCACATATCCTCTCTAATAAAAGAGAAACATGGTAATTAGCGTACGACCGCTACCCTTCCCATTGGCTAATCAGGGCGATATGCAAATTAACTGCCAGCCAAGATGGCGGCCGGCAGCCAGGCAGCTGGAAGCGAACATGAGGCTTGCTTGCTTCAGTGAAGGAGGACTCCAACGTTCCCTGCCTGCCGCTGCCGGCCTCTGAGCTGGCAGTTTGAAACATTGTAACAAATATAGAAGCTAAACAAAATCCCAGAAACCAGCTTTCAGCCAGCCGGCATCTCAGAGCTGGAGATGATACAGTGTTTCGATTATAGAACCGAAACAAACCAGATACGGGCTTTTAGCAGCAGAGGCCTTGGCCCAGAATAAAAAAAAAAAGAAAAAAAGGAGCGGTTGGGAGCTTCAGTCACCCACCAGCCTGAAAACAGCCCTCAGCCCCTCACCCAGACTGGCCAGGCACTCCAGTGGGGATCCCCACCCTGTAGGGTGTGTGACCAGCTGCAAACAGCCATCATCCCCTCATCCAGGCTGGCCAGGCACCCCAGTGGGGACGCCCACCCTGATCCAGGACACCCTTCAGGGCAAACCAGCCAGCCCCTACCCATGCACCAGGCCTCTATCCTATATAGTAAAAGGGTATTATGCCTCCCGGCACCGGGATCAGCTTGACAGGGGGCAGCACCCAAACCCCCTGATCGCTCTGCGGCTCTGTGTGTGACAGGGTGCAGTGCCCCAACACCCCCCCCCCCCCCCCGCGGGGGGGGGGGGGGGGGGGGGGGAACGCTGAGCCCTGCGTGCTGGGGGTACCCTGAGGAGCCCCTCTGTGCCCCCTGCGTCACCTGGCTGCCGCATGGCGCTGTGGAGTGGACCTGGGTGGAGGCCCCACCGGGCGGCTCTGGTGCTGGCCCTCAACCTCCCCCTGAAGTGGGGTCCTCTGAACCCCGTCTCCGGGGTGTTGGTGGATGAGCTCACCGAGGGGCGAACTCGGGAAACGGGTGTTGGCTGTACAGGCATGGCCTGGGGCACGGACCTTGGGCGCTGGGTGGAGGGAGCTCCCAGTGCCCAGCCGGACGTGCTCGCTGGGCATCCCGGCCACAGGGCAGGAGCGGGTACCGAGGTGGGAGCCCAGAGAAGAGGGTGACGCGGGCCGACTGGATCCGGGAACGTTTCAGTTGCATCTTAGAGAGTCAGAGGCCCCCACGGGGAGTGGCCTCAGGCGGCCTGGCAGGCGGGTCCGGGGAGGAGCAGTCACCCCCACGCCCCCTCGGCACGCCTGCCCTCACCCTTTGCTGCCACCCTGGGCCCCAGGCGGCACCCAGGCCTGCTCTGGGCTCCCGGCCGGCCGGCATCTGGCTGTGAGGCGGGGACGCGGTGCCAAGCAGTGTGGAAATCCCCGTTGGGGTGGGCCGGAGCTTCCTGGCCAAGGTGACCGGGAGCCGAGCTGCTGGGGCAGGTCAGGGAGGCGAGGCTCCATCCCTGCTCACCCACCGAGCCGGTGGCCTGGGGCAGGGGTGACCCGGGGCAGGTGTGACTGGGGCAGCGACTGGCCTCACCTGGGGGTAGGTAGGGTGCTAGCCCTCTCCTTGGGGGCTGTCCAGAGAGCCCTGGAGGTGCCACTGGTCCTTGGGGGTGGAGCGCGGCGAGCGTGCCCTTCCTGGGCCTGGCGGTCCTCTCCCTAATGCAGCCGGTGGCTGCGGTCCAGCGGCCGGGCTGCCAGGCCTGGTGGAAACGAGGCTGATGAGAAGCCTCGCTAACGGGCATTTAATTTTTGCTTCCAGACAGCACATGACTGTCTGTCACTTGGCGGTGCTGTCGCCTTCCTTCCGGGAGGGGGGGCCCTGGAGGCTGGGGTTGGGGGGGCGGAGATTTCCTGCGGCTCTCAGGGTGGGCGAGGGGGTGGGCGAGGGGATCCTAGGTGCCCCCTGGCTGAGAAGAGGAAGTCTGAGGCCTGACCCTGGACCCGCCGGCTCGGGGAGGGTGTCCTGAACCGTCTGTAGGGCCCTCAGCATCAGCTCAGCTCTGCTTCCGGCTGTTGAGTTCAGCTTTGTCTTTATCTCTTGCTGCTTCCCTGTCTGGACAGAGGGGTGGCCCCAAACCACTGCTCCCCAAGATCCAGCCCCCGGCTTCCACTTCACCTGAAATCCGTGAAGGGGAAGAAACTGAGTCCTCAAATCAATGAGGTTCGCAGTCCGGGAGCCCGTTGGAGGGAGACGGGCCCCTTGGCTCTGGCCCCGTGTTTTGGAGGGGCCCAGGGGTGTGTGGGGGGGAGCCCAGCTGCTGGTTCTGGCCCTGGCACCCCAGGACCGGGCCGGGCACTCGCGAGGGCTGGGTGATCTTCAGCCGGAGACACCTGCCTGGGGGCTGGACTCTGCGTCCCAGACAGGAGACCGGCCTCGCCAGGAATGGCCCCGGCGACCTTCTGAGCCGTTTTCCACCTGCCCAGCACAAGGCGGCTTGAGCCAACACGCCTCCAGAAGCTTCTGGACTTCTCAGCCCCTGTCCCTCGCCCCCTCCGCCCCCCCCCACACACACACACACTCTGTACTTGGGCCTGGCCCCAGCCCCTCCTCCCGATGGCAGAGCAGGTTTACATGAGGCCACTTGGGGGCCTCCACGTGGGCCCTCAGGTGCTCAGGGAGCTCCCGCCAGTGGGTGGGGCCATGCCCAGGGGGCTGACAGCTGGGTCCCCATCCCAACTGGCCCCCAGCTCGGGCAGCGAGGGCGCCTGGGACAGGCCAGGAGCCCAGGCGCGGGTCCTAAAGGGGCTCTGAGGCTGGGGAGCAGGGCCCGCCTTGCCCTCGTCCTTAAGGCAGTGCCCCGGCTGCTAACGTCGGATGTGCTTTTGTTGTTGTTGTTCACTGATTTTTTCAGAGAGAAGGGAGAGGGCTGGAGAGAGAGAAACATCGATGAGAACCCGGATCGGCTGCATGTGGCCTGGCTGGGGACCGAACCAGTGAGCTCTGGGTTCACGGGCCGACGCTGCCGGCCGGGCTCTGCTGTTACTGGGGTGACGTGATCATCGCCCGGAGGTGAAGGGACAGGAAGGCAAGGCTGGCCCGCCACGTGGAGCAGGTGGGCGGGTGACCCACCGGGCGCCCTGTGCTGCCGCCCAGGGGTCCCTGTACCGACGGCCCTACGTCCAGAGCCAGCTCCTGGTGGGGGGGTGTGGAGACTCGGGCCGAGACCCCTGGGGTTCAAGACACGGCACAGCTGTGAGAGCAGGAGAGAGGACCCCAGGTGGCCCACCTTCTGGGGCTTGGAGGCCTGAGGCCAGAACTCTGCTGGGGGCCTCTGAGGGCAGCGGGTTGGGGAACCAGTGGCTGCAGCCCACCCGGGGCTCCCAGCGGGGGCTCTGCTCCCCACCCGGGGCCGGCCCCGCCCTCTGCACGCACGGCCCCACCCGGTAACCGCCCAGCTCCCAGGAGGTGGCTGTTCCCACGGCAGCAGGCGCTGGGCTGGAGGTCATCCCCTTTGCCTCCTCCTGGGGCCAAGCCGTTACCATTGGCTGGCAAGACCCTGAGATTCCCGGCGGCCACAGGAGGAAGTGGTGGGCAGGCCGGAAACCAGAGCTGGGACCAGAGCGGTTCATGGGCCAGGCTCTCCCGGGGCAGGTGCTGTGCCTGGGTGGGAGCAGGTGCCAGCCCTCAGCCAGCTGGTGCCAGGCAGCTTCCCGGTGCCGCTGGCCAGGGCCCTGCCTGAGCCGCCTGACCCCCACCTCCCTCCTTGTCAGACCTGCCCGGCCCCTGCTCCCTGCCCTGCAGGTCATCGGACGTCCGTGTCCACGTGGCCCCCAGCGGGGCCCAAGGGGCGAAGGGCCTTCCCCCAGCAGGGCCCTTCCAGCCAGTCGGGGGTGTGGGGTGGGGAGCAGGGCTGGCCGACCAGGGAGGGTGGCAGGCCCGGGGTCTGGCCCTGGGAGTAGCTGGGCCCTGGGCCCCTCCACGGCCCCGGAGAGGCGGCCGGGGCCCTCTTGGTGGGAAGTGGCACCTGTTCCCCGGCCTGTGGGGTCCGGGGGGGGGCCAGTGCCCTCCCCCGACTCCCGCCCCTATTTTTAGCCGACTCGCTGGCGGCTTCCTGAGGTCGAGGGGCCGACGGAGGCTTCAGCTTCCTGTGAGCCCAGGTCCCCTGCGAGCGTCCTTCCTGTCCTCTCGGGCCCGGGGCAGCCGCGCACCCAGAGCCTGAGGGTCCGGTGCCCCCAGGGAGGAGTCTGCCCGTCCCCTCGTGGTGGGCAGAGCGAGGGTCAGCCCGCAGGCACCTCTGTTGCGCCTCCCCCTCCGCGGGCATCTCAGCCGGGAAGGGGCTTCAAAAGGGGCTCCAGGCGCTTCCTGCCTTCGGCCTTCACCGCCCGGCACAGTCTCCAGGCCCCGGCCTCCCCATCGCCCCGCCGGGTGGGTGCTGGCGGTGCCATTTCCCAGTAAGATGTGCCCCCCTTGGCTGGCGGGTGAGAGTAGGGAGCGGAGCCCAGGCCGGGGTTGTCCCTGCTGGGGGCCACCCTGCTCCCGTGGGGCTGCCTTCCCCGAGGGTGGGCTCAGCTCCGGGCTAGACCAGCGTCCCTTCGAGGGAGTTGTCCTGCCGGTGGAATGCGTGGACAGGACTCGGGGTGGCGCCGGGCCTGCCCGGTGGGGGTGGGGATGGGGGCGGGGAGATGGGTGGCTGGGCTCCCTGGCGGGTGGGGGCCTGTGTGCTGGTGGGGGTGGCCCCTTCTTGTCTGGGTCTCTGCAGAGGGCGGGGCCGCTGGCTGGGCACTGGCTTGGCGGTGAGGGGGCCTCGGGCCTGCCGGGCAGCACCCCTCCCTCGAGCACCCTCGCGGCGGCTTCTTGGAAATGCAGGGCCGGGCAGGAGCCCAGCGCGCTTGGCAGCCCCTGCTCAGCCAGCGCCATCAGCACGAGTCTCAGGAAGGGGGAGGAAGGAGACACACAGAACCTTCCCGCAGGGTTACG
This sequence comes from Myotis vivesi, assembly GCA_035771395.1. Lineage (NCBI taxonomy): Eukaryota > Metazoa > Chordata > Mammalia > Chiroptera > Vespertilionidae > Myotis > Myotis vivesi. The sequence continues at coordinate 516,909 of JAWPEG010000008.1, forward strand.
CACGCCCGTGCTGTGCCCGGCGTGGGCCCTCCCCACAGGGTAGCTGCCGCCCGAGCAGGCCCCCCCCCCACGGCCGGCTGGCCGAGCGGTGTCCGTGGCCCCGCGTGGACGGCCAGAGCCCTGTAGGCCGGCCTCGCAGCTCCCGCTGGCGTGATGAGCTCGGCACCGTCCCCCTACGCAGTGTCAGGCCTGGCGCCCATGGCAGTCGGCTCCCGTACCCTCGTGTCCTGGTGTCACAGACAAGGCGGCTCCTCGCCTCCGTGGACGCTGGACTCTGGTGACGGACGTGGGTGCGTCCTCGGCCTGTGGGCAGGACAGCGGGCCCGGCGAGCCCCAAGCGTGTCCCCTCAAGGCCTTGCTGCGTCGAAGTTCAGTGGCCAGAGGTTTGGGGTGACTTGTGTGGTGTTTTTTTAAGTTTTATTGGACGTAAACGGTAATAAACGTGTGTAACACGTACAACGCGTTGAGTTTTGACCCAAGTAGATGGCTGAGAAGCGGCCCCACCATCAGGACAGTGGGCACAGCTCCAGCCCCGTCCGCTCCCCCACCCCCACCCCACGCCAGGCAGCCAGCCCGGTTTCTGCTCTGAGTTTGCATTTCCTGTGGGGCTGACCCATCAGCTGTGGCAGGTGTTCCTGCCTCAGGGGTCCCCACTCTTGCTGGGAGGGTCCCCCGTGCTGCCCCACCTTCTGCTTTGTTCCTGCATCCAGGCCCCTGAGGGTGGGCGTCTGGGCTGTTCCGGCTGGGGCTGTGTCACGGGAGCTGCCGGGAGCACCGGGGCGTGGCCGTGGCTGTGGTGTCACTTCTACGCAGGGGAGGGGGCACAGGTGGCCGCGGGTCTCTTTCGGAGCTGCCCCTCCCCCTGGCTGGAGGTCCTTGTCCTCCTCGTCCAGAGGCCCCTTGGGACGGGGGGGGGGTGCCCCCCGGGACTTGGTCGCGTTCTCCAACGCCCGTGATGCCCTCTCTTTCCACGCGAACTGGCTGTGGGTTCTTCTCTCTGGCGAGGCCGTTCACAGCGTTCGGCTGTCGGGAAAAAGGGGCCGTTTTCTTACTTTGAGGCTCTAACGTGCTTCCTGGACTTTGAGAACCACCTGCTCAGCCAGCTGCCCGCCTGCCCAGTGGGCAGCTCCTCTCGGGGAGCAGGCTCGGGGGTGGGCGCTGTTTCAGGGCCCTGGCCTGCCTCCTGGGCCGAGGTTGTGGGGCTCTGGGGCTCCAGGCGCCGTCCACCCCTCCCTCCGCTCTTCCGTTGTGGGCGGCCAGTCCTGCAGGTGACGGGCCGGGAGGAGGGGGCTCGCCAGCCGGGCCCTGCCCTGCACCTGCCTCCCGGTTACTCTTGGAGGGCAGGCTGGGGCCACGGGAACCGGGGCGGGGGGACCCCTCCTCGATGAAGGCGCCAGCTGTGCGATCCCACAGGAGCCCGGGGGGTGGGTCCCGGTGACCCTAGACTGGCCTGTCCCCTCAGCTCCTGGGGCGAGGGCCTCGCTGGCTGCACAGAAAAGGTGGGGGCAGCCCCAGCCCAGCCAGGCACCACCCCACGCTGGGCTCCCCTGGCCACAGACACTGAGGCCGCTGTGACCGCAGAGGGAGGCCCCGAAAGCTCCCCCCTCCCCGCTGACTGGGCGTCTCACAAAGCGGCTCTGGACCACACTTTGCAAACAGAAGTGATGTTTTCAGGCCAGAGTTACCACGGCAACCCTCAGCCGCCTCTGGAGGCGCAGATGGCAGCCAGCTCAGGGGAGGACTCGGGCACCCCCGCCCCGCCCCCACTCTCCACCTCCCCCCCGTCAAGTCCCACGGGCCCCCCAGCCCTCCCTCGGGGTGACAGGCCCCATAGAACAGGGACAGGATACTGGGGGCCTGGGACCCCAACGTGGGTCAGGCCTGAGGCTGGTAGCTAGTTCCTCCGGGTCTGTTTTTTTCTCTTTTTTAAAATTTATTTTTGCTGATTTCAGAGAGGAAGGGAGAGGGAGAGAGAAACATCAACGATGAGAGAGAACCATGGGTCGGCTGCCTCCTGCACACCCTCCTCTGGGGATCGAGCTCAGAACCCAGGCCTGTGCCCAGACCGGGAACTGAACCGTGACCTCCTGGTTCATAGGTTAACGCTCAACCGCGGAGCCCCGCCGGCCAGGCTGTTTTTTAATTTCTCTTCCCCACTGGACACGTGGCCGCAGTCAGTGAGGTCGGCGCCTGGAGGTTCCCAGCGCTGGGATGGGAGGCCGGGCTCAGTGTGGACGCTGGAGGCAAAGGCGGCCGGGAGCGGCCACACGGCCAGGCCTTCCCACCAGAGCCTTGCAGCTGCGGGAGCACAGCCCTGCGGAGGGCATCCAGGCTGGTCAGGTGCTCAGTGGGCGCAGGCCTGGCCCGGCCTGGTCTGGCCTCCTCACCAAGGGCAGACCCACTAGCTGCCCCAGGAGCCCCGTCGCTCACCAGGCTCTGGGGGGGCCTCCTTCCTGCCCGATGGCTCAGCGCAGCCGCCTTCCTGCCCCATCCGGAGTGCCCGGCGGCTTCCTTCCTCCCGCCGCCTCCCCTCCGCCCGTCCCCGTGGGCCCCCACGTGCTCAGGACTATGGGCAGTGCCACCCCCAGAGGGCCCGGCGTCCCCTGGGCAGCTCGGAGTCTGCGGTGGCCACAGGCCAGAGCAAATGCACATAAGGGCGCCCCCGAAAAATGCAGGCACCAGTTACACCCGAGCTTCAGGTGCACAGCGAGCACGCTCGGCACTCAGCATGGCCCGTGGGTTTAGGGGGCACGCACTGCAGGGGGTGGGTGGGGACCGGCATTGTGGTCCCTGATGGCTGCTGGGTCCCGGAGACCCAGGCCTTCCTGGGGCACCTCAACACCCCCCGGCAAAGCAGGTGTCTGGCGGCCGCGGAGGCCCTCGGAGGGGAGGCCCGGCACGGCCTCCGGGTTGCTCCGTGTGTTACAGTTCACACGCGGTGTGTTGCGATTCGCACCTGCCCTGCAGCCTGGGCCACAGCTAACACCTGCCCTGTCCCTTCCCCAGCTGGCCGGAGGCGTGATCCTGGGCGTGGCCCTGTGGCTGCGCCATGACCCGCAGACCACCAACCTGCTCTACCTGGAGCTGGGCGACAGGCCTGCACCCAACACCTTCTACGTCGGTGAGTTCTCGTGGGCCGCCTGCTGCGGGAGGGGCTTGCATGGTGGCTCTGGAGGTATCTGGTCATGAGCTCAGGGAGGCCAGACAGGCAGTCAGGGAGGGCTCCCAGGAGGAGGCGGGGCTGCGTGGGCTTCCTCTGTGCTCCATTGGGGAGGAGGAACCAAGGGTTCTCTGAGCAGGAGGGAGAGACGGAGCCAGAGAGCCCAAGGGGTGAGGTCAGCCTGGGGCCTGAGGGCCTGGGTACCCCCCACCTTCCCCTCCCCGCCCCCTCCCCCCCCCCCCCCCCCCCCCGTGGTCCAGGGAAAACAGAACTGAGGGGTGTGGCTTGTTGGGCCCCCTATTGCTCTGGGGGCTGAGCCAGAGCTGGAGGGCAGTGGCTGAGTGGGGCGGGGATCTGTGTCCTGGTGGGTATTTTGGGAGGCTCCCTGGGAAGGGGGGCCGGATGCCTGGGCAGCCAGCGCCTGAGACTGGGGGGTGCAGACGCAGGCCCGGGAGGGGGGGTAGGAGCCGCTGCCTCGGGCCACCCACAGCCACACCTGCTGCCTTATTAGGCTGCCCATTGGCCTGTGGGCCTCCCAGAGGCACCAGCTGTGGGGGGGGTGGGGGGGGAGGGGAGGGGTGGCCCTGCTGGAATCTGGGTGTTTGCGGAGATGTTTCCTGCAAAGAAGGTGGGTGTGACCTTTGGGCCCAGCTCAGGCGGCTGCCCCGGCCTGGTCCCGGGCCTCGTCCTCGTCGGGAGCCCCACAGGCCTGGGCACACACTCGGCAGCACCTGCCAGGGTCCTCGCCGGGCCGGGAGGCAGGGGGCTGGGTGACAGGGACCTGGACAGGTGCCCCTCCTCCCTGGAGAGCCCATCCTGGGCCTCGGGCCGTGGTTCCCTGGGGGCAGCCATCCCTGGGGAGGGCCTGAACCCTTGTCTGCAGGCCCCCCAGATGGGAGCTCCTCACAGGCTGGTCTCGGGGGAGCCCGCCGCCCCGAGAGCACACGTGGGCGCCACCAGTCCTGGGCCAGCCGCACAGGTGTCTGAGGACTCGGGGGATCCCCTGGGCCCTTGAGGGCTGTTTCTCTCCTGGGGGGCCCTTGCAGGGGTCTCCTCCCCCCTCCCCAGGACTCTAAGCCACAGGCCCCCAGGCGTGACCCAGTGGGTCCCTGTCCCTCCAGATGCCTGAGGCACTGCCACCCCCTCCCCGTCTCCTCTCTGGGGCCTGGGACTGGAGCCCACCCTTGGGCAGGGGATGTGGGGAGGGGTCCCTCTCCTGGGGGGGAGGTGCCCTGCTCGAGGTCCGGCCTGGCTGGAGAGGACCTGAGGGCTTCCGGCTTCAGGCCAGGGCTGGGCCTGGGCGGGAACAGGGCGCAGGACACAGGGTGCAGGACACAGGGTGCAGGACACAGAGCACAGGCAGGCCCGGGAGGTTGGGGGGACCATGGGGGCCGCAGCTGCTCTGGCCCTTGGCAGAAGGGTGGAGGCTCGGGGCTGTGCCCAGGCGCCATGGGGAAGTGGCCCCTGAGGAGGCAGGTGGGCAAGGCTGGCCTGGAGCAGGTGTCCCCCTAGGTCCGTGGTCGGCAAACTGCGGCTCGCGAGCCACATGCGGCTCTTTGGCCCCCTGAGTGTGGCTCTTCCACAAAATACCGACTTCCGCGCACGGGCCACGAAGTTTCAATCGCACTGTGCGTGCGTGCCCGTACGTGGTATTTTGTGGAAGAGCCACACTCAAGGGGCCAAAGAGCCGCATGTGGCTCGCGAGCCGCAGTTTGCCGACCACCTACCTAGGCAGGTGCTGCCCGGCTGCCCCGGCCTCTGCCCGTCTCCTGGCTGGGCAGCCACCGCATTGGACCACCTGGCGGGCAGGGTGAGGGCAGGGCCTGGACCGGACTGGGCTTGTGCCGCCGCCGCGGGCACGGGCCTCCCAGAGCCCCTCTGGCTGCCCAGCGCCTGCCCCGCCAGGAGGCCTCGGCCCTCGGGCGCATCTCGCCGGCCCTGACGTGGGCTGGGCCTGCCAGGGATGGGGGCAGGGCTCCCCAGGACAAGGGCTCTTTGTGTGATGCCAGGACGAGGGGCCGTTAGCGAGCACCCTCAGCACGGGCAGCCCTGCTGCCTCGGCGGGCGCCCAACCTCACCTGGGAGCTGGACGGGTCCCCGCACGGTGAGGGGGGGGGGGTCGGGGCTGGGCCTGCGGGACTGTGGGTCGGGCACCTGCTCTGGATCTGCTGGCCCCTTCAGGACCCTCCACAGCCCTGAGCACAATGTCTCCCCCGGGCCCCTGCAGCATCTCATGAACCTCACTGAGGGTGCTGTGCTGGGAGCCCCTGAGCGCAGCCATGGGGGAGGCGGCCCTCGGCCAGGCCACAGGGTGCCACCGGAGGCTTTGTCCTGAGCCTGGGGAGCCCCGGGCCTGAGGGGGTGGGGGCTGAGCTGGGTCCTGCTCGGGAGAAGACGGGCTGCCCACGTGTGCTGTGACGGCCGATGGCGGGGAGACCCTGCAGGGACGCGGCCGGCTCCCAAGGGCACCGGCGTCTGGTGGACGAGGGCACAGGAAGGCTGCGCAGCCCGGCGGAGCCTCTGGAGCCCCTTCCCGGGTGGCCCGCCTGGCTCCCCAGGGTGTGTGCCTGCCCGGTGGGCATTTGGGCAGGTCAGGACAAGCCGACCCGTGTGCCGTCCTCAAGCTGCCACACCCCGTCCTGGAAGGGGCCCCGCTGCCCGCCCCCCAGCTCCCGGCCACCCCGCCCAGCGGTCTCCAGTGCAGGCCTTGGGCGAGTCCAGCCCCTGAGCTCCGACCTGTGGGGCCACCCAGGCCACCCCACCTGCCCCCCCTACCCCAGCCCACAGCGGGGCCCTCCCCGCCACGGCACCCAGACAGGGCTGTGGGGCTGAAGGTGCTGGTTGTACGGGTCACACAGGGAGAGACAGTCCCACAGAGCGCGGACCCATGTTCTCTGAGTCCTTCCCAGAAGGCCGTGGTGCCGAGAAGAGGAAGCGGGCACGGGCCTCACTGGGGCCTCACTGGGGCCGGGCTGTGGTGTCCCTGCTGCTCCTCCCTGGGTGGGGCGTGTGCACCCGCGGGGAGAGGGCTCCAGGGGACACGGCCCAGGAGGCCCCGGTGGGCGGGCCTGACTGAGCCGTGTCCTCCGCAGGCATCTACATCCTCATCGCCGTGGGCGCCGTCATGATGTTCGTGGGGTTCCTGGGCTGCTACGGGGCCATCCAGGAGTCACAGTGCCTGCTGGGGACGGTAGGTCGCGGGATAGAGGTGAGGGGTGCAGAGGGCACAGGGCTGACGCCCCAGGAAGAGCCAGGAGCTCCGGGAGGCTGTGCGAGGTCAGGAGCTGGGGCGCCCCATGCCCAGCCTGGCCCTGGTGGAGGGGTCATGGCAGCCGGCACCTTCCCCGTTGGCCGAGTCTTAGACTCTGTGCCACCGGCTCCATGGGGCTCACTCCCAGGCGGGAGGTGGGTGGGGGGTCCTGCCAGCCGCCCCCCCCCCCACACCCAGTGGTCACTTGGATGTTGGTCATCTGTGGAAGTCCACCCACGCCACCGCCACTGGTCTGGGCCTCTGAAAGCCCTGGGTGGTCCTGGCCTGCCCTGACCCCCCTCTGCTCTGACCCCCCTCTGCTCTGACCCCCCTCTGCCCTGACCCCCCTCTCCCCTGACCCCCCTCTGCTCTGACCCCTCTCTGCCCTGACCCCCCTCTCTGCCCTGACTC
>JAWPEG010000008.1:528966-543388 GCA_035771395.1 Myotis vivesi
CCCCCCCCCCCCCCCCGCTGCATGTGGACTCAGCCTTGGGGTCTGGGTGCGCGCGGCCCTCCCCAGGCCTGTGGGTGCTGAGTGGGCCGGCGGTCCGAGGCCCCGACACCCGGCCTCTGCCGCTCGCTGGTCGTGCCCCCCAGGGTCATGGCACCGGCCCCCCGGTCGTGGCGCCACTGGGCACGGTCCCTGTCTGACCTCCGTCCCTCCCTCCCTCCCTCAGCCTCCGTGGAGCCGGTGGAGCAGCTGAGCTGAGCCGCGCAGGGGACTGGGTGTTGAGGACACGGCCCACCTCTGCCCGCAGGGCTCGGACATCGGCATTGGCACCCGGCGCCCAGGAAGGTGAGCAGCGGGCGTTCGGGGAGGGCGGGCCCCGCAGGGCTGAGCCCGGGCCTCACGCAGTTTGGGTCTAGGTGTGCGGCCCGGGACGCATGGCGGAGGTGGGGGCCGGCGAGCCCTCCCCTGGCCTGGAGGTCGAGCAGGGGACGGAGTTCGACGTCCTGCCTCCGCCCACCGTCTCCCTCAGCGACTCGGACTCCGACTCGGACTCCGACCTCAGCTGGCCCGGCAGCGCCCCGCTGGAGGCCCTGTCCCCCGAGCGGCTGCCCGGGGAGGCCCAGGGGGACTCGGGCCCCGACAGCCCCCCCTCGCCGCCCAGGGGGCCCCCCGCCGCCGCCGTGCAGCCTTTCCACCTGCGGGGCACCAGCAGCACCTTCTCTCAGCGCAGCCACAGCATCTTCGACTGCCTGGAGGGGGCGGCCAGGCAGGCTCTGCCCCCCGAGGGCCGGGCGGGCCTGGGTGACGGTGGGGGCTTCAAGCAGCCCCGGGTGCCCCCCAGCCGGCCCCCAGCGGAGGGCCCGGGCCGAGCCCGTCAGAGCCTGGTCCCCCCGCGGACACCCCCCGTGCCCGACTACGTGGCCCACCCCGAGCGCTGGACCAGGTACAGCCTGGAGGACGTGGCCGAGGCCAGTGAGCAGAGCAACCGGGCGGCCGCCCTGGACTTCCTGGGCTCCCCGCGGGGGGCTGCGCCGGGCAGCTACGAGCCCTCCTTCAACCAGGACCCGTCCAGCCGAGGGGAGGGCAGGGTCGTCTTCTCCAAGCCCGCCCGCGCCGAGGCCAGGCCCGCCAGGCCGGAGAGGAAGAGGGTCCTGCCGGAGACGGGGGGCCCCGGCGGGGCCGAGGGCACCGTGGAGCTGGCGCACCTGGCCAGGCCGGGGAGCCCGGAGGCTGAGGAGTGGGGCGGCCCCCACGGGGGCCTGCAGGAGGTGGGCGTGCCCGAGGGGGCCCCCCCCAGTAGGCCGGCGGCAGGCCCCCCGGCGGTGGAGACGGTTGGCTTCCACGGCAGCAGGAAGCGCAGCAGAGACCACTTCCGGAGCCAGAGCGCGGGCCCCGAGGCCCCCGGTGCCGAGGGCTGACGGCGAGACGGCCCCCAAGTCAGGAGCCCTCGCCCCTGGGGCTGGGAGCCAGGTGGGCAACCTGTAGGCGGCGCCGTGGCCTGGTTGGGCTCAGGCAGTGGCTTTGGGGCTGGGACCTTGCCAAGGGGACTGGAAGCTGGGCCCACTGGTGCCCGTGGAGTCGCAATAAAGGTTTTGGGTTTCACTCAGGCTCTGCGTCGCTCTAAACCTGCCCCACCCAGGCCTGGGAGACCGGGACCTCTGCTCCCCGCTCCCACCCGAGCCTCCTGCGGCGTCAGGGGCTCGAGGCCTAAGTCGCCCTGCGTGGTGCAGCAGAGGGTCTTCCCGAGGGGCCGGCTGGCTGGCCTCGCCTCGCGTGGGGGCGGGGGCGCCTTGACCCCAACCCACGGGCCAGGGAGCCTTTCTTGTGGCACAGGGTCCACAACCCGGCGACCCGAACGCCTCCCAGGGCCCACGGGTCTGGGGTGCAGCCCGGGTGAGGCCTGTTCTCCAGGCTCCGTCCCAGGTGAAGCCGCCTTCAGGTGGGGGCGGCGTCCTGGGCTGCTCCCCGCTGGACGCTCTCCAGCCTCACCGAGCTGCTGGGGGCACGGGCGGGAGCCGACAGGCACAGGCAGACGCTCCAGCCAGCACGTCAGAGCCATCACTTTCTTAGCAGGTGGGGGTTGGGTAGGGGTTAGGGGTTGGTGTGGGCCCCAAGGCGGGAGGTGGACGGGGCTCGGTGAGCGCTCGCTGTCCTGGCGCCGGATGGAGGGCAGCTCTGAGGCTCCTTTTGATGAAGCCATTGAGGGGGAGGGCACAGTGTGTGGGTTGGACCTGGGGTAGCTAGCTAAGGGCCGTGGCCCCCACCCACCCGGTCTGGGCCTAGGGCTCCGGGAGAGGGGCCCGTGTGCTGACGGTCCAAGTGGCTCAGGTGTCCGAGAGCAGCGGGCCGGCCGGCTTCTGGGTGGTCTCTGCTCCCCCGGCCCCTCCACGCTCAGCAGGGGCCTGCCGGCTCCCCACGGCCAAGTTCCAAGAGTCTGGGGGTAGGGGTGGGGAGGGCTGCTCACTGCAGTGCCCGGGGAGGGAGGGGGAGGGGCCAAGGGGAGGGAGAGACGACCGCCCTGGGAGCCTGGGACCCCTTGGGGGCTGTGAGACCACCCTCAGGCCTGGCTGGGTCAGGGGCTTGGCCAGAGGGCATCTCTGCACCTCACAGGCGGGGCAGCAGGGGGCAGGGACAGGGCTTTCCAGACACACTTACTGTGGTGGGCACTGCCCAGGGGCAGCCTGTTGGCCACAGAGGCCAAGAGCACCGTGCAGTAGTTGACCTGCCAGAGGGAGAGGCGTCCAGGGGAGCCCAGGCCGAGCCCCCGGACCCTCCCGCCCTCTCCTGCCAGGACCCTGCTGCCTGGGACACCCCCAGCTGCACTCGGAGGAAGAGGCAGCCCTGCCCGCGGCTCCAGGGGTATGTCAAGTGGACAGGATCCCTCTAGGGAGGGCACCCCTGCTCTAGGTGGTGGCTGGGCAGGGGGTGCTGAGCCCAGCCTGGCTGCGGCTTTGGTCTGGAGGGGGCAGGGTCTGGTTGGCAGCCCACCTGCGACTCCAGGCCCCGGATACGTTTCTCTTGCTCTCTCAGCCCCCCGAGCTGCTTGGCGATGACCTCCACCCTGTGGCAGAGCAGGGACAGCGGGCACCGTTGGCCACAGGGCCTCTGAACCGGGGCTCTCCCATCCTCCCTCGTCCTGCCACCCAGGCCCTGGGGTGGGCTGGGGCCGCTGAGGCCTCTGGTCCCGAGTCAGGGTGTTCTGGCCGTGCCCTCGCCTCAGATCTGGGTGCACACAGTGCTGCTGCGCCCTCCAGGGGCGGGACCGCCCACCCGCAGGCAGGCAGGCAGGCACCCAGGGCTCGGAGGTCGGGGGTGCACCATCTGGGGCACCTGGGGAGGCAGGCGAAGGGCAGGCTTCCGTTCGGAGACCCTGGAGCAGGGACACCACACAGGGCCCTGTCCCCCAAACGCGGGGCAGGCAAGGCCCCAGAAGAGCCCTGTTTGGGTCAGGAGGCGGGTGCGGGGCCTCAGCGTCCCAGCTCATCCTGAGGGCGGGGGCCACGGCTCCACGGCAGCCTGACAGCCGCGGTGCCCGTGAGTGGCCCGGTCTCCGGTCGCCCTGGCACCTGTGGGCAGTCCTCTGCAGCACCTCCGCCTTGCTGTCCCTCCTGCTGCGCTCCAGCTGGCTCAGGTAGCTCTCCTTCTGCACCGCCTCCCAGGTCACCATCTTCTGGTCCAGGGGCTCCGGCAGGTCTCTCTCTGGGGAAGCGGGGCAGCCGCGGGCTTGACACAGCCAGGTGGGCCTTGGGGCAGGGAGCCGGGCAGCTCAGCCGGATCCCGCCCAGGGGTGCCACCCACAGGCCCTCCCAACCCATCAGGGCAGCCGCGCCCGGGGCCCGGGACACAGTGGCCCCGCTGCAGGGCCCCCCAGGCTCAGCCTGTGCCAGCTGCCCCTCCTGCCTACCCGGCGGCCTCGCCTCAGATCTGGGTGCTCACCCAGGCGTGCCCGCTTCTGCCCCGCCTCCTTCTGGAAGGCCCTCTTGAGCACCAGGCCCAGGTGGCTGAGCAGGATGAAGGGCGGGGCCAGGGCGGGGCGCTCCTGGTACTCCACGATGAGGTGGTAGCGCTGGAACCTCCAGAACATGTCCGCGTTGCCCTGCACCATCTGGAAGGTGTAGCTGCAGGGCCCGGGTGGCTGAGCGAGGGGCCCTCAGAACTGAGCCTTCCCCCCCCTCCCCCCCCGCCCCGTGATCAGCTCCAATCACTGGGTCCTGGGGGGAAGTGTCTAACGTGGGGTTCACTCATCCGGGGTCTTCACTGCCCCCGCTGCTGCCCTGACACCTCCAAACCCTCGGCCTCCGAAGACCCTGGCCCTGCTGGTGTGAGGGGTGGCCCACAGGGCAGGGGCTTGGGAAAGCCTCCCCCACACCCCTCCTTGGTGCCAGGTGGGGGCAATGCTCGGTGTGACCAACCCCCTCCAGGCCTTTCCCCGGGGGGCCCAGGTCTGGGGGTGATCTGCCCCCTCGAGGCCTCTTTCCCCCCCCCCCCCCGTGGGGCCCAGTTCCTGAGTCCCGGGCACCTGAACATGGCGATGAGCAGGTTCATGAGCAGCACATTGGTGACCAGCAGGAAGGTGACCAGCAGCAGGATGACCAGCCAGTTGGCGTAGAGATTGGGGCAGGCAGGTGAGCCCTCTGGCAGCTGGTGCACCGAGCAGTTCACACGGGCTTCTGAAAGGGGAAACTGCTGGGTGGGCGGGCGGGCGCGCCACAGCTTCCTGGGAGGCTGGGTGACCCACCACCCGGCGCTCCTGGAAGCCCCATCACCGGACACCCCAGGCCAGGCCAAGGCCACGGGGAAGCACAGGCCCTGGGGACAGAGGCCCGGTGTCTGCTCCGGGGATGAACGCTGCCCCTCAACCCCCCTCTCGCCCCCGGAGGCTCGGCTCCAAGTCCGATGGGATGGGGAGCTGGCAGGGCAGTCCCCGGGGCAGGACTTCTCAAGGCTTTTCTGACACCTGTTCCCATCGGGGGGAGCACATCTGGGACAGGCTGGGCTCCCGCCCTGGGAGGAGGGAGGCCCGTGGGGGTCCCAGGTGCTCAGGCCCGTCAGTGGGCAGCCTGTGGAGCGTGCACAGCCTGCACGATGGATGGACCGTTTGCAGGTGACACGGAGGTCTCTGTGTGCTGTGTCCCCACCACTGCACGCGTGGGGGTGCCGGGCTTGTTCCGTGTACCCTGCCTTCCTCACTGCGTCCCTCTCCTTCTCCCGGTGACCCAGGGGCAGCGCAGCGACCTCCCTCCTGCCCCCTCTCCTTCCGGGCTGGTTCCTGACCCCGCTCCCTGCCGGTTCCCAGGGGGCCGCAGCCCGTGGCGTGTTTGTGAAGCCGTAAATCTCGATTAAAGCAGCTCCGGGTAATGAGACCGGAGCTTCCTGGCTCACCCGGGCGCCACCAGGCCGGGCTGCAGATTAACTTGTCGCTGTCACAGCTCAGCCCAGGCTCCCTCCCGCCTGGCGCGGAGAGCAGGGCGGCTGCCCGAGCCTCAGTTTCCCTCTCGGCCCTCCTGTCAGTAAGTCACTCCACCCCGCAGCCTGACGGGCTCCCCACAGAGGCCAGGGTGGCTGAGCCCGCGGCCTGATCCCAGTCCCTCTCTCCGCTTTGGGTCTGCCTGCCCAGGAGACTCCTGCCCTCGGCCTCCCCAGGGTACCCCATGCCCTCGGCTTCCCTGGACCAGCCTGTGCTGGGACAGGCGGCCAGCGATGTGGTCACGGCTGGAGTGCCCCCCACACACACACTGGAGGCCCCCTCGCCCCCTCCTGCCTGGGGCCGTGGCGAGGGCAGCGGGTCTGCTGAGTTTATGGCCTGGGAAACGAGGCTGCGGATGAGCAGACACGGAGGAGGTGCCAGGGCCAGGAAAACAGCCGCGGAGCCGGCTCTCGGCGCCAGCTGGGGGCACGTCCCTGACGCGGCCGCCCCTTCCTGCCAGACTGTGCGCTTCCATCACGCACCGGCCTCAGGGCAAATATTTACCGCGCGGCTCTGCCTCATTAGCTGGAAGGTCAGGGTCAGCCTCCACGACCCAGTGAGCCCGGGAGTGCCCCCGGGGGCTGGTGTCCCGGGCCCTCCCCTGGCACCTGGCTGCTGCCCACCTTCGTCCAGGGTCCGCCCTGTCCCCCTTCTCCTCCCTCAGGGACCCCAGCCACCCCAGGGCCAGTGCTGCTGTCCTGGTCCCCACCCCAGTTTCTCCTGCAGCTCAGCCAGGCAGCTCTGTCCCCACCTGGTCCCTGTTGTGGGAAATGTTCAGAGCCTCATGCCCCCGCCAGGGACAGGGGCCAGCCTCCCGCCACAGGGAAGGCGCACAGTGGGTGGCCCTGGATAGGGGCCCTGGGATAGGGACCCTGGGAGAGGGAAGGTGCACAGTGGGTGGCCCTGGGATAGAGGCCTTTCCAACAGGCGGGCCTGGGCCGGGCGGGGCCCTGGGTGGGGGTGACAGGAGACTGGCTGCCCAGTGGGTAGTGCAGGAGGGCGGAGGCCCAGGGGCATGGGGCCAGCCAGCGGAGCCCAGACTCTGGCCATGGTCAGGGCGGACTGGGGTGGCCTCCACTGCTTGCACACCTGTCCCCTGCTCGGCCTGCACAGATCACCCAGAGCAAGGCTGGCCCGCAGGAGACCAGCCCTGGCCAGCTCCAGGCCTCCTGGTGTCTGTCTCCAGCCTAGGCCTGAGGTCGGGGCTGTGCCTGCTCAGGACGTCCCTGCTCGGCCAGCTCCGGGCTGGTCTCAAGGAGGAACCTTGGTAACCTGGTCGCAGTGCGACTGCCCTGCGGGGTCCCACCCGAGGCCGCCCCGAGGTGCCCGCTCCAGGCTGGTGCTGACCGTCGATCTCGTCCAGGGGGATCTGCCCGAAGATCTGCAGGTAGGGCCGGTAGAGCACGCGGCGGAACACCCACTCCAGGCGGCCGTCGTGGGGGTGCAGCAGCGCCTGGGTGGCCACGCCGTAGGCCACCAGCCACACGCTCAGGAAGAAGAGGAAGAAGAAGACGTCCTTCATCTGGGGCGGGAGGAGCGTCGTCATCCCAGGCCAGGCTCGCCCTCTACCCAGGTCGGGGCGCAGGCCAGGAGCCACCCTCCACCGAGGTCGGGGCGCAGGCCAGGCTCACGCTCCTCCCAGGACGGGGCGCAGGCCAGGAGCCACCCTCCTCCCAGGTCGGGGCGCAGGCCAGGAGTCACCCTCCTCCCAGGACGGGGCACAGGCCAGGGCGCACCATTCGCTCCACGATGATGATCTTGGGGCCCAGCTGCTTGTGGATGGCAAAGATGTGGATGAGGCGAAGCGTGAACACCATGAAGTCGATGGCAAGGACTGTGCGGCCAGCCTCAAACGCCGAGGGCAGCATCCTGCGGGCACGGCGGGCTGCGGGGGCTGCTGGTGCCAGAGGGCGAGGGCCCCCAGGACAGCCCAGGCATTGGGGGACGGGGTTCCTGAGGGCGGCCCTGCCCCCGCCCCCTCGGCTGCCCCTCGGCCCCAGACCTGCAGGTGACGCCCACGATGAACAGGAAGATGGCCACCATGTCACACTTGTTCCAGTTGTCCTCCACGTAGAGCGTGAGCTTCTTCCCCAGCTGCGTGTCCTCATCCGTGAAGAAGCCCTGGGGAGGGCAGGCAGGCCCCTCACTGCAGGCCGCCCCGACCAGCCGGGCTCGGGGCTCGGGGCTCGGTCTGGAGCTGGGATCGGGGCTCAGCGGTGGGGACGGGCCCACCACTCACCTGCCGCACCTCCTCCAGCACCAGGGTGAAGACCCAGAAGTAAAGGGTGACCTCAGGCCCCGACGGCCCCTGGGGGGGCGGCCTGAAGTCCCCCAGCAGGACGTAGGTGAACAGGAAGAGGAAGGCGAAGTACATGACCACGTTCCCCAGGAACACGGTCACGGGGGCACCCCAGAACTGCCGCCAGCGTGTGGGCAGGAAGGCTGCCCGGGGGTCTCGGCGGCCCTGCGTCCTCCGTGCCTCTGCCGGCTCCCCCAGCCTGCTCCGCAAAGGGGGTCACAACCAAAGGTGAGGCAGGGCCAGGGGCCCCAGGAGAAGCTGCCCCCCGGCTGCCCGCCCACCCGCCCTCCAGGCCCGCACCCGCCGCCTGGGCTGTCGAGCAGGCTCTTCTCCGTGTCCAGGCTGTCCAGCTCCTGCAGGTCCTCCCGGCCCGTCTGCAGCGGGGCCTCCTCACTGCAAGCACAGGGCACCCTCAGGGCCACAGGAGGGCCTAGAGGTGCAGCCAGCAAGGGAATGTGGGGTGCACGGAGAAGGCATGGGGGGCACGTGGGGCCCGCCTGGATGCTGGACCAAAAGCCCCGCCCCCAGCGGCTCCGCCAGCCGCCGCCCACGCACCTGAAGGCGATGAGGCCCGTGTAGAGCAGGCCCGGGCACAGGAAGGCGCCCAGCAGCCGCAGCACCGGCGTGCCCGCAGCCATGTCCCCCCACCAGATCCTGGTCAGGAAGGCCTGGAAGAGAGGCACCCTGCAGGCCCCTGCTCCTCTGCCTGTGCTGCGCCCGGTGCCAGGCACACACTTCCAGCTCAGCTGCAGCCCAGCCCTGCCTCCCGGGGCCTCCATCCTGGTGGGCAGGGATCTTCTGTGCGGGGGGGGCGGGGGGGGGGGGGNGGGGGGGGGGGGAGGGGGTGTTGGGGGGAGGGCAGGCTGGGGGCCGGGAGGGACGCGCTGAGGAAATGGCCCTTCCGCGGAGACCCCAGGTGTGGGCTGGCCCCAGGCACGGGGACAAGGGCCCACCCCACAGGCTGGACACGGCTGCTGACCAGGGGGAGGTGGGGGGCCCGCCTCGCCCGGCGCCCCCCCGACACAGCGCTCACCTGCACCCCCTCGTGGGCGAAGAAGGCCTTGGTATCGGCCACCGTGGCCAGGTGCAGGCAGGTGGTGCGGCTCCAGGAGCGGGTGCGGCGCACGAGCAGGGCGAAGGCCCGGTCCTCGCTGTTGCGGTAGCACTCGGAGAAGAGGCCTGGGGAGGGGGGGGGCCCGCGCTGCCGCCAGGCGCCACCCGCTGCCCCGGGGCTGTCCCCACCCGCCCGTCCGGCCCTCTGTCTCCCCTCAGAACCTTGGGAGCCTCCATCACCCTGGGGGTCCCTCCCACCACAGGGCCCGCCGGCGCCGGGTGTGGGCTGTGAGGTCATTGCGGGCCCATTTAGTCCCTCGGTGGGGATGGCCAGGCCCTTGGGGAGGAGCCCACAGGCCGGGCAGGGGCTCACCCAGGGCCAGCTGCTCGTAGGATGCCACCCGCGAGCTGCGGTCCGCCTCGGCCTCCGCCTCCAGGTGCGACATCTCTCGCAGGATCTTGCAGGCGACCAGAGCGGTGGCCACGCCCTCCTGGCCCTGCGAGACGGTCTGAGGAGGCTGTACGCCACCTGCCCTCCCTGGGGCCCTGGGGAATCTGGGGGACCCAGGTGCGACCGTGGGGCCCTGTGGCCGCCGCTCACCATGGCCCAGAAGTAGGTGGCCATCTCGTGGCGGCTCTGCAGCACGGCCCACAGGAACAGGTCCCGCCACGGGCTCTCGCTCCTCTGGCTCAGGTCCAGCTGCCGCCTCTGGCTGGCGGGCCGGCGGGTCAGGCCCCGCTCCTGCAGGATGACCGGGATGGGGTGTCAGCCTTGTGTGGCCCGGCCGCACCCCCGCCCCCCGCCCACCCCCCCCCCCCCCCCCCCCCCCCCCCCCCCCCCCCCCCCCCCCCCCCCCCCCCCCCCCCCCCCCCCCCCCCCCCAAATACGGTGATTTCACTTTATTTTATTCTGCATTTCTTGCATTTTAGAAGCCGAGAAAGAAGTAAGGGAGGGAAAAAAGGAATTCTAGATGCAGCTTAAACGTTAAAGATTATACTNCCCCCCCCCCCCCCGCCCGCCCGCTCGCCTGGTAGAGCCCACGGCAGGCGTCGTGCAGGAAGTCCTTGAGCACGCGGGCCACCTCCTGCAGCGAGAAGGCGGGCGGCCCCCGGGCGGGCAGCGCCGGGCGGCCCTCCTCCAGCTTGCGCTGCAGCAGCGAGAAGAGCAGGCTCTTGGGCGGCACGGCCCGGTACAGCTGCTGCAGCCGCCCGTAGGTCAGGAAGTCGGCCACGTCCGCGCCGTGGTCCACGAAGAGCCGCACGAACTCTGGCTTGTTGCTCACCAGCGCGTCCATCATCGCCTCCTCCAGGTCGCAGGACTGCGGCCGCCGGGCAGCCAGAGCGGGGGACAGGGAGGTGAGGGGCTGGGAGAAGGGGCCTTCGGCACACCCTCCGTTTCCGGGCACCTGGCCTGTCCCTCCGTGAGAGCGGGTACAGCGGGCGGGGCTCAGGGCTCGGGCACTGTGGCTGGCCGGTCCTGGGGCTGTGGGCAGGCCCACAACCAAGGGCTGCTCAGCCCCTCCCATGGCAGGTGGGGGGGCCGGGGGAGCCGAAGAGCCACCTGTGCTCTGGTCCCCCCTTGGCGACCCCGGGGAGAATGGACCGTGGCCCTCAGGACGCCGCCCACCCCAGGCCCTCAACAAGGGGCCTGCCCTCCCCTGGCCCTGGGCCGGGCACCTTCCACTCCACGTCCCCATTGAAGATCTCGCTCCTGGCAATGTCCACGCGGTCCCAGGCCACCGCCAGCTTGAGCTCGTCCAGGTAGTCCTGCGCCTCCTGGCTGTGGCTCTTGCAGGCTGCGGGCAGGCGGGCAGGGTGAGGGCAGCGGGTCCCTCCCGGGCTCTGCTCAGCCCGCTCCGCGCCCTCGGGAAACCGTGAGAGGAGGGCACCGTTTGCAAGTCCCTGGAGCCAACGCTGGAGCCTGGCAGGAATGCCTGCCTGGGTGCACAGGACTGGCTGCCAGCGTCAGCCCCCAGGCGCGAGCTCATCTGCAGTAAAAAGCCCACCCAGCCACCACGGGCACGGCCCAGTCCATCGACACAACCCCTCCCCGCGCCTGGCACCCTCGGGCCTCGACGGGCAGGCTGGCTGCCGCCCTCACCTTTCACCAGCGCCTTGAGGATGACCGTGTCCAGCTCCGCGGAGCCCTCCTGCTCGAAGTCGTGCACGGTGAGCAGGTGCGGGCGGGAGGCGATGCTCTGCAGCTGGGGCCGGACACAGAGGTGGCCCATGGGAGGGGGCAGGGCGGGGCAGTGGGCAGGCCCTGGGCAGGGTGGGGCAGTGGGCAGTGCGGGACAGTGGGCAGGGCGGGGCAGTGGGCAGGCCCTGGGTAGGATGGAGCAGTGGGCAGGGCGGGGCAGTGGGCAGGGTGGGGCAGTGGGCAGGCCTGGGCAGGATGGAGCAGTGGGCAGGGCGGGGCAGTGGGCAGACCTGGGCAGGATGGGGCAGTGGGCAGGGTGGGGCAGTGTGTGAGGCAGGGTCCCCAGGCCAGAGTGCTAGCTGCCACCCTGTGAGCTGACACCCACGGGCCTGGCACAGAACCACTGCCAACTGGGGGGCTCACTCCGGGACCCCTGACGCTGAACTGAGTTTGGGGCTTTGCATTAGAAGGGGCTGGGCCGTCCGGGTGGGAAGGCGGCATGGAGCTTCCCCAGGGGCAGCCCCGCCTGGAGGGGGCTCACAGGGCGGGCGGGGCCCCTTCCCGACTGGGCTCTGGGCTCTGGGGCTCCTACCAGCTTCGTCCAGTGCAGAATGTCCTCCCAGGAGAAATGCTCGCCCGGGAACTTCTCCTTAAATTGCTTCTCGGCCACCTGGGGCACCAGGAGGTGCGGCTGGGCCAGGAGGGCGGCCAGCAAGTCGGAGATGCCCCCCGAGCCGGCCAGCACCAGCCAGGGGGCGGCCTGCTCCACCGCCCTGGCCATCCTCTGCGGGCACAGGGGGAACCCCGCGTCAGCTCCCCGTGCTCCGGACGGAGGCCTGCGGGGGGCCCCGCCCCAGGCTGCCCTACCTCCAGGGTGCCGGGGTCGCCGTTGACCAGCAGGCAGAGGACGGGGATCTCGATGCTGCCGGTGCCTGTGGGGAGCGCCCGTGAGGTCCTCCCGGTGCCTGCCGGGCGGGAGCCTCTGTGTCCCAAGCCAACGGTGGCCAGAGGCCTCCCGGCGATGCGAGGGCTGCAGGCTGACCCTGGGCCTGCACCTGAGGCCCCGTCACCGGGACGAGGACCCCGTCCGCTTCCCCTCCCCGTGTCCCAGGGTTGAGTTGTGGCTGTTTACACACAGAGTGACGGACGCCAGGGCCGTGAGACCAAGGGGTGAAGGAGGGCCTGGGGGCACCTGCCCCCCAAACACGGGCCAGAAATGAGGCTGCCCCCCGAGACGCCGGGACCTGCGGGTCCGCCGGGTGGGAGGCTCCCAAAGGTGCCTCCTGATGGGCCGCGAGGACCATGGGCCCCACGGCGACGGCTCGAACGCCATGGTGTGTTTCTCCCTTAAAGGGGCTCTGTGGGCAAACGCCACAGCAGGTCTGTGTCCTGTGTGAATAGCACCTCCCAATCCAGCTCCCAGAGGCCCCGCGGCCTGTCCCCTGGGCGGCGCTGCCCCCTGGTGGCCTCGGAGGGAACAGGCCTCCCGAAATGTGCAAATCTCACTTCTCCCTGAAGCCGGAGCCCCAGCCCCAGCCTCTGGCCTGGGAGGCCAAGTGGACACGGAGCCGCAGTGGCTCCTGGCAGCGGCGTCCTCCCACCCCTGCCGGCCTGGGGGTCCTTCCAGGCCCGCCCACACGCTGTGCCCCCTCCCCGGGCCCCGGGCCCCCGGGCGTCCTCACCCCCGTAGCCAGTCCTCTGCTCCGAGATGTGCCTCTCCAGCCTCAGCCACAGCTCCGTCGGCCCGTCCCCCGACCCAGGGGCGTCCGGCTCCACCAGCACGAAGTGCGAGAGGCTATTGTCCAGGGCGCAGAGGGGGCCCTGGCCGCCGCCCTCATCCGCGGGGTAGTGGACGGGGCTGTGCTCCTGGGCCCCCGTGCACACGGTGAGGCCGACCCGGCTCTGCCCAGCCCCGTGCCCACCCCCGGAGGCTGGGGACGGGCGAAGGCCCCCCCCCCAGAGAACTCGGGCTGCAGGGCGGCTCCTAGCCCTGCCTCGGACAGCCCGGGCGGGAGGGGTGAGTCGCCCAGGATCGCCAGTTCGTGGCTAAGCCTGGCACCTGGGCATCGTCCTGGCTGGGTCCTCGGCGCCCAGTCCCCTGCCCAGGTCTGTGCCCCTGCCCACACCCTTCCCTGGGCACTGCTGCCACCTGCTGGCCGAGTGCTGGGCACAGGTCGCCCGGGCTCCATCCTCCCTCGGCCTCACAGCCCATCCCTGAGAGCACCTGCTGGCTCGCTCCCGCCAGGAGCCCAGGGCGGCCTGGCCCGTCCAGCAGGCCGACCCGGGAGGGACCTGGACGCTCGCTCTCAGTGCACAGCCAGTGGGGTGGACGCTCACCTGGGCCTGGTCCAGGAGCTGGCGGTGCAGCACGCGGCCCAGTGAGGCGATGCCAACGGCCACCACGCGGGCCTCGGTGGACGTGCTGGCCAGCGAGTGGTCCCGCACCGCCTGCCCCACGTGCCGGGCGAGGCCCACGCGGAGCGCGCTGGTCAGGATCCAGGCGCCTGCGGGCGTGGGGGCTCACTGTGCCTGGCGGCCCCAGGTCCTCCCGTGGCGCCCCTCCCACCGCCGGGCACCTGCTGGAGCCGCCCTGCCCGGGGCATCGGGCCAGCAAAGGGGAGGGGCCAGGCTCTGTCCACCACCCGGCCGGGGCCCTCTCTCTGCTGTAGCCGCTGCAGGGCTGGTGGAGCCGAGCCGCCCGTCCCGGCTGGGCTTCCAGCAGCCCTGGTGCCTGAGCTACCCCCGGGGGTGTGATTCCGGCCCCAACCACGGGCCGGCCGGAGCGCGCCCCCCGCGGAGGCACCGGGGGCCACGGGTGGAAACTGTCGCTGTCCCGCCGGGGGCCGCTCGCTGAGGCCGGTGGGCCCGGGAGTGGGGGGCCAGGGGCAGGCTCTGGGCCTGGGGTGACCCTCGGCCCCTCGGCCAGACCCCAGGCTGTGCGGAGGGAGGGGTGTGGGGGTCCCAGGCTCGGAGCCTGGGCCTCACCTGTGCTCTGAGCCGCCTTCACCAGCCCTTTGCGCAGCACGTCCCGCAGCCACGACTTCATGGTGAGGGGCCGCTCCGTGCCCACCAGGGACACCACCAGGTTGGGGGCCGGCAGGTGCCACTCGGCCATCAGGAGGTCGAAGAGCACGGAGGGGGCCACGCTGCTGGGCACCTTCACAAACTGCAGGTAGGGGGCAGGGCGGGCGCTGGGCACAGCATGAGGGGGCGCTGGGCACGGAGGGGGCACTGGGCATAGGAGGGGGAACTGGGCACGGCGTGAGGGGGTGGACAGTCAGCCAGAGGCCGGGTCTCCAGCCTGTGTGTGACCAGTGCGGTCCCATCCCGTCTGGGCCTTGCTCTGCCTTGAGGAGAGACCAGGCTGGATGGGGGGAGGGCTGGATGGGGGAGGGCTGGATGGGGGAGAGCTGGATGGGGGAGAGCTGGATGGGGGAGGGCAGGATGGGAGGGCTGGATGGGAGGA
>JAWPEG010000008.1:544887-569937 GCA_035771395.1 Myotis vivesi
GAGGGCTGGATGGGGGGCTGGATGGGAGGGCTGGATGGGGGGCTGGATGGGAGGGCTGGATGGGAGGGCTGGATGGGGGAGGGCTGGATGGACTGGGGCCCAGGGTTCCCATGATCCTGTGGGGATGGGTCGCAGGGTGTGGGGTGTGGGGTGGGCTTACCCTGCCTCGCTTCTTCCCAGACCCTCCAAATTCGATCTCGCCCCGGCACAGGCCCGGCCACTGCCCGGTTCTGGCTCCCCCGGGGATGGTGGGGCGCCTCAGGCAGGGTGGGGACTGTTGGTCATGAGCCCCCGCCATGTCCCCCAGGGGTGTCCCGGCACCTGCAGACGGGCCCTCTGCCAGGTGAGTCACGGGGCCAGGCCTCCACCAGGGCCTGGGGCTCTGTGAGCCGCGTGTGCGTGTGACCGCGGAGGCAGAGAGGGCGCCCGGGCCCCCACAACCCGCAAAGGCGGGGAGGCCGTCCTGGGTGCGGCCCTGCGACACCCCCACGTGGACCACTGGGTGCAGAACCCTGAGAACCAGTTCCGTCGCATTCAGAGGCCCGGTGTGTGGTCGGGGGTGATGGCCGCGGCGGGCACTCAGCTACCCACTCAGCGGCCTCGGGGTGCGGGCCAGGCCCAGCTTGCGCTGGCTGTGGCCACGGGCTCCCCCCCCCCGCCCCCGCCGAGTCCCAGCAGCCGGGCCCCAGGGGCTTCGGGACCAAGAGCCGGGGGCCCTGGCCGGGTTGGCTCAGTGGATAGAGCGTCAGCCTGCAGACGGAAAGTCCCGGGTTCGATTCCGGTCGAGGGCATGTACCTGGTGGCAGGTTCTCAGCCCTGGTCCGGGTGCGGGCAGGAGGTAGCCAATCGATGTGTCTCTCTCACATCAGGGCTTCTCTCTCCCCGTCCCTCCCTCTCTCTAAAAATCAATGGCGAAGTACCCTCGGGTGAGAATTACCCAAAGGAAAGAGAAAAAGGAGCCACGGCCCTGGGTGGGAGGACTCGAGTCCCCGCTGCTGTGCAGGGTCCTCACACCCTGGCTGGCGCGGGGACGAGGGCTGTGGGGTGACCCGGGGCCGCTGTGACAAGGCCCCCACTCAGCACCCTGCTGTCCAGGGCCACACCCTCCAGAGGCTCCAGGGGGGTTCTTCCTGCCTCTCCCAGCTCCTGGGGCTCCTTCCGGCTGCAGCGACCCCCTCCCGTCTCTGCCTCTGTCTTCAGTGGCCACCCCGGTGCCTCGGGTCCACCCCCTCTTCTCACAGGGACACCAGCCATCACGTCCTCCGGGCCCCCTCAGGACGACCTCCTCTGAGCTGCTCACATGGATAAAGGCCTCCCTCCAAGTAAGGTTTGGGGTGGACATGAATGTGGGGGGACAGTCGTCAACCCCAATACAGGCAGCGAGGTGGGGAGTGGGCTCCATGCTGGGAGGGTGTGGGGGGGCCCCCAGGGTGTCCCTCACTCCCACCAGGCCCTGTCCTGCCTCCCGTCAGGGGACTGTGCCCCAAGCAGGGGTGCTCGCTCTCTGCGCCCCCTCCCGGGTGTGTGGGCTGCGGGCTCAGCGGCCGGGAGGACACCCGTTGTGCTCACAGCCAGAGCCTCAGGCCGCTGGTGCGGGGGGTCTGGTGGGACACCCCTGCTGGGGGGCCCAGGTGCTCCAGGCCCCTCCTCACGGGGGGCAGCTGCCTGGAGCAGGGGTGTGGAGGGCCAGTCTCGTCTTCCCTGGGCTACAGCCAGCAGCCCTCACCCAGCCCACGGCCTCGGCCTGGCCCTTGGCTTCCGGGTCGGGCGAGGGGACACTGGGGGCGCTGTGGACGCCAGGCAGGTGGGCCCCGAGGGGAGGGGATGCAAATGGGCCCGAGGGGAGGGGATGCAAATAGGAGGGATTTGCATGAGCAGGTGTTCAGTTCCCAATGTCCCCTTGTTCCTGGCAGGGGGGGGAGGCAGTGGGGCAGCCGGGGTCCGACATGCCCCCGCTGGAACCTACCCCTATGCCGAGGGGTACAGGCCGTGTTCAGCCCTGGCTGCCCCTCGTCCAGTCCACCAGGGAAGGGCCTGGGTGTGGGTAGAGCCCTGCAGGGGGACCCCAGCCCCTCGGCCCCTCGGCCCCTCTGGGCCCAGCCCCCCTCCCTGCGATGTAGCAGCTGGCGCCGTGGCCCCTCCACCCCGCGGTAAACTCGGGGGTCTCCCTGGAACAGGCGTGGGCTCGAACTCAGGAGGGTCCTGAGGGCTCGCAGCCCCCCACCGCCCAGGTACCCCCACCGCCCAGGTACCCCCACCGCCCAGGTACCCCCATCGCCCAGGTACCCCCACTGCCCAGGTACCTCCCGCCTTCTGCCCCACAAGCCGCATTCAGGACCCATGGTCGCGAGGCCGCGCCTCCCCTCCTGCCCAGGAGGAGAGCTCCCCACTCCTGCCCCCACCCGGGAGCTGACAGCCAGGGGCACCTACCTGCTGCCTTCTTCCCGGCGCCCGACACGCTGCTGCTCGCCCAGGAGCAGGTGGAGGCTGCCCACGGGACCCAGGTCCGCTCCTCCCCTTCCCCGCCCACCGGCCCGGCCCCTGGGCAGCCAATGCCAGGACCAAGGTGGGGGCGGCGCTGCATGCGGCACAGCCTGGCCTCCAGGCCTGCTTTGGCCAAAGCCGGGGAGGTGACCCATGGGGGGCAGGCTGCTGGGCCACTTTGCTGGCCATCGTGGCGCCGTGGGCTCTGCCTGGGGGGGCGGGGGCGGGGGCAGAGCGTGTCCTGCCAGTGTCTCCCTGAGTCTCCAATTCCCACCGGCCTCAGTTTACCTCTCCAACAAGTGGGCCCAGCTGACTCCAGGGCTTGGGCCAGCGCCCCATGGAGGACAGAGGTGCCCGCTCCCTCCGGGGTCCTGCTGAGCCACAGGCACTGGTCCCGGGAGGGACGCCACCCGGGAGGCGGCAGGCCTTGGGCGGCTGCTGGCCCGAGGGGACCTCCCGCAGGCCATCCCTCCAGGGGCAGGATGGGTCCCGCAGTCCTGGGCTCCCTGGCCACAGCCTCAGCCTCCTCACCCGCCCTGGGCCACAGTTTCTCTGAAACAATGGGGACCCCCCCCCCGGGAGCTGGTGGGTAACACAGGACAAGGCCAGAGCTGCCCCTTCCCCAGCGAGACACCCAGGCCCCTCCCAGAGGCCCCTGCCAGGTCCCTGGTCCCGGAGTCGGGCAGAGTCCGGCCCTGCCCTCCGGACTCCGATGTCCTGGGGAGTCTGGCCCGGCAGCCACCAGAGGGCGCCCCTGGACCGCAGGCGGAGCCAGAGGGCCAGGGAGGCCCAGCAGCAGAGGCCCTGCCGGCCGGCTTTGTCCCCGGACACAGACTCGGTCAGTCCCACGGGGGCACCTGAGGGTCATGCCCTCCAGCAGCTGCCCCTGGCGCCCTCCCAGGAGGTCCCGGAAATGGGACTCCAGGCCTGCGGGCCCACAAGCCTTCTGGCAGGTTCTGCAGGGCAGAGGCTGATCTTGGGGACCCTGGCAAGGCCAGGGTGCCTCCCCTGCTGGCCTGGGAGTCCTGCCAGTGTCAGGGGCACGTGGAGAGGGAGGGGTTCTCAGGCCTCAGAGACTTGCCCTTCCCTCCCTCTGTTCCAGTCCTGCCCTCGGCTCTGAACCCCCTCCCGGCCACCCCAGCCCAGAACCAGGCTGTGCTCCTTCCTGCCTACAGCCCTCCATGGCTCCCTACTACCCCAAGGAAAAACCCCATCGCCAGCCTGCAGCCCTGCCCTCCCCCTGCCCAGCCGCCCAGCCTTCTAGTTGCTTCCTCAGCAGCTCAAAGCCTTCCCTCTGCTGCCAGGCCCGGCCACGCGCGTGGGGCTGCCCTGGTCTCTCCTTCCGCTCGGCCTGGCATCGCTTTCCGGGGGCCCGACCCTAGGAAGTGACCCTCACTCACGCTTTGCTGTGTCTGCTTCCTGCTGGGAACCCCTGGCCCCTGCGGTCAGCACTGCCCGGGCCCGGGACCCGCTGCGGGAGGGGTCACGGGGTGAGGGAGCAGGTGCCTGGGGGCCTGTGAGCTGTCACAGGCAGAGGTGGCCTCGGGGGCAGGTCCGTGGGACCAGTGGGCTGAGGTGCCAGGTGGGCAGGGCAGGGAGGCCTGGGCTCCGCTTGGCTGGGGCTCCGCTGCCCGGGGTCGGAGGTGCCCAGGGCCCCCCGCGCCCACTGACACCAGCTGGAGGGACGTCCAGACGGACGCACGGGCTTTATTCCCAGCCGCCTCCGTCCCCTTTGCTACACTTGGCCCCGGGCAGCACCTCACAGGACAGACGGACGGACAGAGTTCCCATGGCACCTCCTTAGGGGGGGAGAGGCCATGCCCAGCAGGGCCCGGCCCAGCCCCCCGGCCTCTGTCCCTGGGATGCAGGTCCCAATGGCCTCAGCCACCCACGGGTCTCCTGCCACCGCCCAGCTCTGCCAGGGAGGGGGGGGGGGGGCTGAGGACAGGCCGGTGTGCCACCTCCCCAGTGCATGCTGGGTGCCCGGGGTCGCGCAGGGAGGAAGACTCGGCCCCTGACCACGTCTGGTCCTTGTCTCCTAGGACTGACGCCAGGGCCCTGCTCGCGGTCTCCCGCCAGCCTCCATGGAGGCCGAGAGGCAGGGCTGCCCGTGTAAGGGATGTCCGGCCCAGCAGCCGCCTGCCTGCCCCCGAGGAGGACACCCCTGGCCGACCCCACACTCTCCGTCTTCTGCAGCCCCACCCACGGGGCTCCGGGACCCAGCAGGCCCTCCTTCCCACCAGGCCCCCCCTCCCTCTGCAGCAGTGCCTGATGGGGCCTCGTCCCCACAGCCATGGCCAGTGTCCTCCCCCAGGCGTGGCCCTCAGATCTCATGAGCCCTGGGTCCCGGTCTCCGACCTCGAGCCCAGGAGCCGACATTGGGAGGGGGAGGGCCGAGGGTGGCAGGAGCCTCTGGACTGAGTCCCGTCAGCCCCAGCCCCGGCCCATGGGCAGGGCCTGCAGGCGGCCACCCCTCTGCCCTGTGCCAGTCCTTCCCTCAACCGGGAGGAGGCACCCATCCGGCCCGACGCGGGGACAAGGCCCAGAGGCCAAGGAGGGGCTGAGCCAGGACTCGGCTCCCCCCGCTCCCCTCCCCCTGCTCCCCTCCCCCCTCTCCCCCACCACTTGGTCCCTGGCAGTTTCTGAAGGAGACCTGAGGGTGCTTGGGGTCAGACACAGGACTGCAAACAAAGGCGTGCCTCCCTCCTCGGTCCACGTGGCACAGGCAGCGGGCACGGGCATGGGCAGCAGAGCAGTGTCAGTGTGGAGAGCGGGCAGCTGGCGGCCTGACCCAGGGAGGGCTCTCCGTCCTGGCTGCGCTGTGTCCTGGGTGTCAGTGCGACCCCAGGGGCTCCCTCAGCAGCTGGGGCCAGGGCCCCTGTGTGACGGGGATGAGCACGCCACCCCCGGGCCCATGGGCCAGGACGGGCACTCTGGACAGAGCCTGATCTGAGGGTCCCACCTGGCGCCTGGGTCTCCAGTGAGCAGTGTGCGCGGGCCAGGGGGTGCACGCGTGTGTGTCTGTGTCTGTGTGTGTGTCTGTGTCTGTGTCTCTGTGTGTGTGTCTGAGTGTGTGTCTGTTGTCTCTGTGTGTATGTGTGTGTGTGTGTCTGTGTTTCTGTGTATGTGTGTGTGTGTCTGTGTTTCTGTGTATGTGTGTGTGTCTCTGTCTCTGTGTGTTTCTGTGTGTGTCGTCTCTGTGTGTATGTATGTGTGTATGTCTGTTCGTCTCTGTGTGTATGTATGTGTGTCTGTCTGTGTGTCTCTGTGTGTGTGTGTCTGTTGTCTCTCTATGTATGTGTGTGTGTATATATATGTGCGTGTATGTCTGAGTGTGCCTGTTTATGTGTATGTGTATGTGTCTCTCTGTGTGTATGTGTGTGTCTGTATGTATGTGTGTACTAGTGTGTGTCTGTGTGTATCTCTGTGTATGTATGTCTACGTCTATGTATGTGTGTATGTATGTGTATCTCTGTGTATGTATGTGTGTGTCTCTGTGTGTGTCTTTGTGTGTGTCTGAGTGTGTCTGTGTCTCTGTGTACTAGTGTCTGTGTGTGTGTGTGTCTGTGTGTCTCTGTGTGTATGTGTGTGTCTGTGTGTTTCTATGTGTGCGTACGTCTGTGTGTGTCGTCTCTGTGTGTGTGTGTGTCTGTGTGTCTGTGTGTATGTGTGTACTAGTGTGTGTCTGTGTGTGTCTGTGTCTCTGTGTGTACTAGCGTCTGTCTGTGTGTGTCTCTGTGTGTGTCTGTGTGTCTGAGTGTGTCTGTGTGTGTTTTTGTGTATTTGTGTGTATGTGTATCTGTGTGTCTGTGTGTGTGTATGTGTATCTGTGTGTCTCTGTGTGTGTTTTTGTGTATTGTGTGTATGTGTATCTGTGTGTCTGTGTGTGTGTGTTTTTGTGTATTTGTGTGTATGTGTATCTGTATGTGTCTGTGTGTGTGTGTGTGTGTGTGTGTGTGTGTGTGTGTTTGTGGACACACAGGCCCTCACCTTGCAGGTTTGGATGGAGCTCCTGGATGTGGGCAGCAGGCCAGGGGGACCCCTGGATCCTCAGCTGCCCCGCCCCCTCCTCTTGCCCCTGCGGACGCTGAGGAGGCAGCCCCCCTCCTGGGCCACAGGAGGAGAGGTGTTGGGGTTCATTACAGGCATCCGAGGGCCTCACCGGTTCTGTGCGGCCCCACTGCCCACCAGCCTCTTTCCAGCCTTCCCCTCACCATGGCTCATGGTCATTCCACAATCTATCGTGTTGACTATGTGCCAGCCCTCTGCTCGGTGTCCAGCAGGACCCAGACAGTGAACAAGAGATAAATACGAGTAAGAAAGAAAACTTGATTAAAATGGTGTGGAGAAAAGTAAAGCAGGGAGAGACAGTAATTGGGGGATTTTGTTTTTAAACAAGGGGCCCAGTGCACGAATTCGTGCACCTTGAAAGGAGCTGTGGGCCGTAAGGGGCTGTGGCGGGCACAGGGGCGGGTCTCGGCCCATCCTCTGTGCCCCAGCCTGGCCCCTCCCACCGCAGTCCCGGTCCCCTGTCTGCTGGCAACCCTGCTCCTGCCAACGCTGCTCCCATGCACAGATGGCACTGGCCCCGCTTGCACCCGCTGACGGCACAGAGCGATTGGGGTTGGCACCAATAGCGGGTGCGAGCGGGGCCATTGATGGCAGTGACTGTGAGCGGTGGCTGCTGCCCTGATTGCCCCTCAGGAGCAGGGGGAGGTGGAGAAACCCTGAGGGGTGATCAGGGACGGCAGCCACCGCTCGCACCCGCTGCCGACGCTGAGTGATCAGTGCCAGCGCTGTCAGCGGATGCGAGCGGTGGCTCCAGCCCCGACAGCGGGTGTGAGTGCCGGGCAGGACCATGGCAGTGGATGCGAGAGGGGCCGGTGCTGACAGCAGGTGTGAGTGCCGGGCAGGACCACGGCACGCGGGAGAAATTTTCAGTAACCACCAGAGGCTCGCCCTGATGACAGCGACCAGTGCCCCACCTGGTCTGGTGCCCCCACTCACCTACTCCACTGTCCTGCCACAGCCGATGCCCGCCATGTTCCGCGCACGCCCTCAGGTGGTCAGCACATGTCATAGCGACTGGTTGTTCGGTTGTTCCGCCGTTCAGTCCATTTGCATATTAGGGTTTTATATATATAGATGGGCTGGTTGCAGAATACCTTATTGGGAAGGTAACATTTGTGCAAATCACTGGGAGAAGGTGGTCCATCTGCCCATCACCCACTCACCCTCCCGCCCTCATCCACGCAACCACCCATTAGTGCTTCTCCCACATATCACAATCCAACCATCCACCCACGGACCAATCAATCCACCCACTCATCCATTTGTCTATTTGTCCATCTGTCTGTCCATTCATCCATCTGATCATCAATCTGCCCCTTTATACATCTACACACACATCACAATCCATCCATCTATTCATCCATCCACCCAGCCACCATCGATCATCCACCATCCATCCATCCATCCACCTATCTATCCATCATCCACCATCCATCCATACACCATTCATCCATCCATCCATCCATCCATCCATTTATCATCCACCATCCATTCATCTATCCATCCATCCATACATCCATACATCATTCATCCATACATCCACCAATCCGTCATCCATCCATCCATCCATCATCCATCCATCCACCCATCCATCACCCATCCATCTAACCATTAATCTATCCATCCATTCATTCATCTATCTATCCATCATCTATCAATTCATCTATCCATCATCTATCCATTTATCCATCCATTTACCCATCTATCTGTCCATCCACCCATCCTTCTATCCATCCATCCATGCTTCCATCATTTGTCCATTCATCTACCTGTCCACCCAGCCATCCATTCACCCACCCATCACCCTCCATCCTTCTAAGCATCCCTCCATCCCTCTATCATCTACCCACCCACCCACCTCCACCCTCTCTCTAGTCACCCCCTCACCATTTGTTAAGTTCTCCTGGACGCCTGGACTCACAGAGATGAGTGAGTCAGTTTCAGCCTCAGGGTGTCCACAGGCTGGAGTGAGGACTCTTTCACAGGCAGTGGGGGCAGAGGCGAGGCCTGGGTGCAGCATAGCATGTGCGGCTTCTCCCTTCGTCTGTGTGTCTCACTCACAAACGAGATCACCGTCCCCCGGAGGCATGGTCGCTCCTTCCCCTCACTGGCTCCCCCTGCTGCCATCACCCAGGAAGGCTGGGAACTCAGTAGGCGTCCCAAACACTGGCCAGCTGGCTGAGTCACCCCTGCCGCCTCCTCTTCCCCATTCATCCTGTTGGCTCTGTCACCCCAGTCCCCCTGCCCCCAGGGGCCTGACCCGCTCGCCTGCCCCTCTGAGTCTGCTCTGCTCAGGCCCGGCCTGGGTGCTGGCTGTGATGGGCCCCAGGGATGGCTTCAGAGCGCCAGTCCCCCAGCCCCCGGCCATGTGCTGAAGCCCAGCAAGGGAGACGTGGCACTGGCCAGGACACTGCCCACCATGGCCTCAGAGGACTGGGGACAAGCCACCGAGCCCAAGTCTCCTGCCCTCCATTCTCCAAGGGGCCAGGGCCGCCCATCTGACTCTCCCGCAAGGAAAGGCCTGATTCCTTCCCAGATGCCCCGACGGGCACTGCCCGGGCTCCTCGGATGGGATGCAGCTTGCTCCCTGGAAGGGTCAGCTGAGGGCGTGGGTGGTGGGCAGTGGCTGTCCCTTGGGCAGGGGACCCGTGAGGGCTGGCAGGTCTGGGCCTTGGAGGTCAGATGAGGGGCATGTTGGCCCCGCCCTCGTTCTCCAGCTCACACTGCGCAGGTGCAGGCGGAGGGTCCCACCTGGCTCCCAGAGCCCTGCCTGCTGGTCTCGGGTCACCAGGAAAGCGAAGGATCAGGGTGAGTGTCTGAGGGGCGACTTCACCGAGGAGGACGTCAGGCTGGGCGTCCGACAACAGCTGGACCGCCAGGCAGAATGAATAAACGTCTTTTAAAATATATTTTTATTGATTTCAGAGAGGAAGGGAGAGAGAGAGAGACATCAGTGATGAGAGAGAATCATTGACCGGCTGCCTCCTGCACGCCCCACACTGGTGACTGAGCCTGCAACCCAGGCGTGTCCCCTGACTGGGAATCGAACCGTGACCTCCTGGTTCATAGGTCAGTGCTCAACCCCTGAGCCACACTGGCCGGGCTGAATTCACGTCTTGATGGTGCGAGTCGTTGGTGCAAATTCCCAGCAAGGCTGTCGCACGGTGGAAGCCGACCCCAAATCCCAAACCTGACTGTTCTGCCCAGAGTGACTGCTGCCGATGAGCTGGCTGTGCCCCGGGGCATTCTGGGAGCGTCAGAGCACAGGGAGCATGTGACCAGCTCGCAGGAAGGGGTGATGTCAGATGACCCAACCTCAGAGCAAAGAAGACACTCGGGAGTCCCCCTCCCAGCAGCCCCGTGGGCCCCGGGTCCGGGCCTGGAGGGTGAGTGTGGGCCTGTGACTCCACACGCAGGGCAGCTGGACTCCGGCCCCCGGACGTGGGGGTGGGGGGTGGGGGTGGGGGTGGGCATGCTGAGCAGAGGGGAGTGAAAAGTGCTGCCAGCCTGGCCGTGTGGACAGAGCATCGGCCTGCAGGCCTCAGGGTGGGGGGTTGGGCTCCTGACAAGTGGCCGGACTCGACCTCGGTTACAGGCTCCTCCTCGGCCCGGGCCCTGGGGGGCGGCGCGTGCAGGAGGCAACCAATGGACGTGTTCCTGTCCGTCTTTCCCTCTCCCACTCGCTCTAAAAATCACTGGAAATATACCCTTGGGTGAGGATTTAAAAAAAAAAAAAGTGCCACCCAGGGAAGGTGAGTGCAGTGTTTCCAGAATGTTCTGAGGCCGGGAGGGGAGCCTCAGTAGATCCCTCAGCCTCTGCGTCCAGGCCCCTGGCTGTGATGCGTTCATCCAGAGTGACCTCGGGCCCCTGCAGGCCTGGAGGAGGCTCCGGGCAGGTGGCCTTCCTCGGGGGAACCTGAGGGCAGCCAGTGCGCCCGTGGCTGGCCCTGCCCACCCCACCCCTGCGCTCTGGGCCCTCCCGTCGCTGAGCCCAGTCCAGCCCCAGCCCGGGGCACCCCACCTGTGCACCTGCCCGCCCTCCCTCCTCTCAGCCCCCCACCAGCTCCTCTGAGCTTGCAGGGGCCTCCCGCCGGCCCGTGTCCCTGTTCCGACTGGGCCAGGACCCAGAGTGCGGACGCCCCTCCAGGAGCCTCCCAGTGCTTGGGTGGTTGCTGGTTACGATGTTTTTTAAAGGAATCCTTTCTATGGTTTCTCTTTCCGTCTATATATTATATTTTACTATTATTGTCTTTTGCTAATCCTCACCCAAGGATATTTTTCTAGTGATTTTAGAGAGAATGGAAGGGAGGGGGAGAGACAGAGAAACATCGATGGGAGAGAGACACATCAATTGGTTGCCTCCTGCACATGCCGACCAGGGCTTGGGCTGGGAAGGAGCCTGCCACCAACGTAGGTGCCCTTGACCGGAATCGAACCCGGGCCCTCAGCCCATGGGCAGACGCTCCATCCACTGAGCCACATCGGCCGGGGTTTGTGATTTTTAAAACCTGGAAACATACACAGAAGCACAGGGTATCCTGACGGGCCCCCAGCAGCCCCCCAAGGACTCAGCCCCTCCCTGCGGGTTATCGATAAAGCTCTCATTGACAATGGGCTCCAGGGCGGCACATAGCCGAGGGCGCCCCTCAACAGTCCCCCACCCCCACCCCCGCTCGGGGCCTTCTGCCTGTTTCTAGGCTGTTGCTATGCAAACAAGGTCACCATGAAGAGCCTGGGTACCAATCACTTTCCATTCTCCTCGCATCTCTGGGTCGGCTCCTAGATGCGGACTCACGGGCTGGGCCCAATGGGACCGAGCAGCTTTGTGAGTTCCGCCGGCCCCTCCCACCCAGGACACGCACACACCTGCTCTCCCTCCCTCGCTCGCCCATGGAGCCAGACGGCCGTCTGGGCTTCCCCGTCAGGTGGGGTCACGGGTCCCTTCATGTGCATTTTTCTTGTTACAAGTGACGCGGGACAGAGTTCCGTGCGCGCAGAGGCCAGGAAGCCCTTCTCGCGGACGGACCCGCCTTCTGCCCCCGTCCACGAGGCACTCCCTTCTCCCTGGCTTGCGAGGCTCGGTGCCAGTGCTGCTCACTCTCCCCCGTGGTTTACTTATTTATTTTTAAATGCGTTTTTATTGATCTCAGAGAGAAAGGGAGAGGGAGAGAGAAACATCCATGATGAGAGAATCACTGATCGGCTGCCTCCTGCATGCCCCCCACTGGGGATCGAGCCTGCAACCCGGGCCTGTGCCCTGACTGGGAATCGAACCCTGACCTCCTGGTTCCTAGGTTGACGCTCAACCCCTGAGCCACGCCGGCCGGGTCTGCCTGTGACCTAAACAGGCCTGTGGCAGCGCGTCCCCGCCCTCCTTCCTCGCTGACCACACCTGGTCTGAGCTCAGACAGGAGGGACGGCCACCCCTCCGCGTGGAGCCTACTTGGCGTCACGCCAACGTTGCAGTTAAGCCTCGTTCACGGGAGAGCGAGCTGCTGGGAGCCCAGGCGGCCTCGCAGGTCTGTCTTCCTCGGGCTCCCGGTCCCTCGCCCCGCCCGGGAGGAGGCCCCGTCCTCCTGCAGACACTGTTCCCTTGCACATGCGTTCCCTCGGGCAGCGTGGCCGGAGTGAAACGTGTCCCTGGCTTCCCAGCCCCGCGGGGTGGGGGTGGGGGGGCGCTCCGCCTCCTCTGGCTCGCTGCCCCCTGCCCGATGCCAGTTCGCATCCTGCTCCCGCGCCTCCCAGCCAGGCCTCCTCGCCGGTTCCTCACCTCGCAGGCTCACTCGTGGCCGCCGCTTCCCTGTGCTCAGCTCAGGCAGGACCCCTCCCCTCACTTGCTCTGTGTACGGGCGCCATCGAGGGGGGAGGAGGGGAAGGGAAGGGCTGAACTGCTCTCTGTCCACCACCAAGGCCTGACCCTCGGCCCTGGCCAGTGCTCAGTGGTCAGATCAGTGGTTCTCAACCTTGGCTGCACATGAGAATCACCTGGGAATCTTTTTAAAATCCTGATTTCGGGGCCTCATCCTCCAGAAATTCTGTTTCTTTGTGATGGGGAGGGGCCACAACGTTAGTAACAAAGAAAGAGAATTTCCGGAGGATGAGGCCCAGAAATCAGGATTTTAAAAAGGTTCCCAGGTGATTCTAACGTGCAGCCAAGGTTGAGAACCGCTGAGCTAGGGCGTCGGCCCTCACACCGGATAGTCTCGGGTTCTATTCCAGGTCAAGGGCACGCACCTGGGTTTAACCAATCTCCCCTCCCTCCCTTCCTCTCCGAAAAGCAATGGAAAAAACACCCTCTGTGAGAATGAACAAACATCAAGACCTGCCTTCCTGGGGGCACATCGATACCTCAGCCCGGCGCTCCCTGAAGACCTGGGGAGTCGCATGAGTTACGGGGCCCTGCCCTGCGGGGGGGGGGGCAGTTGTCCCCAGGCCCCAGTGCAACATGGGAGGGAGGCTGTGTCTCCTGTCGGTCACCCCATCCTCCTGCCACGCGCAGGGAGCCCCCAAACCCCAGCGCAGCGGTGGCCAGGGGCAGTGTGGGGGCCTGAGCCAACCTTCTGAGCAATACTCCCACCCCAACCAGGGACGCCCGGCCAGGAGGACAAACACCATTCTCCAGGCCCCTATCGTGCCAACGCCAGCCTCTACCTGCCCAGACAGCCGCGCCCACCGTGCCCGTCCGTCAAATCCCGCCCAGACCCCATCCTTGGCCTCCCCGCAGGCCCACACCCCCCACCACAGGGCTCCCACGGGCCATCCCTGACCTCCATGGCCCCGGCCTCCTAGGTCCCACTGCACCTCCCCGCCCCCGCAGGTGTGCCCAGCGCCTGGGGCAACTCAGATGTTCGGGGACCAACACTTCGCCCCTCCGGTGCCAAGAGGGCCAGTCCCAGAGCCCCAGGACGCCCCTCCTTCCAGCTCCCCCCTCAAGGAGTCTCCCAGCCACTTGGAGGGGATGACGTGGGTGCCTGGGCCCAGCCCGCGCCCTGCCTGTCCTGCACCTGCGGCTGCGCTTCCTTCCCGGGTCAGCTCGGCTAGGCCCTGGGCGCAGCGCAGCAGGTGGGCGTGGGAGCGAGCACGTGGGCGCAGGTGGGAATGGGGAGCAGGTGGGCGTGGGTGGAGCCGAGCACGGAGGGTGGGGCGAGGACGGGGTGAGAGCAGGGCAAACAGGTGAATGCGAAAGGGGCGGGCCGGACAGGTGGGCAGAGGCGGGGCGGGACCAGGCAGGTGAGCAAGGTTCCCCGCGGGGCCAGGGCGCCCCGTGCGCGCCGGTTGGAAGGGGCGGGGCGTCGGGCCCGGGGCGGGGCGCGCCATCCCCCGGGACCGGCCTGTGGCCACCGCCCCCTCCTGGCCCCGCCCCCACGCCCGGCGGGCGGGCACCGGCCCCGCGGCAGGGCTGGCACCAGAGGCCGCCCGCTCCGCGCCCCGACGCCCGCCTCGGCTGCAGCTCCCGGAGCCGCTGCCCGGCCGGCCCGCGCGGGCCTCCCGGGCCATGGCCGCGGCCTCCTCCCCGCCCCGGGCCGAGAGGAAGCGCTGGGGCTGGGGCCGCCTGCCGGGCGCGCGGAGGGGCAGCGCGGGCCCGGCCAGGAAGGCGCCCTTCTCGCTGGAGCTGGCGGAGGAGCGCCCGGCGGGGGGCGCGCTCTATGCGCCCGGCGCGCCGCCCGCCGCCGACCTGGGCCCGCGGCCGCCCGTGAGCCTCGACCCGCGCGTCTCCATCTACAGCGCGCGCCGCCCGCTGCTCGCGCGCACCCACGTCCAGGGCCGCGTCTACAACTTCCTCGAGCGCCCGACCGGCTGGAAGTGCTTCGTCTACCACTTCGCCGTGTGAGTACCGGCCCCCGTCCGTCCTCCGCTCCGGGGGGCTGTTCCCGCCGCCGCCTCCGGGGAGGAGCCTGGGCGAGCGGCCGGCGCCACCTGTGGTCCCCGCGCTGCCGCCGCCGCCGCCCCCCAGCGCGGGGAGGGGAGGAGGGCAACGGGGAGAAACGGGAACCCCGCGAGCCTGCGCCTTGGCGCTCAGGGACGTGGGGTCTGACCCTGGGAGCGATGAGGGACCCCTGGCTGACCCTGGGAGCCTCCCGCTGGCCCTGCCCAGGCCTGTGCGTGGGGGCCCAGCCGGGAGGGAGTCCAGGTGTTAATCATTCTGGGAAGGGACCTGTGCCAGGGAGCGCGCCCTTGGGTGCCGGGGAGAGAATGCCCAGGGGCGGCTGGCGCCCTCGGCTCAGGAGCCCCCGAGGGGGCGGCGCCCCTGCCGCAGTGTCCCAGACCCCGCTGGCCCCTGGGGGGTCTCCTGACCAGCGGGCTCTGTGCCCTGCAGGGCTGCAGGCCTGGTGCTATGCCCTGAGGGTCAGTGTGGGGTAGAGGGGGTGAGTGTTCACACCTGGTCCAGCTCAGGAGGAAGCAGGGGAGACTGAGGGGGCGTCGCATGGTGCGGAGGGACGGGCAGCGTGTCAGCCCCAGGAAGCCCAAGGGAGGAAGTGGGGCCCTCCCTGCAGCACCTGCCCTGGTTACCAGGTGGCTCCAGTCGCCGGAGTGGCATGCCTGCAAGGGGCAGGGCAGGCACCCGGTGGCTCAGGGACAGGGGCACCAGGAAGTTCAGGCCTCAGGGCCACCCTCACTGCTGCCCGCCCGGAGCCTGACCCACCGCCGCCCGCTGTGGCCCTGGTGCTTGGCGGCCCCGCCAGTTGCCCCTTGGCCTGATGCCAGCCTCTGTTCTGTTCTGTGAGCCTTCACCCCACCGTGCCCATGCCAGTCTCAGGGCTGCGTGGGGCGGCCTCCTCCTGGCTTCCCACGGTCCCTGCTGCCTCGCCTGGCCCAGGGCTGGGGGGAGGGGGGCCAGCTGGGGTGTCCAGAGCCCTGTTTTCTCCCGGGGGGCCCACGGGGGCAGCGGGAGCCGGGACGGCCGCTGGAGCATCATCTGGGCAGGTGAGGCAGGTGGCAGGCAGCCTCGGCCTCTCCCCTTTGGCCTCTGAGGGTAGGGGTGGCACCGGGCTTGCTGCCCTCATGCTGGGAGCGCAGGCCCTCCGTGGCAGCAGGGACAGAGAGCTGTGTCCCCAAGGCCTGGGGCCCTGTCCTCAAGCCCCTGCCCCACCGCCCAGGGCCACAGCGGCTGGTCTGGGGTGTCACATGCCGTGACCTCGAGGGACCCTGCCTGAGCAGCGCCGCTCTGCAAACACCCAGCCGGCGCCGGGCTTGTGGGGCCACTTGCACACGAGGTCCCTCCTCGCCCTCACCTGCTGGGCCCCAACTCCGTGAGGCCCGGGGGTGGGGCCTGCCCATCCCGTGGCCCTGGGTGCCGGCGCCCAGCAGAGGCAGGGCGGTGTGGGCAGAGGGCTGCCAGGGAGTGCCACAGTGCCCCAGGCCAGAGGGCCAACAGGGCAAGGGGCCCCCAGACACCCCGTGGGTTGGCGCCTGGGACGCAGACCCGCGGGAGCGTGGCCCGGCGCTGGCCCCGGCGGTGCCTGGGGAGGAAGAGGGCCCGCCCGCCCAGAGGAAGTCTCCGCTTACACTTGTGTTTTCTTCCTGGTTCCGATTGTTCGGCTCTCGGAAGTTCGCTCAGCAGACGCCGCCTTCGCCTGGCCTCCCGGGATCTGGCGCGCAGGGTGGCTTCCCTGGGGGATGGGGGCAGGGGCGGGAAGGGATGCTCTGAGGTGGCCGTGTGACCGGCCTGCGTCTCCGCTCCCTGAGCCTCTGGAGCCGCTTGGAGAGCCCGGGCGGCTGAGAGGAGGGGTTTGCAGGAGGGTCCCAGCACGAGGACCCGGGCGAGGCTCTCACGCCTGGCGCGGTGCCACCCGCCCTGCCCTCCGCTCCTGCCGGGCCCAAGGACTTTCCGGTGGCTTCGGCGGCACCTTCATGGTGTTAATCATTGACGCGGCGCTGGAAGCCAGCCCCGGCGGTTTGCCGGGCCGAGCCCGCCCGCCTTCCCAAAGTGAAGGCCGCATGTGCCCCACCGGATGGCTCCCGGTGCCCCCCTGGCTGGAGGCTCCTGCCACTCACTCTCTGACCCTGCAGGAGGGGGCAGCGGGCAGTGAGGGCGAGGAGCGCGGGGGCCCTGGTCCGAGGATGGGCTGTCTTTCTCCACTGTCCCCTGAGTCGGCTTCCTGCTCCTGGCCTGACCTCCGCGACCTCCTGACCTCGGTGGACGCTGACCTCAGGGGCACTGTTGCGGAGGGGGAAACTGAGTCACAGGGGGAGGGGTGGGTACACCAGGGATCCAACAGCCACGACATGGCCACGGCCCAGCCAGGTGCTCACCGCCCCAAGGGGCTTCTCTGTGACTCGGACACGGGAGCAGGAGGGAGGAAACGCAGACGGAGGCTCCCGGCTGAGGAGGGGACGCTCTTCCAGCACCGACGTCAGTGGAGTGTGGGGAGGCCGCGCGCCTCCTCACGGCTGCATAGGCTCCCCTGGGCAGCGGCACCGCGTGCACGTGGGCAGCCCCGTCCACGGGGGTCAGGCTTCCAGGCTCAGCTCCCGGGAGCACAGCTGGACCCAGCTCTCCAGCGGCGAGGGCCGCAGCCGCTGTAGAACAGAAGGTCTTGTCTGGGTGGGTGCGTAGATGGGTGGACAGACAGACAGAGGGAGAG
Source organism: Myotis vivesi (assembly GCA_035771395.1). Lineage (NCBI taxonomy): Eukaryota > Metazoa > Chordata > Mammalia > Chiroptera > Vespertilionidae > Myotis > Myotis vivesi. Next base: position 562,029 of record JAWPEG010000008.1, read on the forward strand.
GTGCTGGGTAGATGCACGGTGGGCTGGATGGACAGGAGGAATGATGGGTTGACAGGTGGGTGGGTGGATGGAGTGGTGGACAGGTGCACGGAGCATCGGACGGCTGCACGCCATGCCCAGCCCCCACGGGGCACACTGACCTCAGGGGGGCTCTGGCGAGGGTCATTGTGGCTCTGGCCAGCTTGCCCCCGGCGTGGCTGGGTGGGTCGCTGTCCAGTGGTCCATCCCAGCGATGGAACTTTTCTGTGTTCTGGGCCAGCGAGCCAATGCCGGAGACTTAGAGGCGGAGGGTCCTTCGTTCCAGGGGACCAGCCCTGCGCCTTTCCCGGGGGTGTGGGCGCCGCCAGCCTGGACCCTGGATCCCTGGCGCCGGGGGGGGGGGGCGCTCTACGTTCCTGGGGCCAGCGTCCCTGGGCACGAGTGTGGACAGCCGGTGTGGCCAGTGTTGGGGCCTCAGTCTCTGCCCGCCCTCAGACTCTGAACTCCCTCCTCCCTCTGACCGGCCTGGTCCTGAGCCTCCCTCCTGCCTGGGCTCCCAGCGAAGCCTCGGATTCTAGAAGGTGCTGACGCCGGGGGTGTGGTGGGAGCCGTGAGGGTCCTGCCGGTACCGAGCGGTGGGCCAGCGCTCATGCGCACAGGGCCCTTCCTATGCTTCCCGCCCGCCTCCAGGTCCCAGGGTGCAGGGTGAGCATGAGGGATGCGCTCGGCCCTTGTGGGGCCCAGGACCCAGTGGGGTGGGGGCTCCTTGGTGACCCCCCTGAGAATCAAACAGCTCGGGAAGCCGGGCCCTGGCGAGAGGCTGGTGGGGCCCGGCTACCGCAGAGGCCGCGGTGGGTGGACAGATGGGTGGACAGCGGGACAAGGGCCGTTTCAGCCGCAGGGGGTTCAGCGGGTCCCCTGCAGCCCAGCAAGGAGGCCAGGTTCCTTCCGAGACACCAAACGGCCACCGAGGGTCTTAGGGGCAGGGGGATCCTGACCTGGTTTGAGTCTCTGGAGCTGCTGGGTGGGGGCTGGCGAGCGGCTATGGTGGGGGCTGAGGCGGAGGGGGGGTGCCTTTTGGGGCCGGGGAGCGGGTTGGGTCCAGGAGGCCCCGGTGTGTGTGTGGTGAGTGGGGAACCCAACATGTTGCTGTGCCCGGCTGTCCCCGAGCGGCTGGGCACCCTTGGGAGACCGGCTGGTTCTCTGGGGAGGCCCACCCCTACCTCGCTGGACGGGGACATGGGGACATGGGGACATGGGGACATGGGCCCTGAGGGCCCCGCAGCCCAGGACAGGGCTGCTCCCTGCCCCGAGTCTCCCGGATCAGAGGCCGCTCAAGGTCCCTGCATGAGCTCCGCGGTGCGGCACCTCCAGGCACCTCCTGGGCAGCGCTGGAATGTTCTGGCTGCCCTTGGCCCGGGGGATGGGCCGGCTGGGGGCTCTGCGGGCCTGGCTGGCCGTCCCCGGGGCTGGCCCTGCCTCCTGCACTCTTATCGCGTCCTCCTCGCTGCCAAGCTCCGGCCACCTCAAAGTCACGCTGCCCAGGGCGTCCGGGCCCTTCCGCCTCCCCAGACGGCCTTGGAGTGCGGTCACCCGGGGACTCTCGCTCAGGGAGCTCCAAGAGGGGCTGAGCCAAGCTCTGAGCCGGCCTCTCGCTCCCCGAGACCCCACTTTCGGCAGGACCCTTCCTGTCTGCGTCTCGGCCCCGGTGCACAGTGGCTGCTGGGGGCGCCGTGTCCCGTGTCAGCAGGCCCAGTCCATCCGTCCATGAATCTCCCGCCGCCCCCAGTGGCCTGGCCCGCTCGACTCGCACGATCTGTTTTCGACGGGGTCCTCGTCCTGGCCACTTTGAACCAACCACACCCAGCACCCAGCAAGGCCCCGAACCCCCGATGGGTCTGCAGAGTAATTCCCGGGAGGCGGTGCCTGGGGCCCCCTGGGTGTGGGTTCCGCGTGGCGGTTTCTAAACTTTTGCTTAATCTGAACTTTCTACTTTAGAAATGTTGGTTGTTTAAAAATGGTCGACGGCTGTTTCTATGACACCAGTGATGAGATGGCCCCCAGGCCATGCCCCGCCCCCTGGGAGGTCATCCGGGCGGCTTGTCCCGAGGGGCCGAACAAGGTGTCTGGCCAGGAGGGTCACTTGTCTCCCGACGGGGTCCTGGAAGGCCTGGCTCACCCCGAGGAAGGGAGCGCGTCCCTGGCACCGACACCAGGCTCACAGCTGATCCCGTGGCCCTCCCCCTGCCTCGGGGCAATACAGCAGCGGTGGCCCTCAGACCACGCCTGCTACACGGCCAGGCCCGTCAGGGTCTGATCAGAGGGAATCAGCCACCAGGCCGAGGCAGCTCACGGAGCAGGTCGGGCCCGAGGACACGGGCTGGACCCCGGCATAGGGCTGCCCGGGGCTTCCCCACCCTGTGCCTGCTCACCCGTGGGCCCCGGGCAAGCCGTGTCCTCGGGGCAGCGGGCTGGGGGTTGCTGGGCCTCCCAGTGGTCAGAACGGGCTCCCTCCCCGGACCCAGGCAGGGCCTCTCCCTTTGGCTGGTGTCCCCAGGGTGGCACCTCTGAGCCCCAGGCTACTATCTGGGCAAGTCTGGGCCCAGGCTGCCTGGGGTGGGTGGGCGGGGCAGAGGGGCAGGAAGAAGGGGCAGGAGGAAGGGCAGTTGGGCTCCTCCGGGAGGGGCCTGGCCGGAGGCCTGTGGGAGGTTGGGGCTCTCTCTCCATGGCCTCCCGATGGACTGGGCGGGCAAGGCCGGCACGCACCTTGGCCAGGCTCGCCTGCAGCCCAGGGCTCGCTGCGTGGGTGGGTGGGGACAGCGAGCCCTGAGCCTGTGCAGCCCGGGGGTTGGGGGGATGGCCCGACTGCTCACCATAGTGCCTCTGAGAGCCCGGAGGGGCCTCGCCAGCCCGGCTGGCGGTGGTGGGTGCTGAGCCTCGCTGGGTGGCTCTGGATTCGGACAGTTCCTGGTGCCACCTGCCTGGCTTGTAATTTGACCCCTCTCCCTAGGGAGCTGGAGAATGCTGGTGCCACCTGCCCCGGGTGGGGGTGTGTCGCGGCCAAGGGCAGCCGTCCGCAGGCCACCCAGGTGGGCGGGAAAGCACCTGTGCCTCCTGAGTCCTCTGCCCACGACGCGTCGCCCGCAGGCTGGGAGGTGCCCTCCTGCTGAGGAGACTGGGACGCCTTCTGGCCTCGCTCCCGTCCTATCGCTGGAAACCGAGGCCTCGATCAGAGAGGGGGCCTTCGGGGGGCAGGTGGCGCCTGGGCCAGTCTCCAGCCTGGACAGGGTGCTTGTGGGTGGCAGACACCCTGGGCCCAGGCCCCACCCCCGTGCCCTGCAGACCTGCCCAAGGGCTGGACGGGGTGCTCCCTCACTGGGTGGGGGCTGGGCCGTCCCCCGCCTGGCAAGGCCCCCACAGGGGCCGAGGTGCGGCCTGGGGGGTCCGCTGAGGAACTAGGGGAAGGCAGACAAGCCTCAGGAAGCGGCCTCAGACACGGAGGGCTGGGCCGTGTGGATTGCGTGGGTGCAGGGAGCAGAAGGCCGACCTCATTGCTGCGGCCCCCCTCCGCCTGCGGGGCCCCTCCGAACACCGCATGCGAACAGGCTACCCAGAGCCATGGACGCAGCAGCCGCACGTGCTCGGATGCACGGTGTGCGGGGCCTCGCGGGCGCGGGCTCTCCCAGCCGCAGTCTGCAGGCGTCCCCCTCTCTCCCCGTGAGCCACCTCCCCCCTCGCCCCCCACGCAAGCAGCCCCCGCTGTCTCCGAGGTCGGCTTGCATTTTGTAGAATTCTCTAGAAAAGGGCTATGCAGCGAGCACCTGGGCCTGCTCTGTCCCACAGCATCGAGGGTGGAGGGTGAGGTTCCTGGGGTCGGGTTCCTCTCTGGGCCCCACCTGCTGCTTCGTCCCTGCGTCCAGGCCCTGCGGGCAGCGTCGGCCGCTCCCAGGAGGGGTGAAAGCTGCCCGGCACCGGGGAGTGTCCGTGGACACGCAGGGGAGGGCGCAGGCAGGGTGGGTCTGACCCGGGAGCTGCCCCTCCCCTGGTGGGAGGTCCCTGTCTTCGTCGTCATCCTGTGGCTCTTGGGGTGCGCCCCCTCCCCCACTTGATCGCGTTTCCCTGGCGACCGCGGCGCCCCGTCTTTCCCCGCGCACCCGCCGGGCGACCCCCTCTCCGGCGCTGGGAGAACCGGCCTCTCGCTGCCGGCGCCTCCGGGAGCTTCTGGTTTCGCTCCGCCCGGGCTGCCCATCCGTGTTGGGAGGGAAGGTCGTAGCGTCCAGCGTGGATTCTCCTCGTGTCCTTCCGGGGCTGTGGGCCGGCGAGTGTCCAAGGACCTTGGCCGAACCGGGCGCACGCTGTTCCGTGTTCTCCCCGAGAAGTTGTGTCGTTCGGTTTTTCGTTTGGGCGCAGGCGGCCGGGGGGGGGGCTTCCGAACCTCCAGCTCCACGTGCGTCCCTGCCCCGCCCCCGGGGCCCCGCCCCTCACATGCCACGCCCACCCAATGCCCCGCCCCTGGAGCCCCGCCCCTGCCATACCACGCCCACCCAGCACCTCGCCCCTCACACACCACGCCCACCCAGCGCCCCGCCCCCGGTACCACGCCCACCCAGCGCCCCGCCCCCGGTACCACGCCCACCCCATCATATGCCACGCCCACCCAGCGCTCCGCCCCCTCATATGCCACGCCTACTCTGGTGCCCTGCCCTTCCGTCACCCCGCCTCCTCCGATGTCCAGTCCCTCCAGTGCCCNCCCCTCACATGCCACGCCCACCCAATGCCCCGCCCCTGGAGCCCCGCCCCTGCCATACCACGCCCACCCAGCACCTCGCCCCTCACACACCACGCCCACCCAGCGCCCCGCCCCCGGTACCACGCCCACCCAGCGCCCCGCCCCCGGTACCACGCCCACCCCATCATATGCCACGCCCACCCAGCGCTCCGCCCCCTCATATGCCACGCCTACTCTGGTGCCCTGCCCTTCCGTCACCCCGCCTCCTCCGATGTCCAGTCCCTCCAGTGCCCGCCCCTGTCCCCGCCCACCCCCACCCCCTCCGCCTCCAGTGTCCACCCTCTGTCTCTGGACTCCCACAGCGCGTCGCCCTCTGGGATGGCAGTTGGGGTTCCACTGCCTTTAAGCCGAGTGACATTCGACTGTCCGCTCATCCGTGCTGGACCCTCGGTGGCCTCCCGGGCGGCTGTGAGCCGCGCCGTCGAGCCGCAGGGTTTTGTTTGACACCTGGTTTGGATCCTTGGGTGTGCACCCGGGGTGGCTGTGGTCATGTGGCTGCCGGTCAGCACCGCCCGTGGGGGTGGGGGCCCCCACCCCGCAGCAGGGCCTTCACCTGGGGGCACCTGGCCCCCTCGTGCCTGTCCCACCCGTCCCCCAACTCTGGTCCTGGGTGAAGCCCCTCCCGCTGCCCGCTCTCTGCCCACCTTGACCCATCACACCGGGCACCGGCTCTGCCAGGGCCAGCTCCTCCCGCCGCCCGGTGTGCGCCCACTTCTGTCAGCCGGAGGCCCAGCCACTGGCCCTGCCGCTGGCCCTGAGGGAGGTGGCAGCGGAGCCTCAGCCCCAGGTTCTGCCTGTGCCGGGCAGAGCCACACTGTGGTTCCCACGGCTGCAGGCAGGGACAGGATGCGCCCAGCACAGGCCCGGGGAGGGGCCGCCCCTGAAGGATGGTGGAGGCCTCCTCTCTCCTCCGTCCTCACTGCCCTCCCCCTCATTCCCTCCGCCCCCTTCGATGGGCGAGCTGCCAGCTTCACCTTGTGAGCAGGTGCTGACGTGAACACCTCCCAACATACAGAGAAAACTGCCGCCGGCCCGCATGGCCCAGGGGTTGAGCATCGACCTAGGAACCAGGGGGTCACGGTGCGATTCCCGGTCAGGGCACGTGCCCGGGTTTCGGGCTCCATCCCCAGAGTAGGGCGTGCAGGAGGCACCGATTCACGATTCTCCCTCATCATTGATGTTTCTCTCTCTTGCTCGCCCTTCCTCTCTGACATCAATAAAAACATATTTAAGCCCTAACCGGTTTGGCTCAGTGGATAGAGCGTTGGCCTGTGGACTGAAGGGTCCCAGGTTCGATTCCAGTCAAGGGCACATGCCTAGGTTGCGGGCTCGATCCCCAGTAGGGGACGTGCAGGAGGCAGCCGATCCACGATTCTCTCTCATCATTGATGTTTCTATCTCTCCCTCTCCCTTCCTCTCTGAAATCAATAAAAAAAAACCCAAACATATTTGAAAAAAAAGGAAGAAAGAAAACTGCTGACCAGCATGTGCGCCCACGGAGGCAGGAAAGCCTGAGTGAGTCCAAGAGCACGCACGTGGTGGGACCGGCCTAGGTCATGAACTCAAGGCCCTGCTGCCCTCGTCCAACTGCGTGTCTGTGGGGGACTCAGAGCCGCCCCACTGGCGGGTTCCTGGCGAGGGAAGGGCCCCTTTCCGGGGGCAGCACCCGCAGCACCTGCCCCGGCCCGGGCGGGCAGCGCCCACCTCTCCAGGAACGGGCGGACCCACGCCAGGGAGCCCGGCTGGCTGTCCCCGGCTGCTGTGTTCTCGCCAGACACATGCCTGCGTCTAATTGCGGCGGCAGCAGATAAGGCCATGGTGAAGGACACAGGGCAGCGCGCTGAGCGCTTCAAAATGTCAAGGTCAGCAGTTCAGGCGCAGGGACCGCGAGGCGGGGGCGCCGTGTGGAGCCGGTTCCGTCACCGTCACCGGGAAGGCGTGCTGGCGGGACCGGGGGAGTGCTGGGGCCAGTGTCGGTGTGGAGTGTCCGGCGTGGCCACGTCCGAGTGCCGTGCTTGTGCAAACGCCCTAGTCCCGAGGAGCAAGCCGCAAGCAGGCAGGTGTCCCCAGCTGGGCCTCAGAGGCTCAGAAAGCCCGCCGAGGGGACCGGAGAGCCGAGGGGACCGGGGAGCCGCCGGCGGGCGATGCTGACGCAGGAAGTGGCGGGGCTGTTGGTGAATCGGGCAAAGGGTGCTGGGAGTTCCTGTGCTGCTCTCGGCAGCTGCTCCGAGCTCTGGAGAGTGAACTGCACGAAGGAGAAGTGACCAGGCCGCTCTGGCTTCCTGTCCGACCGCCGGAGCGGGCGGTGCCAGCGCTCGGAGGAAGCGCACTGAGGGGAGCGGCCTGCGCCTCTGCGGTCGCTGTTCAGGCCCCTGTCCCGCCACCACGGGGACATGCAGCCGGGAGGGGCCTCGTTCTGATGATGAACCTCAGACATGCTGAGCGGAGAACTTTCAGAGATTCTACAGACGACAATTAAAGCAACTCTGCCACCACCTGGGAGTGCCTGCTGTCCGTCCTTCCAGGGCAGTGTGTGCATGTGTGTGTGCATATATGCATGCATGTATGCCTATATACGTGCATGTCTATATGTGTGCATGTGTGTTCCTATATGTGTGTGTCTATATGTGTGCATGTGTGTCTATATGTGTGCATGTGTGTCTATATGTGTGCATGTGTGTATGCCTATATGTGGGCATGTGTGTGTGCCTATATGTGTGCCTGTGTGTGGGCATGTGTGTCTATATGCATGTGCATGTGCCTATATGTGTGCATGTGTGTGCCTATATGTGTGCATGTGTGTGCCTGTGTGTGGATGCCTATATGTGTGCATGTGTCTGTGCCTATGTGTGGGCATGTGCGTATGCCTATATCCATGCATGTGTGTATGCCTGCATGTGTGCACGTGTGTGCCTATGTGTGGATGCCTATATGTCTGCATGTGTGTATACCTATATGCGCATGCCTATATGTGTGCACATGTGTGACTGCACACATAGGTGATGTATAGGCACATACATGTACACACGTGTGACGACGTTTGTGTGCACCCATGTGTGTTTTTGGCATGTGTGTGTGAAAGCACCTGGTGCTGTCAGTGGTAAGAGGCGGGTCCACAGCTGGTCTGGGGGGGGGGGGGGG
>JAWPEG010000008.1:569957-603532 GCA_035771395.1 Myotis vivesi
CCCCCCCCCCCCCCCCCCGGCCACTGGCCTACCCTGCTTGTGCCTCAGTCTCCCGCTGTGCAGCGGGAACAATGAGGGTCCTTGCCGTGTGCTCGCTGGGCTCCAGGGGTCGCTGGCGGGAGCAGTGCCAGCAGGGCCAGCGCAGAGCACGCTCCGCGGTGAGCAGTGTCGTCCGTGTGCACTTGCACGTGTGACCTTGAGGGAAAACTGAGATGACCACTCGTCTGTCCCCTTCATCACGTGACGTGTGGTGTACGTCGCCCCTCGTCCATCCTCCGCCAGCGGGGTTTCCGCGGCCGCCTGGCCTTTCCCCCGTTTCTTGAACCGGCACGGGGCCCGTCTCCCTCCTGTGGACGCTGGGTCATCGCCTGCGTGGCCCTGTAAATAGCACCGCGATGCGAACCCGTGGACACACTTCCGCCGGAACCCGCACTGTTTCCCTGCGTCACACGTGCGAGAAGACGGGCAGGTCAGAGGGTTCCCGCGTGTCTGCAGCATGGGCACCCCTCCCAGAAGCCTTCCCGCCGTTCCCCTCCTTCCCCGGCCGGCCCCTCGCTCTTCTCACTCTCTCTAAAGCTGGGTGTCACCACGAAACACGCTGCCATTGGATGAGGCCAAAACAGCATCTTGTTATTTGTGCGAAGTCGGGAGGACACGTTCACGTCTGCGGCCTGTGCTGCGCCCTCCTTCCCCCGCTGCCCGCCGTGCCCCGGGCCTCGGGGAACCACGAGTCAGTGAGACAGGATCGCCGCCCCGGAGACAGCATTTGAGAGAGGGCGGGGGGAGGTGAACCAGCGACTAGCGGGCCCCACGGTGGTGAGGGGAGGGCCGGGGAAGGCGGCGGAGACCGAGATGGGGCCCTGTGGGGAGGGGTGGTCAGGGCCAGCCTCTTGCACTGAGCAGAGACCTGAAGGACGGGCATCTGGCCAGAGGAGGCAGCATGTGCAAAGGCCCTGGGGTCGGGCTGTGCTTGGCACCTGTGAGGCGGAGCCAGGGGCTGGGGAAGGCGGAGGGGACGAGGCTACGATGCTGAGAGCCCTGGGGGCAGTGAGCGGCTGGAGCGAGGACTGATGGGATCTGCCTTCTTTTAGTTTCTGCACTTTCCTTTTAATCTTCACCCAAGGACATGGGGGAGAGAGAGAGAGAAAGAGAGAAACCGATCAGTTGTCCTCCATATGTGCCCTGACCAGGGATCGAACCTGCAACCTTTCAGGGCACAGGACGACGTTCACTCTGGCTGGGCTGTACGTCTCCTTTATTTTATACTTTATTTTATTTTTCAGTTGTCTGTTGCCTTTAATTAACATCTAAATAGATAACATATCCACAATAAAAGCGCAATATGCTAATTAGACCCCACGCGGCTGGGGCGGTGAGGGAAGCCGGTGCCCGCAGCCGGGGAAGGAAGGCCGACTCTTGCACAAATGCTGTGCACGGGGCCTCTCCTTCTCCTGTAATTGTAATATGCAAACGTCTGTGGACAAAAGAGGCACATGTTCTGGCAAACGCCCAGGGAAGGAGGGTCAAGGTCGGCCAGGTTTTAGCAGCTGCAGCAGCAGCGTCTCTGCCGCCGGGCGGCCCGTGTCGGGGACAGAGGTCAGTGTCCGCGACCCTTTGGTCTCTTCTTCCAGCGCCCGGCGTGCCAGCTGTGCTGGGGGGCAGCCCCTTCTCCTTCAATCCTGGGGACAGCTTGGACCCCTGCACCCCCCTGCCCAGCCCCCTAAATGCCAGCGACTTGTGGCAGCGTAGCCCGAGGACGGCTTTCGTGGGGGTCTGGGTTCCGTGGGCCCCCCTCGCTGCGAGGCCCACGTCCGCCGCGTGCGGCCGAGAGGAAGCTGCCTCTGCCGTGGGCACCGGCTCTCTCACCGACTGGCTCCGAGGCCACGCCGAGTCTGTCCTGTCCCCTCCGCTGTCCGGGCGAGCAGGCCCGCGGGCGAACCCGTCGGGGCGGGGGCGCTGCTGCGGACGGGTTCCAGGCCACCATGCCTGGCCGCCACCCGCCGCCTGGGCTGTATGTTTTAAAAACAAATTTAGTCAGAAAAGAAAAACAACTTAAACTTAGCCCTGGCCAGTTGCTCAGTGGTTAGAGCGGTGGCACGGAAGAGCTGAGGGTTTGGTTCCCGGTCAAGGGCATGAACCTTCGTTGCGGGGTGGCTCCCTGCCCCTGGTCAGGCGCATATGGGAGGCAACCAATCCATGTGTCTCTCTCACGTCAATGTTTTCCCCTCTCTCTCCCTTTCTCCCTCTCTCTCTTTTTCTCTCTCTCCTTCTCCCCCTCTTCCCCTCCCTCTCCCCCCTCTCCTTCTACTCTCTCTGAAAAGCAATGGGAACAATACCATCAGGTGAGGATTGACGAAAAAAATAAATAAGCGAATGAACGAATGAACGTGGAAGCCCTGGCCAGTGTGCTCAGTGGTTAGAGCGCCCACCATGCCCGTCTCCGACACCAGCTCAGCCCACGGGCTCAGCCGAGACGTCTCGGCGGCAGGGAGCGCGGCTCTCACACCGGCTCGTCTGTCCCTCCCGGGGATGCGCATCGCGGAGCTGCTGACTCACCAGAGACAGCGTTCCGGCCAGAGCGCGGGCGCCGCCCTGTTTGTCTGGGGCGTTCCTACGACGCCTGTCCCCACGCCCCCAGGAGCCGCCTTTCCCCGCCTCCGTGCGGCCGTGGTGTCCACCCCAACGCAGTTACACTCGCTTGTGAGGCGCCCGTCCATCTGAGCGGCTTTATTGCTGTGATTTGGGGTCTGGGAAGCGTCGGGGCTTTTTGGGAAACGGTGTCCCCAAGGCCCGCCACTCCCCGCCCGTCCCACCCCCCCCCCCCCCCCCCGCCCGAGGACTCTGCAGTCCGCTGTTCCTGTCCTGCTGAATATTCGTGTATTTTCCGTCACTTTCCTTTTTAAATATATTTTTATTGATGTCAGAGAGGAAGGGAGAGGGAGAGAGAGAAACATCCATGATGAGAGAGGATCATGGACCGGCTGCCCCCTGCACGCCCCCCACTGGGGATGGAGCCGCAACCCGGGCCTGTGCCCTGACCTCCCGGGAATCGGACCCTGACCTCCCGGTTCCTAGGCTGACCCTCAGCCCCGCCAGCCAGGCTCCCCTGCATTTCAACTGCCCTTTTATTTTCTGTATTTTTAATTTTTTGTCTTTTTTTCAATCCATCGCCCTTTTTGACAAGAAGGGAAGCGTGAAAATTTGTGAATTGTGGTGAAACACACAACAGAACTGACCACCGGAGCCGTCGCTACGTGCGCGGCTCAGGCACGAGGACCATTCTCACCACCGCCGTCTCCAGGAATTTCCGTCGTCCCAAACTGCCATTCCGTCCCCATTAACCACTCCCCCCACCCCCAGCCCGGCACCCACCGTCCCCTCCGTCTGTGGTTTCGATGACTCCACGGTCCGCGTAGACGTGGGGTCGTAGCTCTTGGCCCTGCGTCCGGAGTGCTACCCTCGGGGCGCTGTCCCCGGGCGTGTCCACCTGTGGCAGGTGTCAGCGCCTCCCTGCTGAGCTGAGTGACGCCCACGGCCTCTGTCACACGCGTGCTGTTCACACGTCCACGGACGGGCGCGCGGGCTCCGTCCTCCCTGGGCTGCGGTGACTGAGGCTGCTGTGGGCACGGGGCACACGCTCGCTCCCAGGCCCTGCGTTCGACGTTGGGGCTTCTGTTTCCAGGAGTAGAATTGCTGGATCACGTGGTCACGTTATCTTTGTCTTTTGAGGGGTTGCCATCCTGGTTTTATGGGGGCTGCGCGGCCCCCCATCCCCTCCGACGGCCCAGGCTTCCCGTGGCCCCACGTCCACGCGGCACTTGTCACCTTCTGTCGCCGTGGACGGAGCCGTCCGGCGGGCGACGGCCCCTCGCCGCGGCCTCGGGCGCGTCTCCCCGATGGTTGGGGATGTGAGCCTCGCCGCCGCCTGCCGGCCCTTCCGCCGCGGGCCTCCCTCAGAGAAACGTTGGTTCATTCGGTGCCAGGCTGTTGCAGCTTCGTGGCGGTTTGATTGACGGATAAGATAGAAAGATACGCAAAGCTCCCACGAGAGGGACTTGATACGCGAGGAAGGACTCCCCCAGCGAGTTAAGTGTCCAGCCGCCACCTCTCATGTGCCCTGTGCGGCGAGAACACTTCCCTTCTGTCCTCTTAGCAACTCCCAGCGGCAAACCGTGCTACCAACCGTCCTCCCAGGACCCCCGGCCCCGGCTCGGGGGGGGGGGCTCCCTTGCCCCGCTGAGAGGTCAGGCCCGGGAGGCGGGCCATGCGCATGGGGGAGCTGAGTGGCCCGGGAGGGGGGGGGCTGCAGGGGGCAGGTGGCGCGCAGGCCGGGGCCGCGGCTGCTCAAGGATGTGCTGCTATTGTGGGCAGCGGCAGGAAGTGGCAGCCCCCGCGGGTCCGGGTCCGAGGACAGGACAGCGGGAGGCGTCAGGGTTTCCGGCCCCAGCGCCTGGGCCCGTCCTCGGCCGGTTCCCCTTTTCCTTCGCTTTGTTCCCTCCTCGGCTGCAGCTCCTGGACCGGGGCCAGGAGGCGGCCCTGTGAGGAGGGAGCCCCACGCTCTGGGGGAGGCGGGCAGGTGTGGGCAGGGCGCAGGGGCGGCCAGCGGCCCGCGGGGATGCCCGCCGCGGTGACGCGTGATGGCGGGTCGGACTGTGGCTGACGTCCCCTCTGCTTGGATGCGTCCGGCATCCGACTCCGGTTTCCTGGGGTTCAGAGCGCCTGGCGTTTTCTCCGGCCTCTGTGTTGGTGTAGACGGAAGAGGAGCCTTGCTGACGTCTGCTTGGGTCTCTGGGGCCCCGGCCAGGAGCTCGGTTGGCAATCAGCAGATTCCCGCCCAGAGCTGTGTCCGCTGGTTCCAGGAGGCGTGGCACTCGGAGATGCCCGTCCGCCGCCTGCAAGGTGTCTCGGGCCTGGCCTTCCTGTGACCTCATCGCTGCCAGCCCCCAGGTCCTTGTCCTGCTCTCAGCTCCTGGCCTCCGACTACCAACCCTGCCACAGGGCCTTTGCACGGCAGTTTCCTCTGCCTGGAGTGTCCAGCCTCAGCCCTAGCTCAGACGTTACCTCCTAGAGCGGCCGAGTGGCACCAACTGATTCCTGTCTCTGAAACCTCCACGGGGTCAGAGTGGCCATGGCAGGCCCAGGCGGCCTCCACAGTCCACCTCTGGCGGGCGAGGGCCTGGCTTTCCTGAGTCCTGGTCCCTCCCCGGCCCAGGAAGCCTCCCTCAGGGCTGGCGGCGGGCGGCTGGTGACAGAGGACTGTGTCTTCGTGCCCTCGCTCCGTCAGCAGCGCTGGTGCGGGTGCTGACCTGCCCCTGGGGTTGGCGCCAGGCTGCCATCTGGTGGGACGAGGGTGCTGAGACCGAAATAAAACTGCTAATTGCGTCCGGCATGGATGGAGCAATCGCAGCCCGCCCCCGGGGGGAGCACCGAGGCCGCCGCCGCTGCACACAGCCGCTTCCTCCCTCGGCCACAGCGGCTCCCGCGGGGGAGGCTGGTCTGGCCCGGTGGCTGAGTGGGCCCAGCCTGCAGAGCGCCTGCACCTGGGGCCCGGGCCCCGGCCCCTCACACACACGTGTGGCCCCGAGTGTGTTTTGGGGGCGAAGGGCACAGATGAGAGCGGGAGACGGAGGGGGAGGAAGTGCCAGGCCCGGCCGTGTCCCCAGGCGGCTGACAGGGAGGAAGCAGCTGCTTCCTGGACACGCCGACCCTTCACAAGCGGCGGCTCGCGTGGGCAAGACCGTCTTGTCCCTGGATGACCAGGGAGGCCCAGTGCCAAGTACCTGCCACGCACCAGACACCGTCCCTCCGACCATCCGCCTGCACAGACGCCAGGGCCTCATGCTGCATGCGGGGTCGGCCCTGCCCCCTCCCCGCGGGGCCCAGCCCCAGGCCACAGCCCCAGGCCACAGCTCCAGGCCACTGCTCTGGGGACCCTGCAGGCACCATTCAGGAGGCAGGGCCCTAGGCCCTGGGTGGGGAGGTCTGTGGGCCCCCTCCCATCCCCTGGTGCCCAAGTCCTCGGGCACCGCCTCCTGCTGTGGAAGGAAGCGGGCAGCCCTGGCCATTCAGTGCCCCCAGGAGGCCTGCAGAGGCTCCCCGACTCTCCGCCCGAGATGCAGGCCTGACAGGGAGAGTGACGGGTGCAGGTGCATCTGCAAGGCCTGCGGGGCCCTCCCACCCGGCCAGGACCCCCTCACGGGAGACGTCGTGCGTCCCTGGCAGATGAGGCCCCATCTGTGAGGCCCCTTCAGGCTGTTCTCCGGCACCTTCTAAATATACCCCGTGAGGGGTTGCTTATCACGGCCAGGCCGCCAGGCATGGTGCAGGGGACGCTGGGGGACGGAGCCGGCCTGGGCCCTGCCTCCACCTCCGGTCCTCGTGCTCCAGCCTAGGAGCCCGGCTGCGGGACCCCAAGAGCTGGGCCTGTTCTCCCCCCACCACGCCCCCCGCAGCCTCCCAGGGGCAGGGAAGGTGGAGGGCTGCCACTCCTGGCTGCCCCTGGCTGCTGGCTTCTTGGAGGCACAGGACTTGGATGGTGGGAGGGGCCGGGGCTGGAGTCTGGTCCTCGGCTGACGCTTGGTGCTGTGTGACTCTGGGCGGTGGCTTACCCTCTCTAAGCTCCCCCTTTCTCCTGTGATGAGGGACAGGCTTCGTGTGAGGGGGGCGTGAACAGGAAGTGGGCTCCTGAGCCGCTCATTCCCACCTGCCTGTCACGCCGGGGCCTCGGACCCGCCGGGCACTGGGGCCGCCACAGGGCTGATGGGAGAGCAGATGGGTCCCAGCTCCCTGGGGGCACTGCTGGGTCTGATGAAGGTGGAGGAAGCGCCTAGGGCCGGGGCCCGGTTCAAGGTCGGCCACCGCAGCCTGGCCCTCGGACATCTGTCGTGTTCCGATGGAGTGGACCCTACGGAATGGCACGTGCGCCCCCACCCAGATGCACCCCTGGACGCTCCCTCCACTGGGTGCAGTGCCCTCTGAGGGTGCAGACCGTTGCTTCTGCGCCAGCGAGCGAGCGTCCCCACTTCTCCGTCAGCAAGTGATGCATTGGATCGCTTATAATTAAAATGTATAATTAATGTGAGACATTCAGTGAATTAACATCCTCCGAGGTGTCCGGCTGCTGCCTGTAGGGCCTGGCATTTCAGCTCGCGACCCAGGTCCGCCCGCCGTGGGCTCCGTGGCCCCTGCAGCAGCCACGTTTCCTCTGCAGGCAACGTGTGTGGTCCGTGTCACCGGGAACCTCCTGTGGGTGGGGGACGCTGTCACCGTAGATTCAGGGGCTTCCCCAGCGTTCGGGGCCTGTCCCCTGCCTCTCCTGGGAGACCAGCCGGCCCGGGTTCGGTGGTTGGGTCACCTGAGCCGCCCTGGCCCGTGTGGGTGCGGCTCGGGGCCGGCCACGGGCGGGAGGAGGGCTGGCCTGGCAGGGCTCTGGGCTCCCGCGTGCTCCGGGTCACCTGGCGGCTGCAGGCGGTGCCCGATGTCCGATAAGGCCGGACGCCCTGGGGCTGGGCTGCGGTCACAGCGTGGAGGTGGCTCGGCCGCCGGGCACAGGCAGGGCATTGTTTGGGCCCAGGGCCACCCTCGCCCCTGGCAGGGCCTCTCCCTGCCGACACTCACGCGCCCTCCTGGGGTTGGGCCGGGCAGCCCTGGGGCCCGTCCTTCCTCCCAGCACTTCTTCCCCTTGCCCTGCCTGGGAAGTGGGTCCGAGCCCTTCGTCCCCTGGGCCCGTGTCCCCGCTCTCAGGGTCGGGCTGCCTGGTCTTAGAGCCTCGGGACTCCGGCCGGGACCGAGAGCCGGGCTCGCCCTGCACAGGCAGGAGGGGGCACCACGGCCCCTGGCTCTGAGCCCCGGTCCCCCCTCCCCCGGCGCAGGAGGAGCAGACAGGCCCACGTGTGGCGTGTTCTGCCTGCCGTGAGCACAACGCCTTCCGACGTTGGAGCCACGCGGGGCTCTGAACCCGTCCCCTCACCTCAAGGGCGCCGGCCAGCAGGCCTCCCGCAGCCCCGAGGCTGAGCCGCACTGACCGTGGCCGTAACCGGATGGCCGGCCAGTCTCTGGGCAGGAGAGATGGAGATGAGGAAGGGGAGATGCTCTGCTGCGGCCCCTGTCACAGCCAGGCTGGGCCGGCACCGATGCTGATGCCCCCGGAGCAGGGACGGGCTGGAGCCCGGGGCCAGGGCCGCGGCGTGAGGTGTGGGCCTGACAGGTGACCCGGGCGGATGGCGTGCTGATGGGACTCGGTCAGTGGAGCGAAGGCCCCAGAGATGTCGGGGTCTCGACCCCTGACCCTGACCAGGGCAGCGACCGTCCGTGCGGAGGGGCCTCAGGTGTGGCGAGGGAGGGTCTCCCTGCGGCCCCCACGTCGTCACTCGTGTCCTCGGAGGGACGGTTAGAGGTTGGGGGGACCAGCTGCTGTCCTCGCTGCCCCTCCTCAGGCCCGGCCACAGCCCTGTCCCCCCCATTGACTCTCGGGGGCCTCGGGAGAGCGAGGCTCGGTTCCCCGTCCGTGATGTTGGGGGAGGACGGCCTGCGGGCGGTGGGATGCGCGACTGTGTGTCGTGCCGGTGGCCGTGGGTCCCCCAGGGGGACGGGCTTGTCCCCACGGGCCGGGCGGGAGGGGGCAGGAGGGAGGCTGGACCCAGGCCGGGGGAGTCCTGACCGACCACCCCCTCCTGCGTCCCGCTGTGCTGCCGCCCGACGTCCTAGGTGGAAGAAGCTCTGACTTGTGTCAGGGAAACTGAGGCAGGGACCTACCTGGGCCTGTGGTCCTGGGGGCAGCACCCGGGGTCTGGGAGGGGGGCCCGTCCGCGGTTCCGTCCCTGGTCCTCAGGACGGCTCCGGGCTGAGAAAGGTCATGACCCAGAAGGAAAGCCTCACCCACTGCCCGGGCACCAGCCATCTGTCCGTTCGTCCATCTGTCCGTCCGTTTGTCCATCTGCCTGTCTGTCCGTCTGCCCTTGGGAAGTTCCCACGGGGACACTTCAGGGGCCTGGAGTCCCAGCCTCGTGCTCATCAGTGTCTGGCCGCTCGCGCCGCCGTGTCTGGCTAAAGGCGCGTCCCTGGCGGGGGGTCGGCTCCCCCCCACTGTGTAGCCGGGTCACACTTACCACCTGGTTCATGGCTGGTGGGGGCTGGGGGCTGGGAGGGACGCCTGTGGGGGGAGGGGTGCCCGTGGGGGGAGGGGCGCCTGTGGGGGAGGGGCACCTGTGGGGGCGGGGCTGTGGCCACAGGAGCAGACCCCGGCTGACCGCTGTCCCCTGTCTCACAGCTTCCTCATCGTGCTGGTCTGCCTCATCTTCAGCGTGCTGTCCACCATTGAGCAGTACGTCACCCTGGCCACGGGGACCCTCTTCTGGATGGTACGTACCAAGAGCCGTCAGCGCCGCCCGGGGCCTCGTCTCCCCGCCGTGTGGGCGTGGGGCGGGGCGAGCTGCCCCTGGCTTCTCCCGCCTGCACGGAGCCCCTGGACCGGTGCCCCTTCTGCTGGCCGGCGGCTGTGGTCTTGCCTCGATGTCGGGGACCAGAGAAGTGGGGGACCCCATCCCCAGCTCTGGTACGTGCGGGATGGGAGCACTGAGCCAGCAGGCCTGAGGCGGGTGGTCTGGGAGGGCCTCCCGGAGGAGGCATCTTCTGAGCTGAGCCGGGAAGGAAGGACAGGAGGACGCGGCCACGGGGAGCTGGGGCTGTGGTCGGCGGGGACTTGCCCAAGCCTGCACTTGGGCCCTAAGTCCCTGCCCCTCCTCTCTCCCTGGACACCCCTTCCACTGCCCTGCGAGGCTCTCACCCTCATGCCTAGGTCCCCGGCCCCCAAAGAGGGACTCGGGAGCCGTGAGCACAGAAAAAAGGCCAACACCGGGCCTGGTCCCCTGCTGCCCAGCCTGTCCGAGCGCCTCACTCAGGGCTCCTCCCCACCAGCACTGACCCCTTGGACGGGGCCTGGGACAGCCCCCAGGGCCTTGGGCCAGGGCCCAGAAGCGCTGAGCCCAGGAGGGGCACCTCCGAGGGGACCCATCTGTGAGGCTGGTGTCCAGGATGGTGCAATGCGGGGCGGCCGGGTCCCCAGGCGGCTGCCTGACTGTCCAAAACCCAGGCATGTGCCCAACCGGGAATCAAACCCGCGACCTTTTGGTGCAAGGGCGCCGCGCCACCCCTGGGCCACCGGCCAGGACGTGAGGGCGTTTCTATTGTAACCAGGTGTCCGGGGTCCAGCGGCCGCCTGGGAGCCCTGTTCTGGGCCACGGGCCTGAGCGACCTCACTTCCCAGGGCCGCCTGCCTCGAGGGCACATGCCCCGAACTGTTTCATTTCATGGTTTGGTCCCCGCCCGGCTCCCCAGGGGCCACCTGCCAATGCCCCCCAGTTGGCTCTTCCCAAGGACCCTGCAAACACCTGTCCTGCCCTGGAACCCCAATGCCTCTGCTCGTGAGTGTGGGGGCCTGAGTGTCTGGTGTGGGGGCGCCGTCGTGAGCGTGGGGCCTGTGTCCAGGGGCTGGCAGCTCTGGCATCGGGGCTCAGAGGTGGTGCGGGGTGTACTTCTCGTGGGAACTGCAGTGGCAGCGATCGCCTGGGTGGCCCGGGTGTCTGTTCTCTGCGGCTGTGGCCCGTCCCCTGAGTGGCCTGTTCTCATCGGCGGTGGCTCAGCCGCTGGTCCCGCAGGGATTTGTGGACACGCACCGGCGAGCAGATGCGCACGTGGCCTGGGGAGCGGCCTGGCCTGCGCGGGGACTCCGTCCATGGGCCGCGCTGGCTCCGTCTGGGGGCGGCTCCCGGCCTCGGGTGCAGGGCCTGGCGCCTGTGAGCCGGGGTTTCACACAGGTGTGGACGCGCATCTTGCCGGCTGCGTGGAGGTGGCTGTCCCCACGGGGACCCCTCACTCGCCTGGGCAGGCCGCCCCGGGTCCTGGTGGTTGGTTTAACTGCCCGGCACTCGGCTCTGTCGCCGCATCTACAAGCAGGACAGGCTGCGTGGCAACGGTGGGTGGTCACCATGCCCGTGAGGGACAGTGTGTGGGAGTCCTGGGGTCCCCTGTCCCCGGCACCCTGCCCGCTGCTCCCTACCTGCTGCCTTCTGCCCCTGCCCCCTGCCCGCTGCTCCCTGCCTGCTGCCCTCTGCCCCTGACCACTGCCTTCTGCCCCTGCCCCCTGCCCTCTGCCCCTGCCCCCTGCCCGCTGCCCTCTGCCCCCTGCCCCCTGCCTGCTGCTCCCTGCCCGCTGCCCTCTGCCTCTGCCCCCTCCCTGCTTCCAGCTTCCTTCCTGGCGCCTCCTCCTCCCTCCTGACATTTCTGAGGTCTGCCTGCCCCCTGGTGGCCAATCTCTGAACTGCGGGCCCAGTGTCCACTGAGGATGGGGCTGGGCCTGGGCTGGGGGACCAGAGAGGGGGGTGTGCCCTGAGCACAGAGCCCCTTCCCCTTTGGTTCCGCCCCCCTTTCCACCCCTGTGAGGGCAGAGGCCTGGGCCACCCCCTTCCCCTCTTCTCTCCTGTGGCCCCCCTGCTGCCCCTGTACCCCAGGCACCCTCTGCACACAGCAGGCCTGGTGTGTGTGTACCTGTGCATGCACATGTATGCATTCATGTGTGTGCGTGTGCGTGCGTGTGTGTGCGTGTGTGTGTGTGCATGTGGGGGGGGGTACAGGTCTTCCTTTAAAACAGCGGTTCTTGCCGAAACCGGTTTGGCTCAGTGGATGGAGCGTCGGCCTGCGGACTGAAGGGTCCCGGGTTCGATTTCGGTCAAGGGCATGTACCTTGGTTGCGGGCACATCCCCAGTGGGAGATGTGCAGGAGGCGGCTGGTCGGTGTTCCTCTCTCATCGATGTTTCTAACTCTCTATCCCTCTCCCTTCCTCTCTGTAAAAAAATCAATAAAATATTTAAAAAAACAAACAAAAAAACCCCCAGTGGTTCTCAACCTGTGGGTCGTGACCCCTTTGGCGGTCAAACGACCCTTTCACAGGGGTCGCCTGAGACCATCCTGCACATCAGATATTTACATGACGATTTATAACAGTAGCAGCATGACAGTGATGAAGTAGCCACGAAAATAATCTTATGGTTGGGGGTCACAACGTGAGGAGCTTTATTTAAGGGGTCAGAAGGTTGAGAACCGCTGCTTTAAAACATCTGATCACCTGGCCGGCGTGGCTCAGGGGTTGAGCGTTGACCTATGAGCCAGGAGTCACGGTTCGATTCCCGGTCAGGGCACAGGCCCAGGTTGCAGGCTCCATCCCCAGTGGGGGGCATGCGGGAGGCGGCCGATCCATGATTCGCTCTCATCATGGATGTTCCTGTCTCTCCCTCTCCCTTCCTCTCTGACTACAAGAAAACATACGTGTTTAGAAAAGATCCGATCGCTCCAGAAGCTCCTCTTGGGCCCAGGTGTCCCTCAGCCAGGCACCCCTGCTGCACCGCCCGCCCGCCTGCTCTCCCCACGCACCCCCGTGCGTGCCCCTCGCTGACCTGGGGCACTGCCCGCTCTAGGCCAGGCTGTTCCTCCCCGGGCACAGCCCAGGCCCGGCTTCTCGGCTTCCCAGCTTCGCCTGCCTGTCCCTGCCTCCAGGAGCCCCTTCCCCCCATGAGCCTCCAAACCTGCCCTCCATGGGGTCCCTGCCCTCCAGGAGCCCCTGCCCTCCATGAGCCTCCAAACCTGCCCCCCATGGGGGTCCCTGCCCCCCGTGAGGTCCATGTCCTCCATGGGGTCCCTGCCCTCCATGGGGTCCCTGCCCCCCATGGGGTCCCTGTCCTCCATGGGGTCCCTGCTCCCCATGGGGTCCCTGTCCTCCATGGGGTCCCTGCCCCCCATGGGGTCCCTGTCTTCCATGGGGTCCCTGCCCCCCATGGGGTCCCTGTCCTCCATGGGGTCCCTGTCCTCCATGGGGTTCTCCAAACCTGCCCTCCATGAGCCTCCAAACCTGCCCTCCGTGGGCCCCTGCCACCCTCCCTCGCCCCTGCTCTCAGACCCGTGTGCTGGGGGCTCTGGGTACTCAGCGCTCCCTCCACACGCCGGGAGGCCAGGCCCAGGGGGTGCTCCCCACGTGCCCTCCTGGGTCTGCCACTCCCTGCTTCCAGCCCACCCACCCCGAGCGGCCCCCGTAGGACAAGCCACGTGGCTGAAGGGTCCTGGGCCTCAGTTCCCCCACCTGTGAAGGGGAGGGGTGGGCAGGACGGCTCAGCCAAGGTCTTGCTGGTCTCATGAGCCGCTGAGTCAGGGCCGGGGTGTGGGGGACGCTGGGGAGACAGGGGTCGGGGCAGCCCTGGGTCCCCCACCCCAGGGGCCAGAGGTGAGTTTCGTCGGGACTGGCTGGGAAAGGGGGTGCGAGGTGAAGAGAGACTGTGGCTGGATGTGAGAGCGCCCTGGAGGGTCCCCCTGAGACGGGCATGGCGGGAGGGTGCACGCGGGTGCTGGGGGGAGGCCGAGGCAGGAGGGCCCCTCCCCAGCTCACCGTCTCCAGGGTGGGCCCCGGGGGCTCCCGGTGCAGGTGGGAGTCGGGGGGCTTCCTTGGGGGGTTCGGGCTG
Source organism: Myotis vivesi (assembly GCA_035771395.1). Lineage (NCBI taxonomy): Eukaryota > Metazoa > Chordata > Mammalia > Chiroptera > Vespertilionidae > Myotis > Myotis vivesi. The sequence continues at coordinate 583,464 of JAWPEG010000008.1, forward strand.
CGGGGCGCCGACCCCACCCAGAGGCAGGGCGTGGGGAGGGGGCCTGGAAGCCAGGGTGCAGCCCCCACCCGCCCTTGTCCGCCCGGATCCCGGCCCCGGACACCAGGTGGCGATGTTGTCGGCAAAATGCGGCGGCTGCTGGCAGCGGCCCAGCGCAGAGCCAGACCGCAGGCTGCAGGGCGGGCGGGGTGGGTCCTGCCAGGGGCCCTGGCGGGCGGCGAGGCTCCGGCGGTGCAAAAAATGCGCTCGGCGCTGTGTTTTCCCAGGGAGCCCATATTTCTTCCTTTTTTCCGAGGCCCCGCGTTTACGGTGCCAGAAGGCTGTTATCTCAGCCGGGAAGGCAGCCCCGGCCTCCGGGGCTTACGCGTTCTGCTGAGCCAGGGATATTCGGGCCTGAAAAAGCTATTTTGTTGGAATCCCGTCTCTGCCGCGGGGTCTGTCCGGGGCCTGCACCGCCACGTTGCAGCTCTGAGCTTTGTTCGCGGTCGCTCGGGGCGGGGGCCGCTTCTGGGGCTGCGGCCGCGGTCAGCACGGTCCCCGCGTCCGGAGGAGGCCCCCGGGCGCACCTATGTGTGTGTGTGTGCACGTGTGTGCCTGCTCACGCACGTCACCGAGGGCACACGCGTGTCCACGCTCTGTGCCCGCGTTTCCGGGCGCACCCCGTGACGGGGTCCCAGGTTTGGGGGGCTCTCCCGGCCCCCTCCCCGTCCTGCGGCCGGGCCAGACTCCCCCGCTCTCCGGGAGACCCTCCACAGCGGGCAGAGCTGCCTTTTGTCTCCAAAGCACACTCCGTGTTTTCTGATTTTTTTGTCTCCAAAGCACACTCCATGTTTTCTGATTTTTTTCCAAATCCCACACAAAGAGCCGCTCTCCAAAGGCAGCAAACACAGGTAACTGCCCGCAGGCCAGGCCAGGCCAGGGACGTGCGGGGCCCCAAGCTGAGGCCGGCAGGCCCGGAGGCCCGGAGGCCTGGGGGATGAGGTCATTGCTGTGGCTTCCTGCTGCCCCAGGCGCCGGCCCTCCGGTCACCGCCTCCCGCCAGCTGCATCCCCCTCCCCAGCCCGGCCAGACCCTGGGGCCCTCGCCCGGTTCCCAGCTGCACCCGGAGGCCCAGGAGGCTCCGCGGCCCCTCACCGCCTCCTGCGGTCGAAGTCCGGGCTGTGCTCCCCACACCCTTCACCGCCAGGAGGGGGCCCGGCTCGGGGAGGCCCCCGCACCCCCGCCCCTCATCCCTCTCTTGCTGGAGTCCCAGGGCCGAGGTCCCTTCTGCCCCAGGTCCTATTCTCTCCTCCGCCTCCTGCGTGGGGGCCCCCCAGCCCTCACCTCTGCTCGGCAAGCGCCTCATTTCCTAGAATGGCCTCTGGGATGCCTGCCGGCTGCCCCCGGACTCAGGGTGCCCGGGAGGAGCCCCTCGCCCCTCCTGGACCCTCGGCCCCTTTGTCTCCGTCCCCGGCCCCTGGGAGCCGCTGGCTGAGATGTTCCCGCAGCCCAGGCCTTCCCAGCGGCTCTGCCCGGAGTTCAGCCACCGCCGCGCCCGGCTATGGGTCCTCGCGCCCTCACTCAGCCAGCACCCCGGCTTCATGCCTGCACCCCGACCCTCGCCCCGGGCCCGGAGGAGGGCGTCATGCCTGGGCGGGGCTGACCCTCAGTTCCCGGGAGCCGGAAGGCAGTGGGCACGTGCCCTCCCGCGTGGGAGTCTGTGTGCGGGCGCACGCGTGGGAGTCCGTGTGTGGTGCACGCGTGGGAGTCTGTGTGCGGGCGCACGCGTGGGAGTCTGTGTGCGGTGCGGTGCACGCGTGGGAGTCTGTGTGCGGTGCACGCGTGGGAGTCTGTGTGCGGTGCACGCATGGGAGTCTGTGTGTGGTGCACGCGTGGGAGTCTGTGTGCGGGCGCACGCGTGGGAGTCTGCGGCACACGCGTGGGGTGCTAGGCCGCCACCGGCCGGCCCTCTGCGTGGCAGCCAGTGGGGCTCGCCGTTCAGGTAGAAACACTGACGCTAGAGGAGGCCCCACCCGCAGCCCGGTCCCTGATGTTCCCTGATGCCTTTGGTGAGGGCGGCGGCCACCTCGGGGCCGGGGGGCCTGTCTGCTCCGCAGGCCTGGGGGGCCCACAGCCTGGTGCCCACCCCAGGGAGCCGGCGGGGGGCGGGGGGGCGAGGGCCTCTGGGGCTGGGAGGGGTGAGCGTGGGACTGGGGTCCAGGGCTGGGCTGGAGGCTGCCTGTCGGGTGGGCGGTGCCGGATAAGGTCGGGAGGCTGCGTGAGGCTGTGAGCAGAGGCTTCGGGGCCTGTGCTGGTCAGCAGGGACCCCGAGAATGAGAACCCCTCCCTGGGGGTTCTGGGGACACAACCCGGGCCGCGTCCCTGAGGCAGGGCCTTCGGCTCCCTGACCCCTGACCCTGACCCTGACGGGCGCCCTGTCCCACCGGCCTCGTTCAAGGGCCGTTGCTGGCCCAGTGTTTGCAGCAACTTCTTTTTAAAAAATGTTTTTATTGATCAGAGAGGAGGGGGGAGGGGGGGGAGGGGGAGGGAGGGGGGGAGGGGGAGAGGAAGGAGGGAGGGGGAGGGGGAGGGAGGGAGGGAGAGAGACATCCATGATGAGGGAGAATCATGGACCCGCTGCCTCCTGCAGCCCCACACCGGGGACCGAGCCCACCACCCGGCCTGTGCCCTGACCGGGAATCGACCGTGACCTCCTGGTTCCTAGGTCGACGCTCAGCCCCTGAGCCCCGCCGGCCGGGCTGTGGCAACTCCTCTTCTCACGGGGTCGTCGCTGGTGGTGGCGACAGGACCTGGAGCAGCCTCACCCCTCCCGTCCTGGTCGCCCCGAGGGAGGGGGTCCGTGTTCTGGTCCCGAGGGGGTCCGAGCGGGAGGGGCCGAGGCCGGAGAGGACCTCGATGGGCCCCCTCCCGGCCCCGCCTGGTGGGCACAGGCTGGGCTGGCCGGGCTCCGGGTGGAGGCAGCTGCCGGGGGGACAGCTGGCATTCCTTCGCGCGGGGCCTCAGAGCGTGAAAACGGGGATCGCGCTGTAACCAGAACCGTCTTCGAGGACCCTGCCCTGTGGGGGTGTCCTACGTGTCTGTTCTGTAACAAAGACGGCCTCTGTGCGGCCCCCGGCCGAGCCCCACGGCGTCGCTGCCAGAATTGTCATATCGATCAAGTCTGTTCAGAACACGGGGTGGGGGCAGGAGGAAGAGGAAGCTGTGGAAAATGTTTGAAACGTTCCCGAGAAACACGTAACCCGAGCCTTGGCGAAGGGTCTGAATCAGGTGGACAGTCCTGGCCGGCGAGAGTCCCGGGGGGAGGGAGGGACTCGGCCCAGCACGTCCACCTGCCCCTCCCGGCCTCCCCTCCCTCCCCACAGGCACCTCTGGGGCCTGCGTGCTCCGCTGGCCCCTGAAGAGAGAGGGGAGGGGGCTCGGCTTATGCCTGGTGCTGGGTCCCGTTGGACCTTGGGGAGACCCCACGGGGTCCACTGGAGGCCCCAGGGGCCCAAGACCGGCCGGGCGAGGGTCTCCTCCCCCCACCCCCCCCACTGTGGGAACTGTGAGCCGGGCTGTTTCCATGGCATTTCCTGTTTTCCAGCCGTAAAACCGGGTGATGGAAGGGGAGGGCTGGCACCTGAGACCTTCCTTCCGGGGGCGACCTTCCCACAGCCCCTCTGCCCCAGCCCGCGGACCACCCTCCTCCTGGGGAGCCCCCTCCTCCTGGGGAGCCCCCTCCTCCTGGGAAGCCACCCCGCTGGTCCTGGGGAGCCACCTCCTCCTGGGGAGCCCCCTCCTCCTGGGGAGCCACCTCCTCTTGGGGAGCCACCTTCTCCTGGGGAGCCATCCCTCCTCCTAGGGGGCACCCCGCTGGTCCTGGGGAGCCACCTCCTCCTGGGGAGCCACCCCGCTGGTCCTGGGGAGGCAGGAGCTCTGGGCTGACCAGGGCCCATCGCCACGCAGGTGCCCACTCAGCAGACCCCATGGCCGGCACCAGGTGTGTGCGTATGTCTGTGTGTGCGTATGTCTGTGTGTGCGTGTCCGTGTGTCTCTGTGTGTGCGTGTCCGTGTGTATCTCTGTGTGTGCCCGTATGTGTGTGTCCGTGTGTATCTCTGTGTGTGCGTATGTCTGTGTGTGCATGTCTGTGTGTGTCTCTCTGTGTGCCTGCATGTGTGTCTGCATGTGCATGTGTGAGTCTGCGTGTGCGTGGTTTCCAGGTCTCTCTCTGCACAGCCAGGCTCTGGGTGGTCTCTTTCCCCACCTCCCCCCCAGCCCCCCTCTTTCCCTCTTTTCAGAAATTGATGACTCAGCTCCAGGTTGGTTGGTAACCAGAGACGGAGCCTCCCGGGTTGGGGTGCAGGCGGGTGGGGGCCCTGCTGGCTCTGCTCTGATGGGGAGCCCAGCCGCAGCCCCAGCCCCAGCCTCAGCGCAGGCTGGAGGGCCTCGTGGGGGCAGCAGACCCCTGCCCACCCGGGAGGGACACCTGTCCAGGAGGGTGTTCCGGCCGCCTGCACCCTGGCCGCCCCGCGAGGCCCGGGCGCCGCTCTCCCCTCTGCCCTCGCCGGCCTCTCCGCGCCCGGGCCCGAGGCAGGGCTGGGGCTGCGCCGGGGATTTAGGGGGATTAGAGGGGCCGTCGTCCTGGGACAGGTGCTTCCTTTATGCTCGGCCGGGTGGGGCGCCGGTCATTAGAGCCACATGCGGGGGGTCCGCGCGGGGCAGCAGAGGCCGGTTTTGTTCGGGCCTTGTTCTCACATCTGACCCGGCCAGCTGGACGCCTCCCATCCGCGCGGGCAGCAGCTGACACAGCATAACGGGGCTCGGGGCGCAGCGGGGGCCGGGCACCGCGCCGCGTGGGGGCTGCGGGCGGCCTGGGACCGGCGGGATAATGGGGCGAGCCGCGGGGCGCGGCGCGGGCCCCAGCTGTCGCCCCACAAGGGGGGCTGCCTGGGGGGCTGGGCGAAGGTGGGGCCCAGCTGTGCAGGTGCAGAGTGGCCGCATGCCGCTCAGAGGGGTGCAGCCATGCCCGGCCTCCAGGTCCCACAGAGGGAGCCCAGGGCCCCCAGAGCGCCATCGAATGCATCCCTGGTCACCGGGCAACTCGGTGGCAGGAGGAAGGGAGCTGGGCCCCAACCCTCCAGCCTCAGCCCTAGCCCCCAACCCCAAACCCCAGCCCCAGCCTCAGCCCCAAACCCCACACCCCGGCCCCAGTCCCAGCCTCAGCCCCAGCCCCCAGCCCCCAGAGCCCACACCCCATACCCCACACCCCGGCCCCAGGCCCAGCCTCAGCCCCAGCCCCCAGACCCAGAACCCACACCCCACACCCCACGCCCCAGCCCCTGCCTCATGAACTGGCCTCAGGCCCAGCACAGCAGCCCCCGTGGAGCGGGTGGGACAGCCAGGCGTCCAGGGAGGGGGACCCCAGGGCCGGGGCTGTGGGCAGCCCGTTCAGTAACCGGGGGAGATGCCCGTGGCCAGGTCCAGCCCAGGTGCCCGTCGGCAAATTCAGGGTCCAGGCGAGCGGATGGGCTCACGAGGCCCCGATGGCGCCGTCCATCGTATTGGGAGGCCGAGGAGCCCGCCGCGTCCTCGGGGCCATAGGAACGGGGGATGGCCCCTCCCCCAAGGCATGCAGGTCTTGCCGGGCTTCTGGGCCTTGGCAGCTCCCCTTCCCTGGGGGGGCAGCATCGGGCAGAGATCCCAGACCCCAACCACCTCTGCCTGGTCACGTGGACCCAACCACGGCTGGGCCGGAAAGCCCCTGTGCCGGCCCCAGGCCGCGGGCTGTGACCTGATGGCGGTGCCCTGTCCTCACGGGCGAGGGCCAGGGCGTGGGTGAGGGCGCAGGCGAGGGCGGGCACAGGCGAGGGCGAGGCTGGCAGACGTAGCAGGTTGGGAAGATGCCCCTGGCCCACCCGACGCCTGACTGAGAAGCAGGCAACGCACAGGTGGAGGCAGAAACACGCACAGCGGACAGACACGCAGCGGCACCGCACGCACAGTCACACAGATGCACACACGTGCACACAGACACACCCACGTGGATGTGCTTGCGAGTGCTGTGCTCACGTGGCGCACGCACTTGGCACACATGTGTCTGTGTGCCGTGCACCAGGCCCGGAGCGGGGCGGCCGGGAGGGACCCCCGGGGCCGCGCCGAGCGCACGTTGAGTCAGGAGCCGTCAGCACGGGAAGCGACGGGAGCACAGTGTGAAGCTGTGCTGGGGCCCGGCCCCTCCTGGCGGGCGAGGATCTGGTTCGTTTCGAGCACGAGGTGCCAGGAGGAGTCTGAGCCTTCGGAGGGGGGCGGGGGGAGCCGGGGGCGGGGGCGGCCTCTCTACGGCGTGTCCAGCTTCACGAACAGCCTGTGTCCCTTCTCCGACCCCGGTCTGGGCCCGGCCGCCTTCGGGGTCTGCCCTTCGGGCTGGGTACCGGGCTGGGGCCCCGTGTCAGCCCTTCCCCGGCGGCACCGACCCGGGAGGTCTGAGCTCGACCCAGGCCCGTGGCCTCGCTCGTCCTGCGGGCCCCCTCTCCCCGACACCCCCTGGTGCTGGGGGGATTGTTCCCTGTAGTGAGCACATCTGAGGGACCCAGGGCTCCGGGACGGGGGGGGGGGCGCCTCCTCCTGGGAATGTGTGAGGACGTCCGTTTCTCCGTGTTCAGAGGGAGCCCCTCAGTCTCCATCGCCGGCCCTGTAGGTGGGCCTCCGTGGGGCTCGGGCCGGGCAGCAGGGGAGGTGCAGGGCAGCGCGGCGGCCTGCGGCTTCCACCTTCCTGGTTTGTGGGAGGCCTGTGTGGGCGTGGCTCTCCAAGGCCCCTGGCGCCCGGACCACACAGACAGACAGGCTCCGGGAGGGGGCGTCCAGACCCCCACCCGCCACCACCCTCCCCGGACCTGGGTTTCCTTGAGTGTAACATCTGGGGGTGTCGGGGGCTTCGGACCTGGGGCTGTGGGGGTGGGCACGCGGGGCGGGAGGGCTCAGTCCTGAGGACAGAGTGGGCTCCAGCAGGATGGAGCGGGGCCGGGTGCTGGGGGCGGGGAGGAGCTGCCTGTGCCACTAGCAGGGCCGGCAGGAGCCAGGGGGGGTGACGTTCTCCTGAAACCCAAGGGGGAGAGACAGATGGACAGACGGACGGACAGACCCACGCTGGCATGGCAGCCCACGCACCCGGGTCTGCACAGGGCGCCGTGGCCTCCGGTGTATGACCTCTGCCCACTTACACCCACACCCGCTTTAGGGGTGTAAACGCTGGCGTCTGCGGACACCCTGAGACCATCACCACCATCAGGACAGCGAGCCCATCCCTGACCCCCAGTGTCCTCGTGACCTGGTGACCCCTCCTGCCCCCCCGCCCGCCACTCCGGAGGGGCCGCTGGCCTGTTCCTGTCCGGAGGGTTGGGCTGCATTTTCTAGAGTTTTCTGTCCTTGGGCTCACTCGCTAGTACCCGTGTGGCTCCTTCACGGGGCGTGGCCGTGCGCGGTCCCTCCGGGCTGTGGCGTGTCGATTGTCTGTTCTTTTTCATGACCAAGCGTGTTGCTACGTGGGGATGCGTCACAGCCTGCGTGTCGGTCACGTGCTCGGTGACATTTGGGCCGTCCCAGGCGTGAGCCGCCGTGAGTACATGCCCCCACGTCTCTGGAAGGACTTCGTGTCCTTTTTCGTGGATGAACACGCAGAGCAGACGGCCCATGCACGGTCTGTGTGGATTTTACATTCTTTGTCTTTTTAAATATATTTTTGTGGATCTCAGGGAGCAAGGGAGAGAGAGAATCATCAGTGATGAGAGAGAATCATCGATGGGCTGCCTCCTGCACGCCCCCCCCCACACACAACCTGGGCACGTGCCCTGACCGGGGATCGACCATGACCTCCTGGTTCCTAGGTCGACACTCAGCCCTGAGCCACGCCGGCCGGGCTGGGGTTTACTTGTTAAGAACCCGACCGCGCCGTCCTGCATCCCCGCCTCCGTGAGCATCCCGTGCCCCCCAGCCTCACCCACACGCGGGGTGTCTTCTCACGTGGGCCCACCCCGTGGCCGGGAAGTGGTGTCTCTTGTTCTAATGTTCATTCCTCGTGACTATAGATCCCGACCCTCTCCCACGCGCCCCCACCTCCGTTCAGCGTCTCTGATGAGCGAGCAGGCTGTCGAATCTCTGCCCGTTTGTCCCTCAGACACAGGGATGCGCGTTTTACAGGTTACGCCCTACACCCCCCCCCCCCCCATACGGCGTTCCTTCTTGTTCTTTTAAAGACGAAAAGCGGCCCATTTTCATGAAGTAAAACGTATTGCTTTTCGCTTTTTTATGTGTTTTGTGCTGTTTTTATGTCACATTTCAGAAATCTCTGCCAAACACGGGGTTACGGAGATGTTCTTCTAGTGTGTTCTTCCCGTAGTTTTATTTTCCCACTTGTTGATTTTGAGAGAGAGCGAGAGAGATTGATTGATTGATTGATTGATTTGTTGTTTCATTGGCCCCTCTGGTCGCGTTGATTTGTAGCTCTAATTTGAAGCTTACGTTCCGATCGAGGTTACTTTCTGCAAACGCTGCACGTGAAGGTGGAGGTGAGCCACGTGTGTGAACGTCCGACTGCTCCGGGCCCACGTGTTGGAGAGAGTGGCCCTCGAGTCACCGTGACCCCACGAAGCCTGGGCCGCTCCGGGCGCTGTGCGGCCCGCGGGTCTGTTGGTCCGTCCTGGCGCCAACGCCGCACGGCCCCGAGGGCGCGGCTTCGTAGATCGGCTTGAAGCAAGTGAAGTCGCCCGGCCTCCCGCTTCTCGGTGCGTCCGGGTCCTTTGCATTTTACACACAAACCGTAGGAGCTGCTCGTCCGTGTTTACGAAGAGGCCGGCATCCTCGCTGGGACGCACGGAGCCCAGGGGCCCACGGGGGGGAGAATGGATCGGCGCCGACGCCGAGCCTCAGACCCACGGGCGCTGTCTCTCCGTTCATCGTGACCTGTCATTTCTGCCGGATGACGGTGGTGCCCAGGGTCAAGGTCTTGCACTTCTTTTTGTTTTCTGGTCAGGCACCGATTTCATTCTTTCATGCTGTCGTCGATGGTGTTTGAGAATTCTGACTTCTGACGGTTTGTTGTGTGCGTGTAGCGTGGAGACTGGTTTGATGTATTTGTCTTGTCTCTGGGGTGTCTCCGGCGCCCTTCGCAGCTCTGGTTCTGGGTGTGGGTTAGATGGATTCTTTCACGGCGATGAGTGTGTCCGCGATGAAGGCAGCTCTCCCTCTCCGTGTCCCACCTGCTGTCCACGTCTTCTCCTTCCTTAGGTTTTCCTCGGTGGACGGCCTCGCTAGTGCGTGTCCAGCAGGTGGGAACGTGACCGTCCTCAGAGAGACCATGTGACCCTCCCGTCCCCCACGAGGGCGTAGGTTTCTGTAGATGTGGCCGAGGGGCCTCCCTCAGGACGGACGCCTGCAGTTCGCTTTCTGTGCGGTTTGAACGCAAATGGAGGCTGTTTTGTCAAATGCTTGTCTGCCTCTCGCGAGGGGGCCGCTGGCTCTCTCTCCGTTAGGCTCCTGCTCTGGTGGCCGATGCGGGCCGAGCGCCACGCTGAGCTGGCGTGCCTGGGCGAACCGCGTGGTCGTGTGTGACCGTATTGATGAACGGCCGGGCTTCCCCTGCCGCGGTTCCGGTCCCGCGGAGGGCGTGAGCGTCGCGGGCTGCAGTTCCTTGTGCATCTGGTTTTGGTCCCAGAGTAAGGCCGGCGAGCCGAGCGGGCGGGGGAGGCGAGCCCCTCTCCGTTTGGGGAGGGTTGGTGCGGCGTTGGCCTCGCCTCTGCCGCCTGTGGAGGAGCCGCCCAGAGCGGTCCAGGCCCAAGTCCTCAGTGTGGGAGGCGGTCACGGGATCGCGCCGTATCCGCGGGGACAGGTCACCGACGTCTTCCCGGGCCGTGGTGTCCGTGCCTTAGAAGAAGCGTGTTCCTGTCGCCCAGTGTGTTGGGCGTCTCCCCACTTTATAGAGTCTTCAACCTCCCTGGTGGTGAGTGCACGGACCTCCCGTAACGTGTGCGATGCGTCGCTCGTTCCGTGTGTTGGGCCGCGGACTGTGTGTCTCTCAGCTTCGTTTGGGGTGTTTGCTGCTCGTGGGCCGACCTGGTGCCCGGGGCTGAGCCCGCTCGCTCTCAAACCCTCTTTTTTGTTCAGGATTCTCTGTGGAGATGACCCTGTCGACCCAAACAGTCGCTTTTCTTTCCTTCTTTTCCACCTCTGCTTTTTCTGTTGTTTGTTTTTTAAATATATTTTTATTGATCAGAGAGGAAGGGAGAGGGAGAGAGAAACATCAATGATGAGAGAGAGTCACGGATCGGCCGCCTCCTGCAGCCCCCCTACTGGGGATCGAGCCCACCACCCGGGCCTGTGCCCTGACCGGGAATCGAACCCTGACCTCCTGGTTCATAGGTTGACCCTCAATCACTGAGCCACGCCGGCGGGGTCTCTGCTTTTTGTTTGTTCTTGCTGGGTGCCCTGGCCGGGAGGCCGCGGCCCCTCACGTGGGGTGGGTGTGGCTGTGGGTTTCAGCAGAGCCCCTTCCCGGCCGGGAGCAGGCTGCTGGGTTTTGCCAAACGTTTTCCCTGTGTCGATGGAGCGGGTTATGTGTTTCTTTCTTGGCTGGTTAACATGGCGCCCGGCTCCGGGGGCCTTTCCGGGCGTCCACCAGCTCCGACTTCTCTCCCTCCTTCCCCGCTTCCTAACGCCTCGCTGCTGCGCGTTACAGATGGCCCCTCTCTGACCCCCTCGCATCGGCCGCTCGGTCAGGACGCATTTTCCACAAGCACATCCCGGCCAGCTTGCCAGCGCCGGGCGGGGCGGCTCCGCATCTGCGGTCGCGAGGGAGCTGCCTGGGGCTCGTGTTCCCGGAGCAGCGTTGCTCTTGGCGTCAGGTGAGGGGCGGCGAAGGGCTGGGGCGGCCCGGCGCCCGCTCAGGGGGGAGCAGGGGGTTCGTGTGCGATGGCTGCCCCCTTCCCGAGGGTTGGGGGGACGTGCGGAGCCCCCGGCCCAGAGCTGTCTTTGTGGGAACCCTGTTTTTCTCCTAGACCGGGCCCTCGGGCGCCCCTACTCCCCTGAGCCGTCGCGGAGCCTGTGTGTCTTTGGAGGGGCTGGTTCCCACGTTTCCGCGAGCAGAGCCTGGCCAGCTGGGGAGCGGGGCCCCTCGTGATGGATGTCAGCCCGGGGGCCTGGGGACCGTGGGGTTTGCTGCGTCCGCACGCAGCTGTTCGAGGAGGGGCTCCTCCCTGCCTGGAGAGGGAACGCGGGCTGGGGCCCCCCGCCCCCTGTGCTGCTGGCCGTCCAGCGGGCGCCCCGCGCTGTGCTCCGGGGCCCGGTGGCCGGGTGGGGGGACATGGGAGGGGGCCTCCAGCTGCGCTCTGGGGGTGCAGCCCCCCTCAGGCACGGAATGCGGGGCCCGCCCTCCGCGCCCAGCAAGTCACTGGCCTCGCACTCGCTCCGTGAACTCCAGCCTTAAAACAACAGGCGGCCGAAGCTGCTCACGTGTCAGCCCTTCAAACAGCAGAGTCTGCACAATCCCTTGCCGTCCCCTCTCCGACCCTGAGGAGCAACACGGTCTCCGTCCACCGCCCGTCCCGCGCCCCGATGCCAGGGGGGAGCCAGGGCCCGGCAGGCACGGTGCACACACGTGCACACCGCGTGCACTCACAGCACCCGCTCCCCACAGGCGCGCCCCCGCACACACAGCCCCCCCCCCCGACCTCCCGCCTGGGTCCCCGGGTCCCGGGCGCCCTTGGTTCGGCTGCAGGAAACCCCACTTGCACGCACGCCTTCCCGGCCCCTCGGCCAGACGGTTAGAAAGGCCGCTCATCGGAGGCTCTGGGTTTGGTGCGCGTCTAGTTCCGGGTGAATTCTTCCATAGAACTTTCTAGAAGCTCAGGCTCTCGGGGGTCACATCCCACCGCCCGTCGCCCCAGCCCTCGGTAGGTGGCGACCACAGGGTGGGCCTTCTTTGGGGTGAACAGCCCTCAGTAAGGGGTCCCCACGTGGCCGGCCGGGGGGGTGGAGCTGCTCTAAATGTGCGTACAGCTGGCCACGGCGCTGGGGTGTCCGCCGTGGGCACCGCACGGGCCTCCCGCTCCCACCAACTGCAGGGTGGCCGCCGGCCACTCCTGTGTGTGCGAGGCCCACGTGTGATTCACGGGGCTCTTGGCCCCGAGCTGTGTAGCGGGGCTCGGGGGGTTCTGGACCTGTTTCCCCCAAAGCCCCCACCTTCTCGCTGTTCAGAGTCCTCGGCCCCCCGCCCCCCCAGCGTTTCCTGCCCTCAGCCAGGCACGGCGGCTCCTCTCCCGGGAATGCCCTCCCTCCAGCCTGAGGAGGCGTCTGATCCAGGCCCCCCTCTCCCCCTTCTGCTGGTTTGCGGTGACCTGTGGGCTCCCTGGGCCCCAGAAGCCCCGCCCATCTCTGCCCTCGGTTCAGTGGGGCACCCCTCCCTGCGTGCGTGTTGGGGTCCCATCGGGCTGGGTCCGTCCGCAGAAACCCCATTTCCAGTCCCGTCCACAGGCCCCGGGCTCAGGGCCTCAGCGTGTGAGGTCGGAGGGGTCACAGCTCCACCTGAGCAGGGACTGGCGTGGGGCGCGTGGGCCTGGAGCAGGGACACTGGGGTTCACTCTGACTGAGGAGAGCGGCCAGGGCTGGTCGCCTGTGGTTCATGACTCCTGCCAGGGTGTGGCGGGCGCCAGGGCCAGGGCCTGTCTAGGAGGAGACCGAACACCCCCACGCACAGGCTTCTTGCGGAAAAATAAATAATCTACCTGTACCTGTGTCTATATATCTATATCCATATCCATATCCATATCCATATCTATACCTATCTCTCCACCTCCACCTCTACCTCCACATCCATGTCTATCTATATCTATATCCATATCCATCTATCTCTATATCTATCTCTATGTCTATCTCTATGTCTATATCTATGTCTATGTCTATGTCTATACCTATATCTATACCTATCTCTATCTCTCTCTATCTCCACCTCCACCTCTACCTTCACCTCTAACTCTACCTCCACATCCATATCTATCTCTATCTATATCCATATCCAGCTATATCTATACCTATACCTATATCTATACCTGTCTATGCCTAGATCTATATCTACATCTACATTTACATCTATATCCATATCCATGTCTATATCTATATCTATATCTATATCTATATCTATATCTATTTCTATGCAGATTCCTGTGAAGCCTATAGAAGTGATGTTGGAGATATGGCTTTATTCACCCCCTAGGCTGTCGAGGGGTGAAGGGAGAGGAAAGAAATTAATTAGATACGCAGTCCTGTCCCATAGGATGGCTGGGGTGGGGGCTCCCCAGCTCAGAGCAGGCTCGGCTCCACGTTTAGGGCCTGGAAGGCTCTCGCTGGTGGAAGAGGCCGGGGGGCCGCCCACCTGCGTGAGGGAGACGGAGCGATCCACTCAGAAGCCACCGGCCACGCGGAGAAACCACACGTGAAACAGCAATCGAAGGACGATGGGAAGGAACCACGGACCCGGTTTTACACTAAATGCGAACGGCCCGGATTTCTCTCGGGTGGGATGAGCGTGTGGCCACGTGGATTGCTGGGGCATGGCCCTGTGCGTGGCAGCACGGCGCTGTGTGCCCCTCCGCAGCACTGCCTGACGGCGGGCGATGCTCACACCGGGGCCCGGGGCTGGCTGGCGCTTCGCTGGGTTTGCCAGCGCTGGCTCCCACACGGATGACGTTCCCCCGTTAAAAGCAAATAACAACAGAGAAAACGCACATCGTCTGGTGCACAAACGCGCGGACACCCGTTCGCCAAGCCTCCCAGCGCCCGTGTCTCCGTGGGGTTCCTGGGGCCACGCCGCCTTTGTGTCCTCAGCGGGTCACCCCAGTCCCGCCCGCAGAGAAGGCCACGCCTGCCTCCCTGACCTGCCAGGTGCCTGGGGGCCGCTGTGCCTGGGACCCCTCGGTGCAGCGGGCAGGGTCCTGGGGCGGGGCCCCTCCCGCAGCCGCCCATAGTCAGTGCCGTTGGTCGGCCCGGTGGCACTGTCGGAGTCCACGTGAAATTAAAGTGGCCAAGGGGCCCCGCTGCCACGCCGTGTGGCCGTCTTTATCTGGAGGCGGAGCCGGGAGCCTGCGGTCCGGGATGGCTTTGGCTCACGATGGGGGGGCCGGGCACAGGCCAGGACCCCGCGTCTCTCGTCTTGTCCTGATTCTCCGAGGGGCTCCGACCCATTCGCGGAGCTGGTGACCAGCGTCAGGAGTCCGCAGGCACCGGCGTGACGGGGGGCGGAGAGGAGTGTGGGGGCCGGAGCAGGGCCACCCGGGCTTCCGGCCGCAGGGCGGGTTTGCTCAAGGGGCATCCTCACAGTCTTAGAGCTTCCTGAATGGCTGTCAGCGCCGCCGGAGGAGTCCCCTGGATGCCCACGTGGGGGGCACGCAAGGCTCGGTCCAGGTGGCCACGGAGCCTGCAGAAGGCAGCACAGACCCGAGCGAGGGCTCAGGAGGAGCGGGCGTGTCCCCCGGAATTTCCCGCGTGGGGGGGGCACTGGACTGGGGGTCCGTGCTGGGCCGGGTGGAGTGGAAAAGGCAGGCCCGGCCTGGGGAGCTGCTGGGAGGGGGGAGGGGCCCCCTGGGTTGCGTGAGTCCCGCCGCCTGGGCCGGGGAGAGAAGGCCCGGCCAGGTGGTGTGAAGGGCCTGAGGTGTGTCCTAGGGGCTCGGGTGTCGTATCGAGGGGTCTTCTGAGTTGTGGGTGGCATGGGGTCCCGATGGCGGGGGCCCTGAGACAGGTGTGGGCAAGGCCCTCCTCCAGCCGCCCCCCCCCGCCCCACCTGTGCTGGGACCTGGGTCCTCCTTCCTTCCTCCGGTCACTTCTCTCTTGGGGCCATTCACCACCAGGGTCACCCCTCACACCACTCCCAGCGCCCGGTGGGCAGGTCAGAGGTTGCGGGCAGCAGCGGGCAGACTCTCGGGGTCACTGTGGGCAGCCAGGACCTCAGGCCAAGGCTGTGGGGGGCTGTGGGCAAGGGAAGTGGCTGAGCACAGGGCTGAGGAGGAGGTGGACGGGGGAGCCGGGCGGGTCAGGTCCCAAGGGGTCCCAGCGGATGGCCCTGCTCCATCCCCACCTCTGCCCACTCCACGGGGCGCCCCCGGGCCCTGGCCCACCCCGGGCGACTCTGTGGCGGTGGGGGAGGGGAAACCAGTGCTCCGCGGGGCGGGAGGCGGCGTGCAGGGAGGCCCAGCTGTGCCCAGCACATGTCACGGGGGCCCAGGAGCCTCACGGGGGCGCGGCCGGAGCAGCTGCCCGCAGGCGGGACCCTGAACAAAGGGTGCTTTGAGCAGCCCTCACGCCTGCTTCGCACCGTCCGGCCAGCTGACCCCGGAACGCGGGGCCCGCTCCCTCTGCGGCTTAGCGGGGCCCACGTGGGAGGAACAGCTGCCCGAGCCGGCCAGCGGCTGGGGGGACCCCCTGGCCCCCAGGTCTGCGAGCCTGTGGGAGAGGCAGCCCCTCGCCCTGCAGCGCACCCCTGGCCGGTAGGTGGTGGCCAGGCCCCGCGCCCAGAGGCCTTCGAGGGGCCCTGGTGCCCTGGCCAAGGCCCCAGGCCGGGTCCGAGTCGGGCACGTCAGCACCCACAGGCCACCAGGGTCCGTGGTGATGTCTGTCCTGGACCCGAGTCCTGCTTTTGGTCAGCCCTGGCCCCAGCCTGCTGTCCCTCAGCCCCCCGAGCCCAGCCCCCCCCTGAAAGGTGACCTTTCCTCTGACAGAGCAGGGTGCCCGGGTCGGAATCACGAGGCTGCCTTGGCTGCGCAGCCAGAGCCCCCGAAACGAAAGCAATGCTTTCATCCCAGAGGTGGGGGCGCCCGGCCGTCCGGGCGAGCGCGTGTGGCCCGGGCACCGCTCTGTCCCGTGCGAGCAGCTCAGGCTCCGGTGCTCCCAGGCGGCTAAGGCACAGGTGCCCGCAGGGGAGCCCCGGACGCCACGCCCTGAAGTCCCCCCAGGACGAGGCTGATGAGAACGAAGTGGCAGATAAGGCGGCCGCCGCCCTTCATCCCCACGAGCCATCGCCAGCTCCCCTCGGTGCCGGAGAGCGAGCCCAGATGAGCACCTGCTTTTCTAAACCTTTATCTCTACTCCTGGGGTTTCCAGATCACGTGCCCTGACTCCGTGACCCCCCGCGGGGCCTGCGTGCCTTCCTGGCCCAGCTCTTCACTCGTGACTGTGGCCTGGTGTGTGCCTGCCGGACGGCAAGGCTCCATCGTGAGGAGGAAGTCTCGGGCAGTGCGGGGCGGCTCCGTGGGGAGCCCTCGCCCCTTCCGCACCCCGGCCCGCCCTCTGTGCCCTGTCCCCGTGTCATGGCTGCAGCCCATGGCCTGAGCTCGGTGGCTCCTTCCCTGCTGAGCTGACTGTGCCTGAAGGCGAGGGGCGCGGCCTGAGGCGGCTGCGGGGGACGCTCCTGGCCACGGCGGCCGGCAGGGCTTGGGGCGCTGCTGCCCGAGATGTGCCCGGAGGGTCCGGTGCCGAGACCCACCCAGAGAGGGGCCAGGCGTTCCCAGCTCAGCTCCCAGGGCTCTGGTTTCGCCATGTCCTCACCAACACTTGTTATTGTCTGGTTTTTTTTTCTTTCTTTTTTAAAAAATATATGTGTATTGATGTCAGAGAGGAAGAGCGAGGGAGAGGGAGAGAGAGAGAAACATCAGTGATGAGAGAGAATCGTGGATCGGCCGCCTCCTGTACGCCCCACACTGGGGATGGAGCCTGCAACCCGGCACGTCCCCTTGACCGGGAATCGAACTGTGACCTCCTGGTTCATAGATCGATGCTCGAGGTCTGGTCTGTGTCCTTGGCGATGAGGGATTCCGTGAGTTGCTGGCCGTTTCTCAGAAGAAACACTTCCTCAAGTTCTTCGCCCGTTTGTAACCGGGTGTCTGTGGGAACGTTGTCCTTACTAACAATTCTAAACGATACAGATCACCCTGCTGAGAGGGGGATGGAGGGTGGTGGCTGCTCGGACCCCGCACGTCCCTATGTGTCAGGTCCGGGAGGCCTCTGGCAGGCGGCCATGCTCTGTCTGTACCCAGTCCCGGCGCCCAGACCAGCCCGGGCCCATTTGTGAAGCCAGCAGCCAGGAGGCAGGCTCGCTTTGTCGGAGGGTCAGTGTGGGTGTCTGTGTCTCACCCCTGATGCGGGCGATTCAGGGACATCTCCACGGGCAACTGGGCGCACACCCAGGGCTCCCGGGGGCCCAGCCCTCCCAGGACAGAGAGCCCCGGGCATGACGGGTGGGCCCTGAGGCCGGAGGCTGGTCCCCCTAAACCACAGTGAGGAGAGGTGTTCCCAGAAGGAGGGGCGGCACCACGAGCCGGCGCTGCCTGGACTGGACTGGCCGGGACATCGGCCCCAGGAGTGTCGGCCACGGGAGCCCCAGGACCCTGCCAAGGGCGCCCGTTCTGAGGTCCAGCCTGGCGTGGCCCTGAGGGCTGTGCTGCCAGGCACCAGAGGCGGGTGGAGGTCACAGGCTCGGGCCTTCCTCCCGTCCCTTCCCGGCCAGCCGGCCGCCGTGTCGCCGAGCTGGGGGCCCGGGCCACTTAGATACGGAGAGCCCAGCGGCCAGCGGCCGGCTCTGCATTCCACACTCAAACAGAATTTGGGGATTAGCATTGTTTAAAATTATTCCTACACCTCACCCTCCAGAGGGGTCCCGTGTCTCAGCCGGCGCCCCCGAAGGCAGGGCAGCTGGGTCCCCGGAGCGGAGGCCGGATGAACCGGGGGTCACGCCGCCCTCGGCAGAGGCTCCCGACGGTCATTCCTTTAAGGTCTCGCCCGAGACGCCTGTCGCTCCCGATCTGATTAGGAAGCGCTGACGAGTTTAGTGATTTAAAAATGCCCCGAAATGAGAAAAGAGCCTGCTAGCGGGGCGGCCAGCCGTGCACCGGACACTCCTCATCCCATCGGGGCATTCGCGGGGCACAGATGAGCGAGACAGTCCCTGCCGGCGTGCGCCTGTCCGTTCTCCTCCCTTCTTCATTCCGTGTGTCTGCGTCAGTGCCCGCCGGGGCTGGGGCAAGGGGGTGGACAGATGGACGTGCCCCCTGCCCCGTGGGCTCAGCCAGCTTCCAGCCAAGGCCGCTGCCCCTGAAGCTGAGGAGAGAGGAGGGACCGGTGCCCACCATGAGGCCGCAGAGTCTGCGCCTGTTTGCCACTGTCTCCTCGTGTCCCCAACCACACACATCCCCGGCCCCTGAAGGACTCGACCTTACAAACCAAGAACATTTTTGCAAAAGGCAGGCAGGCGGCGTCCCGCAGGCTCACCCGTCGCCCACAGGCCGGGCCCCACACACAAGCCGGGTGGCATAGGCATCCCATCGCCCTAATGCACAGTGCGTGAGTGCCCGCCGGCAGCGCCCCGCGCCCCTGTGCTGGGCTTCGTGGCAGGAGGGCAGACACTGGGTGTGGGAGCGGGGCCTGCTGCTGCCGCCCCTGGGAGCAGACGCCCCTGCCGGCGCCAGGTCCTGGGGTCGGGGCACAGGACAGGGAACCAGCTGTCAGTGGCCTGACCCCCGATCGGCGCGTCTTACTGAGCACAACGCCCTCCAGGCCCGTCCCCGTGGGAGCCTGTGTTGGGATTCGCTTCCCCGTTGAGGCCGAGCCCGGTGCCATTGTGTGGAGGCACCACAGGTTGTCGGGGCTGTTGGAGGCCCCGGGAGATGCCACCAACATTGAAGACGCCTTTCTTCTGTTTCTGGGGGTCTCCGAGGGTTCGCCCCGAATCGCCGTCCCCGTGGCGCCGCCTCGCTGGCTTGGCCGCGGCCTCTGCCAGGCCCGGCGACGGGGTGTGTGCGCGGTGACGTGCCTCCCTTCACCGCTGCCCGCGGCCTTCCCCAGCCTGTGCCGTGCGGATTGCCCATTGTTGGCCGAAACAATGCAGCTGATACCGCGAGGCCGCCGAGTTCTGTGTGCTGACTCCGTACCCCACTTTGCTAGATCCGTGGATTAGGCCTAGCAGGGTTTGGGGGGTCGTGAGGGTCTCCCCGGCTGAGTTCGCATCACCTGCCAGCAGACAGGCTCTTCTGCCTCGTTTCCAGTTTGAATGCCTCTCACCGCCCATTCCCGCCTCCCGGCTCCGGCTGGAAGGCGGGGGCTGCGTCGAGTCGAAGTGGGGGGAGCGGGCACCCCTGTCTTGTTGCTGGTCTTGGGGGGAAGGCTTTCACCTCTCCCCATCCAGACACTGTTTGGTGCGGGGTTTTCTGGTGACTTCACCCCATGGAGGCAGCTCCCTTCTCCTCCGCGTCTGTGGAGCGTTTTTGGCCCGAAAGGGTGTTGAATTTTGCCGCGCGCTTGTTCCGAGCCGGCTGAGGTCATGCGTTTGCTCCCTCATTCCGTTGGGGTGAGGTATGGGATTGATTGATACTCACACGCTGAACCGTCCTTGCATTCCAAGGACAAATCCCACTTGGTCATCGCGTCTAATCTGTTCAATATGCGGCAGCCGCGCGCGCGCCTGGGCTTCAGTGAAGGTTTTTTCATCCACGTTCCTGAGAGACGCGGCTCTGGGGTTTTTTTCTCTTTCTTTTTTCCTCGTAGTGTCTTTGTTTGGCTTCGGTATCGGGGTGATGCTGGCCTCACCGAGCGAGTTGGAAAGTGTCCCCTCCTCTTCAGCTTTGGGGGAACGTCGGAGACGGGTCGGTGCCGGTTCTGTAAGCGCCGGATGGACTTCCCCAGCAGAGCAGGAGGCCCAGGGCTCTCCCTTCCCGGGAGGGGCCTGATGCCCGCCTCCAGCTCCTGACCAGTCCCAGGCACGTCCAGCCTGGCCTGCTTCTCCCTGGTGTCGTCCTGGGAGGTTTTGCGTTTCTAGGAATCGGCCCGTTTCCCCCGGCTGTCCAGCGTGGTGGCTGGCGTGGGCGCTGGCCTCCTGAGTTGAGTTTCACCCGCCTGTCTTCACTTGTCTACCCGCTCACCCCGCTCTCCCTCCCTCCCTCCATCGTCCATCTGTCCACTGTGCGTCCATCCGCTGTAACTCAGACGCTCACATTGGCCCGGCTTCGCCCAGGTCCCCGGCTGCAGGCTGAAGTGGAGCCCGGGCGATGGCAGGGGTGTG